>JAQFVV010012544.1:2066395-2666395 GCA_028023455.1 Epiperipatus broadwayi
ATTGGTATTGTAAACTAAAATAATCTGCTGTTATTGAACTTTTATGCAATATATGGATTGATTACCTATTCTCAAGCTTTTTAGGTAGAAAAGTCATTATGAAAAATATGGATTCATTCACATTCAAAACAATGACATTTAATAAATTGCATTATAATTAGGAATCAGAATATAAGAAATGGTTATATTACATAAGCACTTACAAAGGCAAAGTTTTGGAAGGATTATATTCCAAGATAATGATTGCATTAAAAAAATAAATCTTATTCTAATCATATTAAAAAAAGTATGAAGTTCATTCTTTAAGAGTAACATCTACTATTCATGCTATTATATATTGCTCATGTTAAACTATTAAATACTAAAATTATTAATTTGAACTTTTGGAACTGGCATTTTAATGAAATATGGACATTTTTAAAGAACACATTATGATCACAGATAATTATGTTTCCGTGGCTTGTTTTCTGATAGTTATCTTTTTATTAGTGATTTTCTTGGTGCATTGATGTAAATAGAAGATTCTGGACTTTAACATCACTAAAGCTATTTGTTTTTGTTTTTTTTTATTTGGTAACCTGATTAAAAAGAAACATAGTTTTTCTGCTTGGAAAAATAACTATTATAAAAATTCAAAGGCAAAAGTTCAACCATTTATAAGAAGGTTTAAAATGATTACTATATTAAAAGTGCAAAAATAATACAAACATTCTTTGATCATGGTCACTTTATATCTTTTTTAAGCTTTGGAAGTACCCTAGAGAAATGAAAACTACTATTATAATCTTATTAAATTCATTGTCAACTAATTATATAATGAAATATTTTGATAAAGTAAAAGGTTTATTTTTATCATCTTTTGGATAATAATATGAGAATTTAGCATGATTTTTGATGATACATTCATTCTATCTGCCCATTTATATTTGGACAAAAATATCCATCTTAGTAAAGTTAAAACAGCTCTTTGAAATTTTAAAAGGAGAAGACTTCAACTCTTAATGAGATATCTAAAAAAGTTTTAAAGTACATTGATATGTCATCTTCCAAAATTTGGGAAATTTTTTGGCAATATATGCACTCATGAAATTGTGCTACCTAATCTTAAGAATGCTTCTATTATTCTAATTTTAAAAATAAATGGAGTAGACAAGATTGCAGTAGTAATTATATAATACCATTGTAATCACTACAGCAAAAATACTTTCAAAACATTTGTTCGATAGAGTGCTTCTAATCATAGATGAATACTCAATGTGACTTAAAAAATTTTTAAAAACCTTTAGATGTAGTTTTTGATGCTATGCAAATGCAGGCAAAGTATCTAAAACAAAAGAGAGTCTACATATTGCTTCTCTTCATTATACCCTAGTATTTCACTCAATTAATGGAAAAGATTTGTGGCATTTTTTAAAATTAGTTGATTGTAACCAAATTTATTAGTATTATATAGTTTGCACATAAAAAAATAGGAGAGATTGTTATTACCACAAAGGAAACATCTAAAGTATTTTAAAATAAAAAATGTTATTAAACAAAAATGTCTACCAGTTCAAATTTGATTTCTGATTTTTTTATGACAATAGTCTTTGGAATTATTCATAGACTGCTTTGCAACTTAGAAATCAATAAGATATGATTCAAACTGGATAGTGGAATTTTTAATTTGTAAAACAATAGCAAACTTTCCATACAGTAGTGCCACCTAGTGCAAGTCTTAGTAATCAATGGATGCAAGAAGGTATGTGCATAAAATCCCTATCTAGTGCCTATTCATACAATATCCCCAGATTACTTTCTAGATTGTGGCTTTCATCAGTGAGGAGCCTGGGATCTAAGAGCACTGCATCTAGATCTTAGGATCGAATGCTCTGAGTGGCACTACTATATGAACAGTTTTCTATTGTTTAATGGTTTTGTAGGTATAGGAAATTGTGATCATGTGATGTTTTAGTGAATTGTTGATTTGAATAGATTAAAAGCAATACCAAAAGTTTCATTTTTTATCTTCTGAATTTCCAATTCAAAACGTGATTTATAGAATGTTCAAAAAAATTAAAACTTCTTAGTGATGAAAGAAAGTCTTGAACTATGTTTATCTTGAATAGTTATCAACTTGAAGATATGACCAATTTAAATATCATAGTAACTTTTTAACTAGAAATATAAATTTAGATATTGAGATTCAGGGCAGTGCAACTGCTATTTTCCAGTTAAAAGATAGGATATCTTATTACAGTGAAATAATTATTGTAATGAATCCTCTACTAATGTATA
This sequence comes from Epiperipatus broadwayi, assembly GCA_028023455.1. Classification (NCBI taxonomy): domain Eukaryota; kingdom Metazoa; phylum Onychophora; class Udeonychophora; order Euonychophora; family Peripatidae; genus Epiperipatus; species Epiperipatus broadwayi. The sequence goes on from JAQFVV010012544.1 coordinate 2,068,673, forward strand.
TAAATATATTTAAAAACTTTCATTTATGAATGCTCTGTAAATTTCTAAAATTATGATGACAAGGCCATAAAACCAATTAATTTGTTCTTTAGCTTGCTAGATTGGATGCTTATAGAATCTACTATTGTAAAATTGCATCCTTCATTGGAATGGGCATGTGAAACAAATAAAAATTATAAGACTTCCTACAAAAGTCATTTATAATAACATGAAGATGATTTTCATTGGATAGCGAGACTCTATTTATACAAAAATGATTACTCCAAAAAAATGTTAAAGAAGTTTAATGTTGATTATTTTTATTGGTTGAAGATAGACTACAATGGAAACCTGCAATTTAACAAAATGTAGATTTTTTTAGGAAAAGAAGTTGATCAACTTGTTTATATGTGGACATAATTGTAGATCACAGATTGATTTGCATAATCATAAAACTAGACTTCATTTTTTTCTTTTTTTGCCTTTTTTTAAATAGTTGGAATGAATAGTCTCATTTGTAAAGGGCAGATGATGATGATGATATATGTAGTAATATTATATTTATACCCCACACATATACACATACACATATGTATAATACCCACAAACTTGAACAGACAGACAGACAGACAGACAGACGGATAGACGGATAGACGGATGGATGGATGGATGGATGGATGGATGGATGGATGGATGGATAGATAGATAGATAGATTCATACAATCTCCAATATAGAAGTTATATAGAGCAAAATATAGAAAACTTCCAAAATCAAGTCTGTCATCTTACTGTAAACTTGTACAATCAATGATTTAGAGCTACAATATTACATCCCTAGACTGTTTTCTAGATTTTGCCCACATCAATGAGAACTCAGTATTTGATGTTAGAACTAATGCATTTATGCATCCGGAAGCCACTTTTATCTTCATTATTCTATTCTAGCCAAAAGCATGAAATTTAAAAACTTTAAGATTTTGAACTTAAGCTAACTTTCTTGCATGATTATATAGATCTGATATCAGAATCAGTTTTCTATGTATTTTAAGGATCTCAGTTTTATACCAAGTATCTCTTTATTTTTATTTAAAGTATGACAATTAATATTGCATTTAAAATTGTAAAACGCAAATACAAAAATAATTTGTTAACTGCAAGCATTTTTTATAATTTATATTAATATTTAATGTTTTGAGATTAAATCTCTTTGCAATTGTTATTACTGATAATTGAAATGGCCTCTAGGCATGGCATAAGATAATTTTAAAGTTAATGATAAATTCCAAATTTTATTGATAAAAAAGCATACAATATACTTTTTAACTTGACTTCTTTATACGTAAGAGAAATGTCTAAAACATATAGGCTAGAGGGAATTAATTTTTAAATCAACCAAAAAATTTATTTTTAAACTTTTTTTTTCTCTTTTACCCAAAAAATTATTGTCTTACGCTATGGCTAGAAGGGTATTTTAATTATTTATAACAATAGTTTGCAAAGAGATTTAATTTCAAACCATTACATATATATTTAGCGTAGTAAATATTCTACATTATATATTAGTAATTAATTATATAGAGAGTTACTGAAAACAAGCTCCAATAGTATACTTTATTTCTACAAAATTTCTTAAAAGTAAATATCGTACACAAATTACTTACATCCTGTGCAACTTGGTCCAAAGTTAAACTAACCGATTTTGAAATAAAAGTTCCAGAATTGACTCTCTACTGAATAATATAAATTTAAAAAAAAAACTTGGTTCAAACTAAGTGAATTAATCTATCAAGTATCCAAGCTGTCATCCACATGATCAAACTCATATGTCATCTAAAGCAATAAACCACACTATTACTTACTTATTATGTATTATATCGGAGATATGTCCATTGATCTTTTTCGATACTTTTTTACCATAAAGAAATATATTGCCAGTTGAAAAGACATTTATAATATAGTTTGTTTGTTTTTCAAAATGAAGATACTAATGATCTATAAATATAAAATGAACTTCAAGGATTTGTTACTACCTAGTTTTTTTTAATTATTAAAAAATATAAACTAGAAATAGCCTATATATTTACTTAATCATTTTAAGAGTAGCATTTAATTGAATCTATAATTTATCCTATTTTGTCTACCATAATACGTATTATAAAACATAATTGTATGACAGGTTTACACTTACTTAAAGCCTATTTTTAGAATATTTATTATATATATTAAATATTATATTCTAAATATAATTTGTTTTTTATAAATTCGCTGCAAGATAAGTTTTACCCAACGATACACTGGAATAACCAATTAATGAGATACTACATTCACGTAAACATCCTTGATCATTGAGAGTGAGAACCTGCTACTTACTTAACGTCTTAAATTTAGAGGTGCATCATGATATAATAAAGCCCCTTAAATTATTTGTGCTATAAATTCAATTTAACAAATTGTGTGATAAAGAAAATTTAAAAATTATGTGTAAGTTTTAAATTTGATTTATTTTTTATTTCAAATTTCACTATTTTAAGATATATGCAGTACATATATACTTTTTAATTTAGAAATAATTATTATAAAAACAATTTTATGCCGTAAATTTAAAAATGTGGCTAAAATTATCAATGAAATAGTTACAAATAATCAAATGGTCATTGCAAATTTAAGATGTTCAAGACCGGAAGTGATGAAACTAGGCTGCGATTCGTGCATCTTGAGCTCTGCTATCTTGACATTGAATAAAACTTATATATCTTTATATACGTGATAGCGAGTGAATAATTATGTGGATGTATACCAATGTTATTATAAAATGACAATATATATATTGATTGTTAATGTAGACAAATATTAAAATTCAAACAGAAGATAAGGCAACCTTTAAATTACTTGTTAAATTTTTTAACCAATTCTTAATTGTAACCTGATTAGCTAAATATATATGTAAACATACATTCACACAGACAAATGCGTACAAACATACTGCATTACTAATATGCAAAAATAATAATAAAAGTAATATTCTATCAATAATTTCGCAAAAAAAGTTCAATAATTTTTTACATAAATATTTATATATATATCAGGTACTACTGACTTGGTATTTTTTCTCTATTATTAATTTTCATATTTTTAAATTCAATTATAAACATATATAAATAGATATGTGTGTGGATGGGGGCGGTGGTTAATGCAGACTATGAAGATGTCTGACAGTAAAGTGTTATAATATTGTGGATGCTCTATGGGACTGATAGTAATAATAAATAAATCGTACAAAAATTTATTCAAACAAAACATTTAAGAATCTTTAATCTAATATTATATATTTTTAACTATTGTAATTAAAATAACATTAGGCACTTTTAATAATTCAGACGTTACACACTTTATTTTTAATCATTTTTTTAACTTTCTTTTTAATATAATAAAAGTTGACCAGAAATATATATGTTTGTTTTTAACAACAAACTCTTTAATAAGAGTGTACAGAAAGAAGACCCCAATTATGAAGCCACTAATGGAACAATTAAATGCGACTTTACTTGTTGATTATGTTAAAAGTGCAATAAGGAAGATGCAATTATAGCTGAAATACTAAGATAAATTTCATTTGTTTCATTTTTAGTATAAAAAAGTATTAAATAAAGCATTTTAGAGTTCACATATTTAAAATTTATCAGCATTCTAGATTTGAGCAATTTTCTAATTCAAGTTATTTTTCTGAAAAATAAAAAAAAATAAAATACTCTACCTCAATTTTCAATCCATGATCGTACTTGCCACTGTAACTCTTTCGTAAACAAAAAAATTTTTTAAAGTATATATAACACAATAGTAAAAAAAAAAAAAAAATCAAACTGCTTACCCCTAAACAGATTCTCAAACAAAATTTCAAAAACTTTTGCAGAATTTAAAGCATTTAGGTTTAAACAGGTAGAATTTATAGATATATATTTTTGATCTGTTTATCCTAAAAAATAACAGTAATAATTTAATTAATATACATTATATACACACTTTTTTCCTTCCTAAGGTATAAAATGATTGATTTTAAATTACACACAAGTCGTCGTTTCTGTTTCCCTGGATGATGTCTGTAGCTGTGTCCATTTATTGAAAACTCCTGGAGTAAACATCAGTTTAAATGTTTCCCGAAATTGTCGGCTCATTGTGCAGTATAAAACAAAATTAACGCCACTATTAATAAGAGCTAAAATATCCATTAGATCTCCTAACGGTTGGTAAACATTTGAAAAAAATACTGGTCCTAAAATACCACTCAAAAGAGCAATCATGCCTACCGGAAACTCCGTGATTAGAAACAAAAGAAGAACAGACAGTAGCATTCGGGTAGTACGATCACAGGAGCGCTCAGCCTCTTCACGACCCATGCGGGAAGCTAATTTTCGTTTTCTTTGATTAGCATGATACAAGGCACGCATCAACAAGATGCTAAGTATAGTTAAAGCTACGCAAGGTATAAGCTTTGTTAAAACACTAAATATCCAAAAATTGGCGTTCAGTAATATTCTATTATTTGCCAATGCTATATCGCTTTCTACTAAATAATAAAAAATAGTTTTATTAGAGTTTGTGCTATCCTCTGTGAAAGTAATACTTAAATAATTAGGAATGCATATTATCACAGTAGTAAGATAGGCACTTACAATTGCTATTTTGGCTCTTCTCATGTTACACCACCGTTTGTTTTTCGAAGGAACACTAACGGCAATATAGCGAAAGACGGCCAAAGTAACGGTCAGCCAAATTGAAATTGTATGACAAATAATGGAAAAATGAGCATGAAATAAAGTGACAACGGTCCAATGATACGTTTGTGTCTGAGAATTTGGTGCACCAGTTGTAGTGATAAAATAAAAGTTAATAGCAAACAACAGGTAGGAAGCCATTGTACACATGTCAGTGGCTGCCAACCCGGTTAAAATAGTATTCGTTGGTGTGATCATATTTTTCCTAGTTAATACAATAATATTCAAAACATTTGTTAATAATCCAAAGCAACATAGGACGATGCTCAGATATCCGTGAATAGGTCGATACCATTTATTAAATGCGTGGAAGTACTCTCCTCCATAGAAATATTGGTTTGGTAAATAAATTGAATTAGGCATATCAGAAACAATACTATCGCTGCTACTGTTTGAATAATTGTCATATCCATCTTCAGTAAAATTGAAAAATATTATTTCATTCATGTTTTGGCCACACTTAGGAGATTTCTAAAACAGACAATGTTACCGCAAGTGTGAGACACTCCTTGGTAGTATATATAACAGCTTTCTAAGCATGATTTAACTTAAACGGGGAAAAGGAAGAGAGAAAAAAAATACTTAGAATTGCCGTCTGCGATATAAAAAAAAAAAAGCTATATATTAAATATCAAAAAAGTAATAACACATTACTTAACGAAGACAAAGTAGATATATTCAAAAAAATTTCATCCAACAGAAAAAGAAAGAAATAAATAAACAAAACTAAGGGAGGGAAACTGGGAAAACGAAAATTTATAAAAATATTATTCACCGGGATCCAATATCGGAATTATCCTAACAACTAAATATTTTATAATATTCTTTGAACTTAAATTATATATATCTAACTCGAGTAATCTTCTACATTCACTTATATATATACAAAATTAACCCTCTTTGCCTTATGCATTTAACCAATCATTGTTTGACGTCAATATCACATGATTCACTCGCACTTTCACAGATCGGTGGATGCAAGAGACAGATGATTTTTGCATATTAACAGCTGTTGAAAAGTGTGGTGAACACAGCAATTCATAAAAAGTGAAGCTAGCCTAAAAAAAATAGAATAAACAAATAAATACAATCCTAAATTATCATAAATCTAATAAAGAGAGTTACATATCAGACAGTTAATAGTCTGTCAACGCCTACTTGACTCCTGATATGCATATCTAAATCTGTGCAGGTAAATTTAAAAAAAGAATCGCTTTCTTCAACAAGATAACATAAATTTATTTATCTTTTTTTTAATTACAGTAAAAAAAAGAAAGATGTTTATTTTTCACTCTCAGAAAAACATTTGCCGTAAATTATTATTTTATCTAAAGAATCGGTATTATTAATTCAAATGTTAAAAACTTACTATCAACTAAAACGTTGTTTATTAAAATTATTTTTAAAATCTTAAAATTTGAATAAGCACATTTATACATATACAGCATAATTAATAAATTAGACAAAATACTAACTATAATGCTATATTTTAACCAATAGGATCAATTGTTTATTTTTTTTTGACACAATAATTAAAAATAAATTACTCCATACACGTAAAAAGTTTCAGATAACCCTTTAGTTGCTATAACGATTTTTAATTTCAGAACTAAAAAAATAATTCTAACTTAATAATTATACTCATTATCTATTGCTGTCAAAGACCAGTAGTATCTAGTATATTAATTCCTGATGATTAAAATACTACTAAGAAAAAAATTAATGAAAAATTATTCATTGCTAAAAACGATTATTATTATTTATTTGCCTGCAAAATTGATAACGTGCAATTAATTAATTAGCTTGGAAAAAATATAAGTAAGCAACATTTTTGTTATTATTAGCTGTAATTCACCAAAAATCCGTTATTCTCCTTTGCCTCCCAGTAATTTTTTTTGCCATAAGAATTGGAAACAAAACATTAAAATTTGCAGCCAGAAATATTTCAATCCTACATGCAAAGGTCATGTGACATTTGAGCATTTAAATGGCAGATTTAGCACAATAGTTTCATTTGGTTGAGCAAATGGATTTTTTTTTTACTTAACTCAGTGAGAATTGATCCATGAAACTTCAAATTGATTGCTATCAAAGCTGCTATTTTATTGTTATATTAACCAACACTGGTCAGCAAATAATTTAGACTAATTTATACATAAGTAAATGTATAAAAGTTAACTGCTTAGTCTGATTTATTCTATTTTTCAGTTCAATGTTCAAAAAATAAAAAGTGTAATTCTTTTGAATATCGTGGTAAATTTAAATAAAATAATAATAATTTTTAATAAAGTGTTATAAATCAGTTTTAAATATAATTTGTCATTTTTTGCCTTAAAATGTTTCTTTTATGTAACTATTTAATTTACTAATGAGTAGTTATATGTAATTTTAATCAGAATGTAATTATATATATATATTGTGCCATTACAATTTAGTCACTAGCTAAATTTATAGTAATGTGCATGTAAAAAAGGTAAAACCAAAAATCATCATCACATTTTTATATAACCATAAAAGAAGCTGTAGGGCATCCAAGTTCAAACCCTACCAGATCAAAATCTTAAATGCTTTAGACAGAAAGAGAGTGGGTCAACAATTATATGCTTTACTTGTTTGTGTGTTGATAGAAAGGCAATACACACATTTAAACTATTTAATATTTTAATTTTTCTTTAAAAAGCAAAGTTATAATGCATACGTATAGGCAATGTATGTGTAAACTATTTAATTGTTTTATATTTCAAATATTCAACATTTTAACTTTCTTTAAAACTAATCTATGCTTGATCAATTCTAATATCTTATTCTATACTTCTATTTTGCTTCTCTATAATTGTAATTGGGATTTAAAAGTTACAGATTTAATTAAATAATAGGGTTATAATTACTAAGCTAGCAATTATATTATTTAATGTTAGTTTATGAATGATTTGAAATGATGAAGTATGTGTGTACATTACATACAGAAATTTACATTTATTAAATATTGAAAGAAAAGGAAGGATTAAATCTGTCAAATTATTTTTTTTGTACAATTTTATGTTAAAAGAGGAAATCTGTTGAATCAGATATCTATTTTTGTAGCAATTTTGTTTTTGTAATGATTGTTTGTCACTTTGGGAGCTTAATCTGGGTGGAAACTGTAATTTTGAAATTGTCTTATCTTAAGATCTAAAGAAGGAAGCTCAAAAATTTGAAATGTTACCTAGATGTAAAAAAAAAAGAAAGGAAATATGGATTAAGTCTATTTTTTTTTTAAAACAAAAGTGTCTGGAAAAAGGATTAAACTTTTCAATTGAAAAATAATTTAGTTGAAAATAAATTAGAGATCTAATTAAAATGAATTTGTCCAAAAATAGCAAGTGACGCTATCTCTGATTGGTTAAGTTAGCTAAAAATTGGATATAAAAAGCTGTCTGGAATTATTATTATTATGGTGATTATGATTCAGATTATTAGACTATTAAATTGAATGTTGAAAATATAAGAAACGGCTGGCTAGAAAAATTATATGTATGTCCCATCTCGGCCAGCCCATCTGGGGAAGCTGCACATCATATAGGAAAGAAAAGATGTCATGTCTAAAATAATATTCTACACCTTTCAACTGACCAGAGAAATAAGATGTTTTTAATAGAAGGAAGAAAGCATTCACCTGCATTCAATGAAAGATGAATTAATCTACCGATAAATATTAATCATCAAGTCCAATTAATTGTTCCAACAACTGATTTTAAACTCAAGAAAATTTATAAACATGAAAACAACTACTGTATTTCATCCACTGAAAAAAAATCATGCTTGACAGGAAGAGAAGAAAAATTAATATAATGATTTCCAAATTACCCACTAAAGCAAATGACCTTAATAGAGTCACCATCATCAAATAGTTATATACCTCAGGAAAGAGATTGTTCCAAAGAAAACAGAAATGGTAGCTGCAGAAATATAGACATTATACAAGACAAGTTTGAGCCCTTGGAAATTCGCCACAAACAAAAGATCGGTAATATGACTTTTTATATCTATTTTCTTTATGATATCAGAGTCTTAATAAACATTTTAGCAATAAAGTGGTATATTTTATTTAAAGAACTTTTAAAGACTATTCAGATCGATTAAAAACAAGAATGTCTTACTAATAATAACTTTGAGCTTCATAAATGATCTTGAATGTATCAAAATTATTTGTTTATTAATTTTACAGTTATGAAAAATATTAATGTGTAAAACAAATTTTTTTTATGGTATTACGATTTTAGTTTTAACTAATATATTATTATTATTTTGGTTTTAAATAATATTTTGTTATTATGGGATAAAACACGCACATACATAATAATATTTTTATATGTGTATAATTGCGAGTGAATGTGAAGTAACAAGTAGTATTAAAATATTAGATTATTTTGTTTCAAGTTAAGTATAGCATTTCAGAGGTAGAAGAGAGGGGGAGAAAATAATTTAAAACTTGTTTCTAAAACTTGCTCTTTCATTTCTATTAACATTTTTTTTAACATTCTACTTACATATTAGATTTATAAAGTATGTGTGCTAATGAGCAGATAATATTTTTTTCTTGAAATACTTTTCTCAAGGAGTGAAAATCATGGTCAATGTGACATCCAACTTAATACAAAATACATTTGAAGGGAAAGGGGGAAGAACTTGAAATTAATCTGAGGATTGTTATATAATCAATTATTATTATTATTATTATTATTCATGTCAATTTTCATGTTTATCTAGAAATTTTTATGTATATGTTAGAAATGCAGTAATAAATATTAGTTTGTTTTATTAAATGAGGCGTATATATTTCATTAAGTGTAGTCTTTGTTAAGTGTGATTATTCATCATCAGTGGTTGAATATTAGTTATTTAAGATATAAGTAAATATGCTAAAATTAAGCAATAATTATGAATTTCTTTATAAAAATTAGTTTTATGTTTAGGCTTAGTCCTAGAGCTGTAGTTGAAACCCTTGTCATTATCGTTATTATTATCATCATCATCATCGTCATCAACGTTTTAATTAATGAGTTGTTTAACTGTTTAAAGGCCATAAATAAATATTAATTTTATAATATTTAGTGATTTCTTAGTATTATTATAACCACATCCCGTCATCTATTTCATGCAAGGATGAGTGAATTGCCATCCTAAATTAGTTATATATAATCTGAGCTAGTAAACTTATAAAAATATTGAAACACATTTGTTATGCTAAGATCTGAGAAATGATTTATGTCTAATATACTCCACTTGGGTTTATAGTTGTTTTACTTTTACCTAAATATTAGTGCATATAGTGATATGGCTCAAAAAGCAAAATCTCCCATTTTTATTAGAAATAAAGTACCAAAAAGGGGATTCAAACCCGGTACATGTGAAAGGTTATTAGATATAACCGTGTCTAGATTCAGATAATCTAGTGGTGCCCTGCTAGACCATATTCGCTTAGTATTTGTTTAAACATGCACTTAACAGCAAACCAAGAAATGAAAGTGGATAAGATCTACTGTCTGTATACCTGAGTTATATTTTATTGAATTACTAGTGTACTCACCTCACATGATTTCATATACCTGAGTTATAATACTTGTTATTAATAATTGCTTATAATTATTGATAGTGGGATATCTTGAGAAATCTAATGATAGAAATATATTTCATTTAGTCCAAGGACCCTTAATATGATTGATAACTCAATCTGATCTTTGGTTTAATAGCCACTACTCATATTAAATAATTCTTCTCTTTTGATATAAAAATCTACAATGCATTTATCGTTTATTAAGCTAAATATTTATATTGGAAGCTTTTTGAAATAAAATAAATATTTATATTTGAATCGTTTTCATAATTATTAAATACAATTGATTTCTCTTCAATATGTTACAATGATCTTATTGAGATCCTTTAAAATTAAGTTACAATGAATATTGGAATATTTGAGACTTGAATAATATTTGAATTTTTGGATATTTTAATAAATATTTTTTTTGAGCAATCATTTAATTATGTTACAATGGCCCCAACGATTAAATAATATACTTGATCCAGTTGATCCTCTTCATTAAGTTAAGCTGAATATAATAATATACTGAATATTTTGGATTCATAATTTTTTTTAACAATATTTTTGAATTTATGATTATTTAATATATATTACAGACTACTCAGGTATGGTAATAGCTATTTGATCGACCTTTAATTTTGTTACAATGAACTCCTTTAATTTTGTTACAATATATATGCACTGTAATTTTGTTATAATACCTCAACATTATTTTGTTGAGTATAAAGGATACTCACAAACCAAAGCACAAGATAGAGACTTTGAAATAATAAGTTCAGCCATCTTATCTTTGTACTTAAATTCACTTATATAGATAAATCTAAAGCATTATGAAATGAAAATATTAAAGTGTTCCATTTATCACTTTGCATCCATTAACTTTATTCTATCTATTAACAATCATGAAATCTTCCAATTTACTGCTGTTAATATTTTGAAATATTAGAAATTATGTAACTTTCTAATGAATATAGATTGGCCTATATAAATGAATTTAGGTACAAAGATAAGATGGTCACACTTATCTTTTCAAAGTTTCTATCTTGTGCTTTGGTTTGAGAGTATCCTTTGTATTCTACTAAACAATACTGAGGTATTAAAGCAATATTACAGTGCATGTGTATTGAGTATAAATCTCTTTTGATTAAAAAAATGATTGTTTGACTTTTTTATTTTTAAAATCTTTTTTATTAACATTATTTTTTAAAAACTGTTAACTTCAAAGCAAATAAATCCTAATTTATAAACCATTTAATGATTCCTTCACTTGCCAATTTGTGAAGATTGTGAAAAAAATTGATTATTATTCTTATTTTTAAATTAAAATTATTCATTGATCTCAAGTACATTGACAGATTTGTCTAATATATTGTGATTACATATTTTGAATAAATATTGATAACTAAATCAAATATAACAAAATTTATTTTAAATGTAATCAATTAACTCTTTGAAATCATTTATACATGAGTTGATCCAGAAGTCAGCAAAGATATATTAACATCGACACTTATATGGCACTCATGAAGATGCTCCCCATGGATTTAACATGAGTAGTGCTTAATTCATTAATCTTTTTATGATTTGTATGATTTCAGTCATATAAAGATTATTTTAGTTTTAGTTATTGTCCCAATACATAAGTAATAATAAACAATATATAAAAAAGAAAAATAGTTCTAAGATAAAAGAAATCTCTAAACTTGCACACATAAGCTGATTTAGACAGTTATTTTATTTTGTTTACATCACAATGTTTACAATACAAAAAGGTTATATAATGAGAATGTAATGTTTACATGTAGCTTTGTTTAAAGATATTGTATGAAAAGATCCATGATATTAGTCAAAAAATGCTTGTAACAGCAATATTGTTAATTTTTTTTATTATTTGTAAAGTTGATTTATTTTTTTTCCAAATATTTGTGTATAAACATTTCTAATAAAATTTATCTAAAAAATAAAAATTCTATATTTTTTTCCAATAAATATATTATTTTAAACTGAAGAAAAACATAAAATTCTTTGTATAGATAATAGTTATTCAAAATAATTTAACTCCAAAGTAAAAAAGATAGAACTAATATTTACAATGATTATACAAACTAATGGAAGAAATATAAATTATCAGAAGCAGCCATTTTCAAATAAGTATGGCTATTCTAACTTTGCAAAAAGCTAAAAAATAATAATGCACTGAAGATTTGTTTTATAATGACTATACAAAAAGATCTAAGATCAATCAATTTTGTAACTTGGTTTTTTTTTTATCTTTTTATGGGTTGGAATAACCATATTTGTTTTTAAATGGCTGCTTCTGATGATTTGTTAATCATTTCAAATATTACTTTTATCTTTTTTATATATATTTTTCATATCTTTTACTTTTTTCAGAGTGGTTGTTATCAATACAAAGACGTTCATATCTATCTTCAGTATAATATAATACATTTAATGAAAAAAATATATATTCTGATCAATTCTTTATTTTTAGACAAAGTTTATTAGAAACATTTATATATAAATATTAGACCTGGGATATGCATTAAAATAGTGCTTTTTAAGATTGTTAAGATGGTCTCATGATACAGATATAGTGCACATACTTATGATGTATATGACCTGGAGTTCAAATTTAGACTAAATAAAAATCTTTTTAAAAAGCTTAGAATTTTTTATCCGCTAGCTGGGAAACAATCAATCTAGTTAATCATCTAAGATTAATTTGAAGATAAGCATTGAGTTATTTTTAGCTAGAGAAAAAAATAATAATGAAAACCCTCTCAAATTCTCACCACCAAGCAGATGAGTACTGCCTTCTCTTACACTGGTTCTCTTAATAGGGCTGTTGGAAAGGCTTTTGTTCTATGTTGGGATAATTATTACAACTAAGCTGCTTTTCTACTTATTTAAAATTGTTTACTAAAAAAACAAAGAAAGAAATAATAATAGAAATATATATGCACTAAATAAAAAAAATACCATATATAAAAAACACCCACATACAAAAAAATGATATCAGTTATAAAACTATAAAAATATTAAAACATAATAAGAATTACAGCATAAAATAATTTATAACATATTAAATCAGTCTTTTAGCTTTAATTAAAAGAAGTAGCTTGGGCACTTTTTTATAATATTGTTTTAGATATAACCTTTTTATAAAATTTATGAGCATTTAATTAATTTTGTGGCATTGTTGTTTGAAAATAAAAGTTCAGATAAATTGTTTTTGGTTTACTGTTATACTTAAAAATAAAATTAATAAATTACTTTAGACCAGCACAGCAATTGTCAACAGAAATTAATGTATAAATAAAAGAAGGAATATGATAATATTTAAAAATAATCCATTCAGAAAAATTCAATGTTTTAAAACAAGCAAAACTCACTATATGTATTGCCACACACAGCAAGCTAGAGTAATCCTAAGATCTGGGTGCAATGCTCTCAGATCCAAGGTTTCTCACTGACGAAGGCCACAAGCCAGAAACTAGTCTGGGGATATTGAATGAGTAGGCACTAGATGGGGATTTTATGCACAAGCCTTCTGGCATCCATTGATTACTTTAGCTTGCAGTGTGTGGCAATATGTATAGTGAGTTTTGCCTGTTTTAAAACAGTTATAAGCAAGCATAAGAAGTGGTGGTCATGTGATGTTTATTGGCACAAAAATTCAATGTCTTGGATTAAGTAAATGGCATACAAAAATGATAGTGATATAAGAAATATTGTGAATTTTCAAGAAAAACTAGGGAAGAAAATTAAAGTATGAGCTTATTGTGTGGATATGTCCTACAAAGAATTATATAATAATAAAGAATATGAAAACAGAGTAGTATCTAGATTATAGCTTCTTCTGAATTGCTAAGCATTTTAAATGAAGAGATGAGACATGCAATTATATCTAGGAAGAAAGAAAAAACTCTAGAAAATGATGGAATTATTAATGGTGTCATAAAAGAAAGTGGTAAAGAAATAGAAAATTGTTGGCAGATTATATTCCAAATATCTAAATGACAAATTTGTATTAGATGATTGGAAAAATGCAATACTGCTATTGATATTTAAAAATGTGATAAAAACACACTAGAAATTAAAGACATCCATTTTTTTATTAAATCTATATAACATCTTTACTAAGATAACTGTAATGAATCTACATCAAACTTTGGATTTATATCAGCTAAAAGAATAACTTGGATTTAAAAGTAGTTTTAATATAAGTTAGAAGACAAAAATAGTGAGTAAGAACTATCATTATGTTTTGGATTGATAGATTTGGAAAAGTTTTTTGACTAAATAATTAAAGCTTTTCTCCATCAACATATAGATCAATATACTGTCATATTTTGAATAATATTTATCACAATATTACAATAGTGATTGAATTATCTGATGACACTAAGAATAACATTGATAGGGCTATCTGAAGGGATTATTCCATATCTCCAGAATATTATTAAGTAATTTTATAAAACAATATTTTATGAGTTACAACGAAAAACTAATGGAGTAAGAAGAAATCTTATCCAAGTCTTCTAGACTTTGGAGATTATATGATTGATTTCATGAATATTGCTTCAGAATTTCGGGAAATGTTGAAAAAGTTATTAGATGAAAGTAATAATTTGGATTTTGAAAAAAGGAAATAAAATTAAAATAATGTTACAACATATTTTTGCAGAAGAAAATAAAGATCAGTCATTTTAAAATAGAAGTTAGCAACTACAAATACTTTCCTTGGTTTTTAATATAGACTGAAATATAATAAATGAAATCAATTATAGAATTAAACTTGAGTGGAATGGTTTTGATGGAAATAACTTAATATTAAAAGAGAATATACCTAAGTGTTTGAAAATGAAATTTTTTAAGAGATTTATTTAGATAATTTAATGATATATGGGAAGTTATATTTTGGGAATAAGAAGAAAATATCACTTGTGAAGAACAGACATATATTACGGACAATATTAAATGTATTACAAATCTGAAGTGAATCTGGATTGAATATAGTGCTAAATAAGATTATAATAGATGGATAGATGAAGTTTTAAACTGGATTCTAAAAAAACGTTTACCTAGAAAGTAATCATAGAAGAAATGAATGGATGAAATAAAAATGTTTGCTGTTGTGATGGAAAGAAGAGAAGTTATAGATGAGAGAACCAGCCTAAATTTGGAAAGACTTTCATCCTGCAATAAACTAATGGTGTTTAAAAATGATCACTGAATCATTATTGATATGTATTTAAGTATTAAATTATTCTGTCCTTTTATTTTATTTATCATTAATTTATAATGTACATCAACTGGTAAATATTCTGACAACAATTTATTTAATTTAACAACAAATTTTAAATGTAGCAAATATATTTTTAATTTAACCTTTAGACTTATTAAAATACATCCTAAGAAATATGCAATATATATCAGCCACATTCAACACCGAAAGAAATCGTCAATTTAAACAGTTTAGCTTTTTTAAAAAATTATGCTTGATAATAAAGTATATAAATAGGTGTTGTGACTGTATACATGTTAAAAACAATAACTACTCATTAAAAAATTGTATTTTAATAAATATTGAAAATAATAGTAATAATAATAAATATAACCACCAAACATCACATGATCACTGTTTTATACTCTCCATACAGTAGTGGTTGACACAGGGTGGCACTACTGGATGGAGAGTTTTGCCTTGTTTAATAATAAATATAATGGAAAAATAAACCAAAATTATATTTATTTGGTAAATGATCGGTTTCTATTTTAAAAAAAAATAAATAAAAACAAAATATTGTATTTGTATTGTTTTTTTTTTATATAAAATAAAATTAGTTGAAATATTTAATACAATAAAAAAACGGCAATTTCGCTTCAAATTTTACATCATCTGCAGATAGTTTCAATTCACGACATTATCCTTATGGATAAAAAATTTCAGAATTATGATAATTTTCACATATATTGAATTGTTTGCATTAGAACTTAATCAAATAGTGATCATGATAAGATATAGACTTAATGACGAAATTTTTAATTTAAATCAATTAAAAGCCAAAACAATAACTTTCTTTTTGTATTCTAAATTTACAGTATGCTGATGATTATGTTTTTATTGTTCCAATACATGATTTTCCTTTTGATCAAACGATAATAATAAACACGGTTACAAAACCAAACAAAATTTTATTTTAATAATCTCGTAAACAGATATTTTTATATTTGCCACACACTTTTTTAAAAAATACCCCACATCCTGCGAACATAAAATGCTTGTCAATTTAAAACGTCAAAAGTTATTAGATAAAACATAACTATTTTAGATTTAATGAAATGCATTTAAGATATTTTAATAAATTAATATTATTAATTGTTAGTATTAAGGAAATGTTATTTTTCTTAACTATAGTTTACATATGAATAAATCAATGAATGCTACAGAATTTATTTAATAATGATAATGCCTTTTTATTTCATTTTATAATTATAAATTATTGTATACTTAATAGATGTGCGTTAGTGTCTAATGTATATAATTATATTTGTATATATATAATTATAATCATGTGTTTTAGAGGTAAGATTATCTCTATACATTGAGTAGCTTATGAACTTGATAAGAAATTAATTTATTTGAATTAACTTCATTTTTCGCTGTTTGTTCTAAATTTTATCTATTTTCTATGGGATAGCAGTTTAGTGCTTTCACTGAGATGTTGGTATACTTGGTTTATTTTGATTGTGGCAATGTGTCATAATAAATTGCCATTTTATAAAAACTGCTTTTGGAAAAAATTTAAATCCTACTTACAAAAAAAAATCAATTTAAAAAAAAAACAAAAAACTTTATTCTACAGAATAGATTTTCTTTTTAATCAAAAAATTTTATTGTGAGCTCAAAGAATTACATTATAGCAATACCAGAGTTATGTTGTTAACAAAAACTATAAAAACGGTCTGGGGGTAAAAAGTCAACTGTTCAATGACAAATTTTCCATTACTACAAAGCTCCATGTAGCATTGTAGATGTATGTTGTAGCTAGTTTTTCATCTCTGTTTCTGATGGCCTGAAGCTTTTCCAAAAGTAATTTCTTATGGTCAAGCAAGGTATGACCATAAATGAGAGTATACCTAGTTGACCAATAGGCAAACAGCAGAAAGGTTATGATTTTTATGAATGGAAAGATCCCATTAGATATGCGAAAAATCAGTCCGGTGAGGAGTCTCTGTCCCATTGGAATGAGGTACAATGGCTCAGAATATGTATCATTGTCTCATCATCCCATATACATAAAGGGAAGACTGGGTCCAAGCACAAGAACTCTCTATGAGAGACCAGAAAATGGCATGTGGGCAAAGCATTCAAGTTTATTTTAATCAAAAAATCCAAAAATTTTGGCTCTAGATGCCATCATTTAAACTTTTTAATGATTAAATGATTGGGAAGGGTTAGCAGTGATGAGATTGGGGAGGGCTCTTCATTAATTAGATGGTAGGCATCCCAGTACTTAATTTTCTGTAAGTTAACCTGATTAGGTAGAGGGATAAATTTTGCAATATTTAGCAATAAGGATGACAATCAACCCCTCACTGGAGAAGGAGGAGTGTCAGTAGGACAGACAAAAGTGATGCATGATGCTTCTGGGAAATGGCAAGATAGGTTAAGGATGCTGTTATGTGTATGCTGGAAACAAAAGGTTATAACATAGTGAAATAATAGCCTATTGAGTTTTGTGTTCCTATGAAGGTCTCTCAGGCTGATGGCTATGGTCTTGCCCTTCCACATAAGTCTTGCACATAGTGAATTTATCTTTCTGATGAATCTTTGGAAAAAATTAATGATTGGCATGAAATAAGAAATCCTTGGGAATACCAGACGTTTTGGTTATTATTGCAAAGGATCTAATATATTCATTTATAATAATTCTGTTTATTATTATTAATGGAGAAAACTTAATTATACAAAAATTAAGAAAGAACTGAAAAAAAAAAATATTTAAACTCAAATTTTAAAAGTTTGCAAAATTTTCATTTCCAAAAATGAAATTAAAAAATAATGTTTGTTCTGAAGGTTTGTGATAATGGTACTTTAATTGTATTTATAAGTAGGACTACTTCCTTCATCTAGTGGAATTATTAAATGTTTTTTAAAAATTCAAATTGTTATTTATACTTTTCTAAATACATTCACGTGTTAGGACTAACACACAGATTAATAGAAAACATAATATTTCAAGTGACTTAATTGGTTAGAGCATCGTTTTAAATTCAAAAGTCAATAAATCAATTCCTATGTTATCTGTCTTCGGTCAAGCTAACAACACTTGAAAAAAAAAAGAATAAATTCAAAATAATAAAAATATAGTTATATCTATATTCTATAATATTTCATTCTTATAAATGCAGTGAATTATGTTATTAAAATCATTATTTCTCAATCGTTTTTTAACTAATAAAATAGCTCAATGATTCACTCTTCTGTCTATTATTAATGAAAAACTATCATTTGTATCCATTTCATTTTAAAACTTTCTACCATATAAATTATTCTTAAACAATTTGACCATAAATAAACGTCCATTCATTTGTTCTGTAAAGTAAAATATTTATTTTTCATTAAAATTGAATATATAAAAATAAATTTGAAGAGATGTCACAATCATAAGGTGTAATACATTTTTGTTATAGATTCCACATTACGTAAAATGATTGACCAATCATTTTGCAGTATACATGCACTTTAGGAATAACTTTCTCCTTCAGCTACCTTGGAATACTGCCAGTAACCCATAAATATATAACACCTCTTCAATTTGTATTAGTGCTTTCTATAATAAGTTAAGCAACTGTTATATTTTTATGGATTATTGATGCTTTAAGACAACTGAACAAGGATTAGGATGTTAAAAATGCAAGTACATTGCTTAGTGATTTGTCAATTGTTTCATGTAGTATGAAAACTATAATAAGAATCATATTGGGCAACATTGTTGGAGCTGGTATTTCTTTAAATTTATTTATATCTATTTTAAAAAGTGTTAACCTGTTTAATACAATTGAATATATTAGTTTTATAAAACTACCAGAAAATTTGTGTTAATATATTGGATTATTTCCATCATCTAACATTAAGTATTGATTGCCATTAGAAAAAATTAACTTTATTTAAATTTTCCAATTACATTCAACTGTTAGTAATAGCATGAGTGGTATTATTCTCCTCTCTTCTTCAGGTATTTCTGGCTTGACCAGTGATAGCACTGGCATGGAAAATGAACTTGGACTTTTTTTGGATATTGAATTTTAAGATATCACTCTAATCAACTGATCCATTCACCAAAAGAAACAGTCAGGTTTCTCCTAATATATCCTCTTTTTCCTGAGAGCAAGATTGATTAGTGGTTTTTATACACTTGAAGAAGAGAGGAGAATAATATCACTTGAAATGTTGAGCATATATTAATCTATTTGCTATAACTAACAGTTGAATGTAATTAGAAAACTTAAATAAAATTCAATTTTTTAAAAACATTCAATATTTAATATTAGATTGTGAAAATAGTCCAATATATAAATACAACTAAAATACAATCATCACAAATCTTCCAGAACACACCACATAAATTTATTTTTGATAAATACATTCAAACATAGTTTGGGGAATTTTTATTTTTTAGCATGAATCTATCTTTTTTCCCCCCATTAAAAAAATGTTTTGGTTTTTTTTTTTCATCTTATGGCTTCATGTTTTATCCTCATCTATTATTTCAAACTATTTTTTCTCCAACAAAAAATTGATCAAAGCTTGAATTTTAGTTATATACTTTCCTATGATAATTTGTATTGTTTACATTTTTCTTTTAGATCATTTGATATTTTATAAAATAAAATTATCAAGATCTTAATGTAAATTTGTAGTTGTTTGTTTCATTTCATATTTTTCAATAAGAGTTATTGGTATTGGAACTGCTCTTTCTACAATAGTCCTGATTGTATTGCACATTCCATCTTGGGTAGGTCTATCTTTTCACAGATACACTTGCAATTTTTAATAAATCCCATCAGTGACTTAAACTGGAAAAAATAGATGCATGTTGCACATAATGATAGATTTTAGGAAATGATTTATGCAAGTATAAGCAATGCCTTACAAGTTTGATGGTATATTATTGTGTTTAACAGTCAAAATTTTGTCATTAATTCCGTATGACCAATTTATATCAAATTTAACTTTTTCTAAATTATGCAAGATCTAAATAGCATCTACATCATCTTTTTATCTTTTGTAAATAATCCTGGGAATAATTTTTTTAATTTCAATAGCTATCTGAAAGTCTCACTTATATCACTTGGTGATATACCAAAAACAGGCCGTGCATGATTCAGTGCAATAATATTAATAATAAATTTAAGAGCTAAAAAATCTCTGGACTGACACTCATCTCTGCCATTTCATTCACAGTTATTATATGACATCCTTGCTTAATTTTCTTGTGAATAATTTTCAGGGTTCTAAACATGGCATGTCCTGCTGCAGATTCTTATTATTAAAATAGTTATAAATTTTACTTCCACTATATCTAAAACAAATAACAAAATAGATGATTCTATTTTTATTGACAAAAGAAAATATTCATCTGCAAAAACAATATAAGGGCTTCAAATACTGAGAATAAACCATCTAAGTCCTTAAAACTTATCCACCATTTGGAAGAATCATTTGGCAAGTGCTAACACTTTCTTTTAATTCTTTCTCTAAATTTTCAATTGAACTGAAAAATATTTTTATTACTAATATTAACTCTAAAGCTATCTGAAACCTAATTAAAAAAGAAACATTTTGTCTTTTTTATGTCTTTTTTTTGTTTTCTGTTCTAAATGGATCCTCTTGGTTTTGGCAGCAGGAATTCGTCCTTGTTGCTTTTGAAAATTAAACAAGTTGACCATTTTATCTTTTGATCATTTTACTTTTGTTACTAATGGACTTAAAAGTTCTCTTTTTTATTTTAATTTTTCCTTTTATTATTATTATTATCATCATCATCATCGTCATCATTATCATTATTATCATCATCATCATCATTATTATTATTATTATTGTTGTTGTTGTTGTTATTATTATTATTATTTAAAAATTTTAATGACTAGTAATTTTAAAAAGTAAATAAAAATTTTCTTCAAGATATGCCTTAATTAAAAAATAAGCTTTTATGCCAAACATTATTTTCAATACAAAAATAGGTTATATACTTAAACAAGATATAATTAAAATGATTTAAACACAGACTTTCAAGCTACCTTCAGTTATCCACGTTATCTTCTGCAACCAATACACATGACTACATACATGGAAAAAAGATAAATGATCTCCAATATACATACTTTGTGCTGAACCAACACTCATCAGTTGATCCAGATCATCGCCCACATCTATATATAATCAGTACTCAATTTATATTAAAATAGCAAATCTTCGAATAATAATGGATAGGGTTCAATCCTCTTCACTCTCTTTATTAGGGGTCAGAATAACTTAAAGTTAACGTGGGTATAACAATAATATTGACATGAACAAGGCTTTGAGCATTCCATTGTCAGATTTTCAAAAATATGGATGGCTAAAAAGTTGGATGAGTGGAGAGTATTGAAGCCTGTCCATTAAAGTTTGAAGATTTGCTGTCTTAATATAAACCAAGCACTGATTAAATATATGTGTGAAAGATTATGATCTAGATCAATTGATGAGTGCTGGTTCAGCATGAAATTTTTATATTGGAGATCATTTATCTTTTCACATGTATGTAGTCATGTGTATCAGTTGTATAAGATAGACTCTATGCCTGAAGGGAGCTTGAAAGTGTGTGATTAATTTCCCTCTAAGCATAATTTTATAAATATTAAACTCTGGGTGGTTTAGTGCAATGGTTAAATAGTAGATACAAGAAAAATGCAGCTCAATTCCATCACTCTCAGTGTCCAAACTTCAGTAACTTTTCATAGAAATTTCTGAGCAGAAAACCATTAAAAACATTATTTACAAGTATTGTAATGTCTGATAATTAATGGATATACTCACAGAAAAGGTAGTTTTTTTAATTTTCAGTTTTATTACTGCCTTGCATACTTTTGATATAATTTAATATATCGTATTCATGGCATCTTATGGTGTGATTATAAGTTTTCTTTGTATCAATGTTTAATTATTATTTAATAAGCTATTTAATGTAGTCAAATTTAAATTCAAATTTAGATTTATTCAAGTAGCTGATTTCTTTGATATGGGTATGTTTGCTTCTTTTCTGTTAACAGAAAAACAGTCACTAGCTATTGCATCATGCTTCTGTGACTTTCTGCTTTCTGTCCTCTATGTGTGCGTGTGTGTACACTATTACTGATTTTGTTAGCTCAAATCTATGGCTAGTTTTCTGCTTGTGGTTTGCAAATATTGATGTGTGTTCTTTGTTTCTGAGAGCTCTTTTATGTAAATACCTATGTTAGACAAGTCTCATTGGTTAAATAATGGAGAGGTTTAAAAGCTTATGTTAAATTTGTCTTTACATATATTTTTTAATTTATATGCAATTTTTGGGATATAAAATAGGCTTATCCAGACAGCCATAGATTTAAGCTAACAAAAGCAAAATTTTTGTATACAGAGAGAGAGGAAAGAAAGTGGAAATTCAAAAAATCATATGCAATACCTAATGACCATTTTTCTATTAACATAAAAGAAGCAAGCATACCCATACCAGAGAATGGGACTATTTTAATAAATCTAAATTTGGATTTAAATTTGAATACATTGAATAGCTCATTAGATAATAATTAAACACTGACATCAAGATCTTATAATTATACCATTAGACAATATGAATATGATATATTAAGTATATTGAAAGCAATTTAGACCATAGTAAAGCTGATTATCAAAAACTACCTTTTCTGTGAGTATATTCATTAATTACCAGACATTACATTGATGCAGAAAAAAAAAAAAATAGTAATTTAGTTGAAGTATTGTAATGTTAAGTTTTACAGTAAGCAAATTCATAATTTACCTAGAATATGACACTATATTTGACTGTAAAATAAAAAAAAATTTTAATACTTTTTTATATTTAGCAAGTAATATGAAAACTTGCCTTTTTATATAAAAGTTTACACATTTTTCAATACTGCTCTTATTTTGAACTATAGAGATAACATAAACTTTGTGCTGGTTGAAGATATAGTAACATTTGTAAAGCAGAATATTTAATTATTTATTTAAGTATACATTTTATACTTTAACTATTCACAAACTATCATAAAGAAACTTGTAGGGATTTTACCAGGTGATAGATGCATTCATTACTAGTTTTATTCCTTCAACTCCATCACTGTAGTTATAGATCCAACAAATACCAACTACATGGTTTGTGATTTGCATTTATCCACATCTAAATAAAGTAATAGCTAATAAATTCCATTTATAAAACAAATAAGTACAATGGACATGGTTGTCCTGAATCTGCTGATGACATTCCAATTGTATCTAGGAAGTTCCATCTTGTTTTAATCTGGAAAAAGAAAGTTTGTTTGGAACTCATAAGAATTACTTTGTCTTATTAGTCACCTGATAGTTCTTAATTAAAATTTCAGATGAGCTTTCTTGAATTCAGAATAAATATGAATTTGAATGAATGATATTTATAATCATAACAAACAAAACTAAATTATGCTTCTTATTCCATGGAGACAGTAATGTCAACAACTAAGGCAGCAATTGATAGTTAAAAGCAGACAATGCTAAGAATTTCTTGATTATTAACCCAGGATGACATTTCATGGTCACTTTATTTAGGTACTTACAATTGCAGACCATTTTCATGTAAGGAAAGATTGCATGAATTAGAAAAAGAATTACCTAATATTAAATGGAATATTATTGGACTTTGTGAAATTAGAAGAAAAGGTTAAGTAACAATTGCTTTAAAAGGTTAACATATGGTCCACTAAGTGGAATGGATTCCATTAGAAACAAAAGTGGAATAACAATATTGTGGAGATTAATGGTATGTCAGACAGGTAGGCGAGATTAGTTATTCAAATTAATGGAAAGTATCATTTTAAAATTTTCATAAGCGACTTTAATGTTAGAATTAATAAACAATTGAAAGAAAATGTTGTGATTAAATTTGGTTAAAGTTATGAAAATGAGAAAGAACACAAACTTATGGAATTTTCAAAAAAATATAATGAATTCTTTCTTTGAGAAAAAACATAAATGGAAATGGTCATGGATATGGAAGTGTTTAACTGAAGATACAACATTTCAAATGAATTAAATTTTGATTAAAAGAAAATATGTATTTCAAGATTGTAAGTTCTTAATAGATTCAACACAGGAAGTGATCCACGTTAATGCAAACAAATGAGGCAAAAAATTATTAAAGAAAACAGTATTCACAGTTGATATTCTCCACCACCAAAAATATTCCAGTGAATTTAAATTAGAACTTGCAAATCTTTTTAAAATATTAACAGATTTTCAATATGATTCAGATTTTAACGAAATCAATAGGAAGATAACTGAAACAGTATTAATAACTGTAGCGTGATATAAAAAAGAAGGAATTTTCCAGTAAATTTTTTATTGAGATGACAATGCATAAAAAAAAGTAAAACATAAAAATATATAAAAATGATCCATTATTTAAAAAAAATGAATATTTAGAGTTTTGCAAAATAGTACAAAAAAGAGTTAATAATGTTATAAGAAAATCTAACTGTGAATTAGCAAAAAAAAAAGCAATAGAAGAAAATAGAAGTCTCCAAAGTATAAAATAAAATATTTATATTTGTAGGAAACATTTCTTTGATTAAAAAAAAGAAGGAAATATTACTAAAAGAGAGATGACAGCATGAAATTTTTGAAAGATTTTATAAAGAATTATATAGCAGTAAAGAACAAGAAATGTTTCCCCTTCAATTAGTAGATTTGTGATTTATTACATTTTCATTTACCATTGACAAACTCCCTCTACTCACAACTTCGACGTCATCCATTTCAGATAAATACACTAATGATTATTACTAATCATTTTCAAAACTAGAGATTATCTCTAGCATAGATATAAACTTTAAACCTCAGTTAAAGATTAATATATCTGATTTTTTAAATTTACACACACGGAGTTATTCACCTTTCTCTGTCCCGTATGTAATTTCTTTATAGATATAATAAACACCTCCACACTTCCCCATTCTTTTAAATTCATATAAATAAAGATATAATAAAAGACAAATGACCCCCAAGATGCATTTCATGCTGAACCAGCACTCATCAGTTGGCCCAGGTCACTATCTCTCATATATATCTTTATTATATGCAAAGTATTTATCTAGAGTAAATTGTTACATTTTCATTTACCATTGTCAAACTCCCTCCACTCACAACTTCGACGCCATCTATTTCAGATAAATACACTAATGATTATTACTAATCATTTTCAAAACTAGAGATTATCTCTAGCACAGACTTGTGAATTGTCCAGTATTTTAAATTAAGAAGTGAGATGAATTAAATATATAAAAAAGGAAAAAGCTTCAGATAATGATGAAATTATAATTAATATCTTAAAAGTAGGTGAAGAAAAAAAAAGTTATATACCAGATGTTTAAATTATAAAGATGTACTAGTTGATTGTAAGAATAAAATATTAATATTGATATAAAAAAGAAATTAGAAATTACAGACCTATAAATCTTTTATCAGTTTTATACAAAATTACTGGTGAACTTTGGATTCTAACAAACCAAAAGAAGAAGTTTGATTTAAACATGGTTTCAAATAGTGGATAACATTCAAGTATTGAAGGTTGTTATAGAAAAGGTTTTCCATTATGCTTTGGATTTGTAGATTACTGAAAAGCATTTAATTCCATAAGCATTTTTTCACTGTGTTAATGTATTGGATCATCAAGATATAGTCCAGGATATTGTCATATTCTGAAGAATATATATCAAAATGCAACGGAAATAATTACATACAGGATGGTTTCATATCTTTAAAAAATTTTAAGGCAGTTTTATAAAAAGTATTTTATGAATTAGAAGTAAATGGTGATTGTTTAAGTTATCTTGACTTTGCAAATGATGTGATTGTTTTTTGAAAATAATGCTTCCGAGCTTCAGGAAATATTTCAAAAAGTAGAGTTAAAGATAATTGCTGAAAAGACTACAATAACTTTCAATAGATTTCTCAAAAAATAAAAATAAAGATTGATAATGAATCAGAAGAAGACAGTAACTACAAATACCTTAGTCAAATTATTAATATAAATGGAAATATAATGTATGAAAATAATTTTAAAAAACATGCTTAAGTGTTTGAAAAGCTTTTAATAAATGTGTTTTACCGGTATTTATTTCTGCATCTGTTTCTTGTATACTTATCAATTTTACAATACAGAGACATCAGACCACTCACCAAAGTAGAAAAAAATGTATGTTAGAAGTAACAAAAAGGGATCAAAAACAAAATACATTAATAAGAAAACAAAAAAAGTCTCACTGATGTCATTAAAAGAATTAGTAGACTAAAATGGAATTGGGATGGACATACTTCTAGAAAAGATGATAATAAACAGATAACTAGAATCTTAAACTGGATCCGTCAGATACTGCAAAAGATTTAGAAAGAGACTGCATGTGAAATAGATGGATAAAATAAGAATTTTGCCATTGTGATGTGAAGAAGAGAGATTAAATATTGGAGAAAATTTAAAGAAACGTATGGACCAATAATGGTTGAAAATGACAGTGATAATGACTCTAAATCTCAACATTTATATTTTTAGCTAAAAATTGTTCCATTATCTACATCTTTAATTGTTTTTCACAGCATGATTTTTCTTTTATAAATTCTGCTCTCTCAAAACTGTTTAGGTCCATTTTTGCTTTATATTATGCCTAAATTTCACATTCTAACAAAAAATGTTATTATATCTAAAGTTGTAGTATTGAATTCATTTTTCATTTATTAAAATAAATAAATTTGACTATCAAAAATTTATCACCTTTCAAGTTGATGTAAATTATGTTAAAATCAATCTCTTCTGTAAATATTATCGTAAATCAGCTTCATTTTTTTCTTAGGCTCCTAAAAATATCGACATACTCAGCATATTTTTCACTTTAGCAGACATTGCACTTTTAAACTTTATTCCATTTTTTTTCATGTTGCTTATATTTTTAGAAATATCAATTGCTTTAATGTTAGTATTAGTGATCTTAACTCTGTTTACCCATAAATAATGAAATTAATCGAAGATAAAAAAGCATATTCATGAAGCTTAGATTCAAGGCTATATATAATAACCACATTCCACTCTTTTTATACTTTAAAGCAAAATATATTTATTAATTTTACAGTTTCGACTGTTCCTAGCAAAATTAATAAGTATATTTTGCTTTAAAGTGTAAAAAGAGTGGAATGTGGTGATTATATGTTATATATTAGAAAAGCAAAAAGGAAAGAGGAAGAGAAACTATTGAAGATTATATTATTCAAGGCTATACTGCAAAAATAACTAAACTGTTTTAGAAACATATTCATTATACATATATGAACTTTTTCATTATGATTTATACTAACTATATATAAAATGCTGGTGCTATGTACTGCAGAAAAATTAATTAAGTAGTATTCAATAAAATAATCATTTTTAAGTTATATATAATTTTAAGAATAAAAACGAATAACCATTCCATCTTTTATAAAATAAAACTATTATTGTTAATTATTTGCATAATTGTTGCATAATTTGACAGCAGTAACATGTTTTATTCATCTATAAATGCACATCCATTGGCTGTCTTTGCTCTTCCTGTCCTTCAACTATGACAAGTGATGTTGTTAGATAAACCTTCAGATAAATAGATTTACATGCTTCAAATTTTGTTTTCTAGTGAGATGTACCATTAATTTTTATCAATCAGGGTTTCATATTTTTTGTAGTTCATCTAAAAATTATTTACAGTATTTTCAAATCTAGAATCTAAGGAGATCATTTTTGAAGAGCCAGCAATCTGCAATATTTTTACAAATACCTATTATTAAAAGCATTCAAAATGCAAATATTTTACAAAGAAAAATAATATCAGTATTAAAATTCTGTAAAAACATAAATATGTTAGACAAAAATTATATGCCAGTATCAAATACCGCAAACAAATAATTATATCAAATATTAAAATAAAGAGAATATAGCCTACAAGGATTCTCTGCATATAACAGTACTGAGGAAGTAGATAAGTGCATACATTGCCATGTTGTATTTTTAAATTCACCACTGAGAAATTTATGTGCCAAAATGGAATACTGGCACATAGCAATTGAGGGTTAATCTTATCTCACACATAAATTTTATAGAATCATTTTATAATTATTTTATATTATATCCTCTAGATTTTTTTGGATTTTTTTTCATGTATCATTGTTATCTAATAAGATTATAATTTATTATTATTTGTTCTAAATAGAATCATGATATATGGTCATACTAACAAAAATTCACTACTTTTTTTTCATGTGTCATAGCATCATCTGGGAAGTGAACAGTTAACACGGGACAACTGCTTGTAAGGCAGCTGACCACTCGACCTTATTATGTTCTACATTTGTTGAATTATCATTAGTGAGTAATCCAGTCATCTAAAATTACTTTTAAATTGCGTGATGATAAAATTCATTAAATATTTATAATGAGCCATGAAAATAAATTAGTCTTTTCCTATTAATGATAGATAATTCAACATATTTTGTATAAATTTATAATTCTATTATTTAGTTCATCCATATTTAACAATAATTTAATAGCTTTGCAGAGATTTTTGATTTTGGAAAAAAAATATTTTTTAATATTATCTATGAATTTAAATGATATATTTTGGAGATATTTTATCTGATTTTTTAATGTGTTATCATTAGATTTTTTGTGTATTAATATTTTTAATCTTGAGTGATGGTTTAAAGAAATGCATGTTTCTGAAAAGCTATTGTTAAAATGCTTAAAATTTTTTTAATTACATATGTAAAGTTTTAATACACTGTACAGGCTCACACATACCTGCACATATATAATGTAATATATAAGGGATTCGAACTCATGGGTAGGATGACAACCTTGGCACTAACGTGGGCTTTGAACTTTCCATCATTAGATTTTCAATGAAATGAATGGCTGAAGAGTTATGGGTTGGAATAGTTTGAAGCCTGTCCATTAAAGTATGAAGATTTGCTATCTTAATATAAAACTGAACACTGATTGTATATATGTGTGGAGATAGTAATCTAGACCAACCGATGATTTCTGATTTAGCATGAAATACGGATATTTGTGATTATTTATCTTTTTAACATGTGTATGATCAGGTGCGTCAGCAATATGAGATGGCATAGAGAGCTGAGAGTCATGTGAAAGTCTGAATTCGAATCCCTTATATATGTAAAGTTGTGTAAAGTAATGATTGTGCATTCACTTGCCATGCTAATGTCTTATGATTTGAAACCAGATCAGAATAAAGCTTGATATTTTTTTTCAGATTGCAAACAGAATTAAACGTGTTTTTTTCAAGCAGTTAGTTTATAGCCAGTCCAAATGTATGTATCATGTATATATTGTAAAGATATATTTTCATTTATTCAATCTTGATTATGTTTTTTATTTTTCCGTAATAATTAATTTTGAATGCTACATTTTGAAATCAAAACAAGTACTAAATCACAAATACTAAAAACAAAAAAAAAAAAAATCAATAAACACTAATTCTGTTTTCAATTACATGAAGAAATCTACCATTTCTATTTTCATTGACAATAAATAATCCGGTTTCGTGTGGGGGAAGTCCCTAACTAAATAAATGATTTAAGTCTTGACAGTTTGTTTTTGTTTTTCAATAGAATCTTACTAAAACGGTTCTTTTAATCTTGCATTGTTAGCCAAGAGGTATCGCAGCTGCCATGCAAGCACGTAGTTGGTTGCAGACGGGTGTGGGTTCGCGTCCCGGCAGATGCTATGACATATGAAAAAAAAAACAGTTCTTTTAAGAGTGTAATTATTTGCATTTATTGCTTTTTTATTTTTTATTTTGTTTCACTGGTAAATTTCATAGCCGAAGGTAGAGAAGTTACAATAAAGAAAATTCTTTATTATAAATTCTTTATTATGACTGTAAACAAATTACGTGGAAAACTATTGAGTAGCGACTCGAATAAATGAAAGTTTTTTCTACATAATATTCGAAATTCTTATTTAACTACTAAACGATAAACGTGTAAAAAATACATATGATGCATTAATTAGTTAATCAAGGGAACTTATTAGGAATATTAACTTAACCATTAAGTGAATGAAATTGAATTAAAATTTCTAAAGCACATTTTTGAATAAGCTTTAATATTATGACTATTATTGAGTTCAGCTTATTCAAAAACTTAAAAACAAACTAAATCATAAGATACTGTAAGTTGTTGTCATTATGAATGCTTATAAATTTTTTGATAATTTATTAATAAGAACAGTATAAGCATACTAATTGTTAAATCTGTATTTAATAGCTATTCAAATCTCCAAAGATGTCTTTTGCAATTTAACTCAACGTATTAGTAAAATTCCCAATTATTAAATTAGCTTTGATATTGTAACTAGATTAATTTCCTCAAACGATCTGAAGCCTTATTATCAGAATGACATAAAATCAATTTAAACAAAATTTACTCCCCACATTAAGAGATTTGTCTTTGAGACGTAAGTAAATATTCTTTTTTTTTTTTTTTCATATGTCATAGCACCGGCCGGGACGCGAACCCACAACCGTCTGCAACCAATTACTTGCTTGCAAGGCGGCCGCGATGACTTCTCGGCTAACAGCGCTTGACAGTAAATATTCTTTTTAAAAAAAATTTCTCAAATATTTACCTTTTTAAATGTAGTAATATTTTTGATAATTATTATTTTTTACATACTTGTTCGAAGAAAAATTTAATATTCATCAGAAACTTGTATACCATAAATATGTAGCAATTTTTTTTTTTTTTAGAAAATATGGTAAAGTATTTATTTATTTTATACTTGTAAATATGCTTTTAATACATCACATCAGTAGTTAATTTCCCAATTAACAAATACATTAAGTTTGTGTATTTGTGCTTTTTATTAAATTATTACTATATCATGAGTTAGTAATATCACCATTTTAAATTTACTGATTAAAATTAATGAATAGTTTACATTTGGGAAGAAAAATAACAGACAAAACACAGTAAAGAGCAAAGGAAGTTTTACACTGACATTCCACATAAACTGTAAATAATATTATGACATATAAGGGGGAAAAAAATAGAATAATAGGTATTAGAAAATAAAATAGAAATGTGATAGAGATATATTAAAAATAATGTAGAATAGAAGAAGAAAAAAATAAGAAAAAATAAAAATAGAGAGGAATAAATAAATAATAAGAAAATAATAATTAGGAAATAAGAGAAGTAAAGGTATAGAGTTAAAAATAAAATATGATTATATATAATAATGTAAAATTGTAAAATATGTATTTATATGTGTATATAAAATGATGTTTATATGATTATTATGTGTTTAAGTGTTATAG
Source organism: Epiperipatus broadwayi (assembly GCA_028023455.1). Lineage (NCBI taxonomy): Eukaryota > Metazoa > Onychophora > Udeonychophora > Euonychophora > Peripatidae > Epiperipatus > Epiperipatus broadwayi. The sequence continues at coordinate 2,100,674 of JAQFVV010012544.1, forward strand.
CTCTGATGAAGACTGCAGGATAGGAGAACTGTTAGAAAATTGAAAGAGGAAAAATTAAAAATTGCATTAGAATGTATATGAAAGTTTTAGAAAAAAGTAATATATATGAATATATGAAGAAATGCAAAAAAGTAAAGGAGAAGAAGAATATTATGACTTCTAAATTATCTCTGCAGTCATAACAAAGCAGATATCAAAGATAATATTTGCACATTTCTTATAAATAAGATATTTTAGTAAACATGACATTTAAGATTTAATTTTTCAGCAGTCTTTAGATGATGTGACACAAAATTAATATGACTTTTCTAAATATTTTAGTAATTCAAAGTTATGCAGGTGTAGATTAAATGGTAGTAAATTGGCTACAAACATGCAAAATTTATAAAGAATTGGGCAAAATATTTTGTCAATATATGGTTCAATGATCATTTTTTACAAATCAGAAAGATAATATTCATATGAAACATTATTAAACCACTAAACATCACATGATCACTATCTCTTATACTAGCACATAATTATTAATAAACAAAGTAAAACTCTCCATACAGTAGTGCCACCCTGTGCCAACCAGAGTAATCAATGGATGCTAGAAGGCCTGTGTTTATGCACAAGCCTTCTGGCATCCATTGATTACTCTGGTTGGCTCAGGATGGCATTACTGTATGGAGAGTTTTGCTTTGTTTATGAAAGATTATATGCCTTTTAAAATAAATAATAATAATTCAACTACAAATAACAGCCATTGAATAACATTCTCATATGACATTGCTCTGAAGATTCTTGAATATGGATGAATTCATATGATTTTCCTTTATATTATCTCTAGCATAGTTTTTCAAACATCCTTGTGTCAGTTTACTTCATGAAGTAATTAATATTTACTAAGGCTTTAACCTCAAGAATATGAGTGTAAAAATGGGATATTAGGGCTCTACAGGTCTTAACCACAAGCTTACACCTTGGAAGAAAAGAGGGGAACCCCTTCTTTATTTCAACCTACTTTCTATTTAAATAGGTGAAGCTGAAGCAGTTAGGTCTAAAAGCGTGAAGCTACTCAATACTTCACTGATTAAGTCCACATTTCTTATTACACATTAATTTTTGTCTCATATTATTTAATTATTATGCAAAAACTTAAAAAAAGTCACTAAACTTTTAACTTTTGATCAAATTTTATAATTCAACTACTTCATAAATAATTGGATTACAAATAGAGCCTGCCATGTTATTGAAAGGCATGCAAATTTATACATAATCCATTATAAAATAGATATTTCTATTATAAAATGTCTGCTTTATAGTAGATAAATCATTTTAAGTACATTTTTGTGCAACATTTTTGAACTATCATACTTTTCAAATTGTCAAACATCTTTTAATCTATTATTTCTGAATGTATGTTTGGCTTCATTCTACTATTCCATGTGTTAATTTGTTGCATTGTATATCTAATTCTATTGTAGAGGAATTAACAACACTAACTCTTCATTAAACTGTGTTTGTAAAATTTATTATGCTTATGTAAATATCATCAAGTGTAATAAATATCTGTTATAAAATATTTTTTATTAAAAAAATTGTTGCAATTATATGCTTGTAAAACTATTTTAAAATAACGACTACTATTCTTTAAAAGTTTAAAATTAACTGCTGTACTGAGAGTGTGTTAAGTAATTATACCCAAAGTATTTTTCTAATTTATTGTCACAATTAACTGTGACCTTTAATGTTCTACTATAACGAGAAGCACAATTACTAAAATCTTCATCTTTAAGACTATTTAATTTAAAATAAAATTTGTGGTTGAACATTAGTTATTTAAGAATAAAACAGTTATTTCCCCATCTTTTTTTTTTTAATAAATATATTTGTATATTAAATTCATTTATTTTAATTAAATATATATTATATCGTGTCGTTTGTTTTTTACTTATTTTAAATAGATAGGTTAATAGTAATTATGCTGTAAGGGATAAGAAATCACTGTATAGCCAAATAATATTCTCTACTAATTAACAATCTGCCTTTTTTTTATACCAATAAAAACATGATTATGTTTCATGGTAATTCAATTTCCCTAGACTAATAGAAAAAGTGTACTGTTTTTAGCTATATTTGTTAGAGAAACTCTAGGGTTTTTATCGTCTTCTATGGATGCCAGAATCTGTGATGGTTCACTGAATACCCATCCTGAGTTTATAATTACTTATAGTAAGGTAGGAGTTTCAGATTTATATTTAGAAAGTAATTAATACAGGTGTTTGTTCAACAGGTTAATAAAATTAAAGAGATTGCTGATTCTAACTTTTAAAATTATTTTAGTTAATAAATACAATGATGAATAATAATAAAAAACTACAATCTAAACTAATCATTAGTCTAGCATTGGTGGCTAGCAGCTAGCATAGCTGCCTTCCAAGCAGCTGGCCTGGTTTCGCATCTCGGTCAATGCTTTGACACACACACACACACACACATATATATATATATATAAACTAATCATTAATTCCCTCCATCATTAAATATATATATATGATACCTACAGATTAATTAACATGATTTATTATTACTTTACTAAATATAGCATATATCTAGCACAAAATAAAAATAATTTACAGAGATTATGCATAAATCTTATGGATAAATAGTAAGCATAACATTTACAGTTATTATGAAAGCTCTTAAAATCAAAGTCTTTATTCTTTTAGCAATGTTCTACTAAGAATTTCATAAATGCATTAATAAGCAGAGAATACTAAGTTTCATTCTCTTATCAAAATAGTTCTTTAGTTTCTGCATCAAAATACAGTTTTAAGATATTTAACATGATCATAAATTTTGCATTTCAAGAGCTAATGTATGAGATCTTTGGTCTGATGTTTCCTAACAGTGTAAGTATATGTGGAGTTCTTCAGTGTTACACATATAGGATGGTGAACATCAAGATAGCACTATAGCAGTATAAGTCAGCAGTATAATTGGTGAATGTGTAGGTAATTTAACCATGTATTATTTCTTTTACTTCACCCAAGGCAAATGTTTCTATTGAGCTGCACATATGGCTAATGTTCTGATATATATATATAACATTTCCAGCATTCAATGATATAAAATATAATTGTCATAATCTCTTTTTATATCCCCCCACTCCTCCTGTACATGTTCAAGTCCACCTTAATTCTTTTTTTAAGAATTTCATTTTTTAGCACCTTCCTGAGCTCCCAAAAGTTTTTTTTTATTAAAGATTCCCTAAATTTATAACCATCGGAAAAAAGGCCTTGAAATCGTTTAAGGTAAGTGGTTCTTATATTTTATCTAAATGGATGTGAGTTTGGTTACTCACAATCCGAATTATAATGTAAAATTTGGTCCGTGCATAAAAGCGGCTAACATAGACCAAATTACAAAGCAAAATCATTCTAGTTATGGGAAAATTAAAATACAAAATAAATCTAACAAAGGTTCTTGGAGTATTCTAACAAGATCCAAAAAAAAGGATCCGTTTCTTTTTCATAAAAAAAAAATTAATAAAACTATAAAATATGTCATACAGAAAAAACCTCTTGAAGACGTTATCGAAGGTCTAATGGTAGACATTAGCAACGGAGACTTCATTGGAAGTTCGCCTAATGAAGAAATACAAACAGCCAGCTGTAGCAATCTTACTGAAGCACCAAATCCATTGAATCAAAATCAAAATATGTCTTTTGGACAATCCTTAAATATGTCTAATATAACTAATTTAGGAAAAATAAATAAAAGTAACGAGTTGCAAGATAACGTAAATATGAATGTAACCACAAGCCCGCACTATAACATGAACCTAGGCTCTGCACAAAATGCTGAGCACTTTGATTGCAGTAAAACAGGGCCTGTTGTAGAAGAGCAAACAAATATTCTCGATATACATTCCATGAGAAGCTCATGTAATATTAAGACTAACTATAACAAATGTCTGAAATTAATTAAAAGTTACAATTGTTCAAACTTCCCCAAAATTAAAGAAATCAAAGATTTACTTACAGATAAATTAGTTCCTATCATGGCTGACATTCCGGGGAAAGTCAGCTTTGATTCAGCCAGCAGCTCCAACGCATTTACCAAATATAAAAAAACGAATCATAAGAAGAAGAAACAACAGTCGCTTAGATTATTTAAAAAATCTAATAAAAAAACCTGCTACAAAATTAATAATAATGGTATTGATAAAAAAAAAAAAAACACACTGATAAAAAACCTCTAGAAATGGACACCGGAAAGTCAAATGAAATGATTAATGACTGCATCACTTTAGATTACTGCTCGCCATGCTTTAATATAACTGGCACTGCAGTCGAAGTGACAAAATGTAGAAGCAATAGAATTAACAGTGCAAATAAAAATTTGAACGTAAAGCTTAAGTCTAAGGCTCTTAATAAATGTAATAGCGATAGCGGAGACACACAACATATCATAGAAATAATTGAAAACAGTGAGAGCAATTATGAAACAGTACCTAATATTTCAAAACAAAATAAAACTAAAGTTCTATCTGATGAGGCAACCCCCATTAATAGTGATGAGGCAACCCCCATTAATAGTAATGAACTCACAATAGAAGACAGAGTTGAAATAAATATAAATCTCAATTCCAATAATGCCAATATTTTGTGCTCTGGGACTAACATAATAGAGACCAACGTAATTACGCCAACATTATATATCAATTACAAGACTCCCAATGAGCATAACTGTCAGGATAATGATTGTAAATCGGACAATCTCAATAAATCAGGTCATAATAGGAATAATCTGGAATCTAATCAAAAGGAAAAAGGAAATAAGGAAAAAAAAAACCATTCCATTCTTAATACAACAATATCTGAGAATATGTCAATTGTACACGTGAAGGCGGATGGCACTGCCAATGGCTGCAAAACCAAACTTAATAACCGGGAGTCACACAATACACCTAAATCTAACCCCAGTTTGAGTCATCAAACATCCAAAATCCTGCCCCAAAATATACTAACATACCAGCTAACTCAAAAATCAACCCATTTCTGGTGAACAGAGGGTGCTAGCCGATGATGCTGACTGTTTTTCTTCCACATCAGAAGACAAAACGAACAATATAAACACATATAGGCCAAAAGCTAATAAAACTGTATATACAAATCCCCTTGCATTAAGCCTGGATGATAAGCATCCAAGCACAAAATTACTATCTAATCATAGTCAAATAGATAGTGAATCATTTCCCAGTTTAATTTTTCATAACAGCACTAGAAATAACGTGGGATGGCTCAAAGAAATACACTATCCAAATAGAAATAAAAATAATTTACAAACACAATCGTTTGAATATCCGTTAGAATCTCATTCCATAGCTGGTCATCCACGACTCAGCACTTGTCACAATAATGTCTCCCCTCCTGTCACTTCAAAACATACCTTATTGATGGAAAAACAAGATGAACTTGATCATAATTTGTTAAATCTCACACAAGCAAATAATGCAAATTTTACTAAACTACAAACTAACCCTGCTGATGAAACTAAATGTTTCACACTTCCTATGTCATATGCTAGTGCAGCTCGGGCTGGAATGACACAATCTGGGTCAGTTAACCACTCTAGCAATGGCCAACCCTTTCTTCCTGCAGGTCACAATACTGATCACCAAGGCAGCAATACAAATCAAAAAACTGTGGGAATGGACATTCTTGAGTTGATAGAACAGCAATCACACTATGAAGATGATCTGATTCAAGTGGATCCAATTGAAAGCAATATTACACTAAATCAACTTTCAGTGGAGCAAATGGATACTATTGTCTCAAATTTTAACCTGACTATTCCAAACATGCTTCTGAAATCGCTGGCTAACTATAGCAATGATAAGAGCATTATACTAGCAGTAACGGACCTAAAGTGTGCTCTGTTTAAATTTCCAATGAATGCCTTATTTGAGTTAATTAGAAGAGCAAATATTGCAAATGAAATTCATAGGATTTCTACCCATCCGAATGACCGCTATATAGCAGTCGAATTCAAGACCTGGGCTGGCAGGAATAACTTTAAAAGCAAATTTAAAGTATAGGATGATAAGATCATAGTAACTGTAGATATAAACAGATCATCCACTCTAAATGGGTCAATAAAAGATTGCTCTAAATGGGTCAATAAAAGATTGCATTACAGGAATAGATGAATCTTATTTACAAGAGATATTGGAACCCTTTGGCAAGGTGACAAGTTTCACCTACCTTCCAATTGACAAAACATTTAACAACATTCTCTTGAACAAAGCAACATTTAGACTGCTCCTAAAAAAGGGAATAGTGCCAACAGATATTCCAACAGTGCTGTCGGCTAGAGGCTGTCCCATGATATTATCTTTTTCAGGTGTTAGGTCACAGTGCTTCTACTGCGGACAAAGAACTCACCTGATTAAGAGTGTTTGAATTGTATATGTACATCTTGTGGTCAAAAAAAAGGTCGCACTCACAGATGTAGGTAACAACAGACTTCACATTCAGTTCCGGAGGTACAACATGCTTCACAACAACCGAGTGCACAACACTACAATGTAGAACAGAAGGATGAACTCAACTTAAAGTATACAAATAAAAAAAGTATCCTAATACATGAAAGGAATCAGCCCTCCTTAATTAACAGTAATCAGGATTACAAACATAACAAATCGCATAACTATAGTCACCAAAACAGTAATCAAAGGCCATTGGAATCAAAACCAAAAGATTCACACAATTCTGGACCTAGGAGTTTGCATGAAGGCCTAGGCTTTAGCTCAGTTACAGCATCTAGTAATAGAGCTGGTGAAAACAATATAGACGATGATCAAACCAAACAAAAAAAAGACAGAAAATACCTAAACCTAACTCCATCCAAGGTAAATATAACATCTCACCAAGTCCTAGTGATACACTGATAGCTGTGGCTAATGAAAATATCAATCCTTGCCAAACACCGGTAGATTCTGCTGCTTCCTGGTCTGCAGATGAGATGGAGAGATTCATCACTCCTAGCACCAGTCATAAAAGAAAACCATGGGTTGTATCTAGTCCTAGCTCAGGAGAAGAAGAGATGCCATTCCCAGTGAGGCAAAAGTCTAAACCCACAATATCAAATGCAATGAACAATAAGCTTAAAGGAGCCACAGAAAAGAAACGCAAGATTAATCTTCCATCTGATTTGTTAACTGGTTATCCTTCCAATGGTTTGCCTGTGGACCTCCCCACTTCAGATTTAAACATCCCTCCAAACATCCGCAAGGAAATTAATAAAAGTCTGCTGATGCTTCATTGAAACCGCCTGCGGTGGAATCTAGCGGGCCACCTTGCAATGGATAACAATAAATGTTTAATCTCTGCTGTCAATGTCCGAGGTATTAATTTCCTCGGTCATATTAATGCCATCAGGCATTTCTTTAGGCAAAACTCACCACATATGTTGTTCATAGGTGAAACAAAATATCACCTAAATTCAAACTACTTCATAAAATCAGAACTTAGTAAAATAGGATTCACCCATTTATCTACAGGTCATGCGGCTAGGGGAGGAGTTGGGGTAATAATAAATAATCTTCTGGCTCCAACCTCCTTCAGAACAATTTATCTAGATCAGAACCTAATTGCCTTGGAGTTTACCTTCTCCTTGAATACTTTCAATGTGATTTATGTATACAGCGCCAATGTTCATGCAACACTGCTGAAAATAGTCCACACAATTAACCTAATTACTAATAATAATAATGCACCTACCATTCTGCTCGGTGACTTTAACATCTCCTATGAATCCTTCACAAAGAAATATTTACTCTACTCAACAAAGTATTTCTCAACGGGAGGGGATTCTTTCCATCTGATGCATTTTCATTCTATACAAAAAACAGTCGCACACTTATTGATCTAATGTTCTACGTGGCCAAATTGCACTATGGGATAGAGGCTAGACTGCAACCGACAGCCTTTTCAGATCATTTTGTGATTATGGCATCCATAGAGCTGAACAACTTTCAACAAATTAAAGTCAACCGGAGTCTCAGAATGTTCACTAAAACCAATGCCACTGAGGCATTCTTCTCAGAGGCCTACATCCTTTTTCACAAGGTGAACCTCATATACCTACACCCGTCGAGGCCTGGACTACATTTATAGGCATTATTCAGTCGCTGATTACTCAATACACCTTCAAGCTTAAGGGAACAATCACACTGATGTGTGAATTGGATAGCCTGAATTGGAAAATTAAAAACTTTAATGGTCAGGATCACAACATTGAATACTTACTTGAGCTAAAAGCTTCATACAGATCAAAACAATCAGCAGTAGCAGAGATAATCTATAAAAAATGCAAAGAATTACCTGCCAGCACAACATTGCTGGACCCAGGGCTATCTCAGGTGGGCTCTGGGGGCCAGAAAGAAACAGGAGATTCTTACTTCATTGCTCATCAATGGTGGCAGCCTTACTGGTGCGAATATGATTTTACACATAGAGAACCACTTTCAAAACCTTCTCTTAGGTCACCGCACAAACCCTGCCTTGGAGTGGGTGGGCACAACCAGAGAGGCAGATCATGGTATTACACTCCAAGACATCACCAGTAGGTTGCAGGGTCTCCCTGACAGTGTTCATCCTGGGATTCATGCTATCCCGAAGTTTGTGTTCACTCACTTAATTTTTTTTACTGCGAGGATTATATTAAACATGTTAACCTACCTTGCCATTGAAAGGAGAGTAATTCCTAACCTATATTCAATTGCCATGGTTCCATTCATTAACCTTTTAACCGCTAATTTTATCATTGGTTGTATCAGATAAAAATCAAATCTTTTAATTGGCCAACTCACAAACTGAAGACAAAGCCTATTGTTAAAACATATTCGCCTATAATATTAAATTCAACTCAGATACGTTTATAAAAAGTATATAATTAATTTTTAAGGTTGTGAAGACAACGAAAGTTCTTTCAAAAATAAATTGCTATTTATTTATTCTAAGATATTCAATATCGGCAACATAAAAGTTATAATGTAAACAAAAAGATCGCCTTTTACGTTATAGAAAAGTAAATATTTCTTTTTATTACAACTTCAATATTTGTACTAAAATCTTCAATATTTTTCGAAAATAATTTTGTTTTTTTATTATTCTCTCTGAAAATTATGTTTAATTTCCATAAATATTATTTAATAATAATTTAAATCGTATTCGAAATGAAAATCTCAGCGTTTTTCTTTATTTTCTTTGATCAGGCAGTTTCTTTGTTCTTTCCAGCCAATCAGAATGTCTTTTTCGGCTGAGAGCATGCTAAGAACCAATCACAAATAATGTTCCTTCTTTGTTTAGGTTTAAATGCATTTTTTTTTCTATTTTTTACTTCTAAAATAAATCGGAAGATGTCACCATCGTACAGAACTTTTAAAAACGAATTCAATACGTATTTAACGAATTTTTTCATATGGAAACGGGCTGAGTTAGAGTGATTTCAGATGTCGACGAGGAGCCTCGTCGGACACGGGAAAAGGGTTAAAAAGAACCGGGATCCTACCTCTCTTAGCAGTATCAGGCCAATATCAATGACACCAATTTTGTTCAAAGTCATGGAGGGTATAATAAAAGAAAAAATTCAGAATGCCATACTACAGGATATATCAGCCTCTCAATATGCAAGGAAGGGATAATCGGTGCTGACTGCAATTGGTGAAGTGAAAATTCTGCTTGATCACATTAGATCTAACAGAAAATCCCGGCCTGTGGCCGTCCAGCTGGATGTGTTCAATGCTTTTGATACAGTAGATGTCAACATTCTTCTTGAATTGCTATCTCAGTTGGACATATCAAAACAGATAATTCAGATATTGGACAATCTCTTGAATAATAGGCATATTCATATTTCCATAAATGGACATTACTCAGATGGATTTGGCCCTTCAAGATCCATACCACAAGGTTCACCATTGAGTGGTCTATTGTTCATAAAGTACATTGACCCTCTGATTAAAGAGCTAGATCAGCTTCCAGGTTTATATGGGCCCCGGCTTAAGAAAAACGTCAAGGTTTTTGCATACATGGATGACATACTTGTGATTCTTCCATCCTGTAAATATCTGAAGACACTTCATTCCATAATTACCAATTATACTAAAGATTATAAATTATCCATCAATCCTCACAAGTCATCATCCTGGTGCATCAACACTGATAGGAAAATACTATCCAATTTTTTAGTGGAACCTCAGCATTTTCTGGGGTTTCCTATCTTCAAGTCACAGACTGCTATGTCTGTCTGCCTACAAAAATCCATCATAAGCAATGCTACTAAGGTGGTTCAGTCACTGTCAAGGACATACCTGTCCCTACAAGGGAAGATTGCTCTTATTAATATGAAGATTATGGCGAGCATAAATTACTATCTGCCAATAATGACAGTTACCAAATCATTCACCTTACAGATTAAGAGGCTCTGTGGTCAGTTCTTATGGAGAGGTCAGACCACTGCAATTAGCATCCACAGACTTCAGTTTCACAGGAAACAGAATGGTATGGGTCTCCATTCAATACAGATAATCAATTTCCAAAAAGGGCATTCACTTTTAGTAAACCTGGGGAAAAAATACCCTCTATCAAATATTATAGAGACTGTAATACCTACTGACAGACCTCCCCCCAGTAAACACACATGGCTTGACACCATTATTAAACAACAATCTCTATACATCGGGCACTCAATAACTGAGTTTAATAATAAAATCAACATCTGGCAGGCACATTGCCTGCTGAATCCTGTTAATACAGTTATTTATGCTCACCTAGGGTGCAGCAATCATAAAATCACCTCAATATTCAAATATCTGCTACTGGAGCCCAAACTTTTGGATTATCTGATCAAGGTGAATATGGATTCCATGCCAACTAGTACATTCTTATACTACAAGCGGTTTCTAAATAAAATAGACCCTATTTGTCATGCCTGTTCTAGAGGAGAGGAGTCCTTTAATCATCTGTTAAATATATGTCCAGGCTATAACAGTATTCGAAGAATTATCTCTCAACACTGCATTATAGCAGTGGATAAAATCCTGGACATCAGGGGTTGTCTCTTCTCTGGAGACTTTACAGTAATCAGGTTATCAATCTTCCTGACATATGCTTTTTGGTACACAAGGTGCAGGACAAAGTTCACACAACCAACACCGGATCCCAATGTTATATTTTGCGATAAGCTCAAAGCTCTTCAAGACAAGGATAAGATACTATCCTCTAGATTTTTGTTTAATAATACATGGAGCCTACTAGTATGGCCCACAGACTCTACATGAATTTTGGACCTGATATATCCACATTGTAGTGTATCGTAGAAGAAGTAGTCTGTGTTGCAACATGTCAGATTCTACTAGAGGGGCATTGATTTCACACTACATGTATCCCAGATGATAAGTTAGCATTATTGGGTCATTCTCTGTACTGGCAGGAGTGGGCAATACCAACTAAATAGTACGTATTTGCTCATATTATAACCTGCTAGTGCAGAGAATGGCTCTTGCATACTTTTTCCAGACCAACGCCAGCAATGGATGAGCCAACATTAACAAAGTGTTTTTATTATGCATCTGTACAATTTTATAATGTCAATAATTTTTTTTAAAATTAATATAACATTTTTTATTCCAACTTTAGTACCCATTTTTTTTATAATTGAATGAACAGCATACTTTACAACAAAAAAAAAGAAAATGCAAATAAAAATTAAAATTATATTTGCAGACTATTTATATAATTTCTTTACATTCTTTCACTTCTTATATAATTAAAGTACACATTCTTCTGAAATAAAGGTATTGTATATAGATACTTGGTCACTATTTTTAATTAGAGTGAAAACATGCTAATTCTGTAATTAGATCGACCATCTATTTTAATATAGATAAAAAAATTTACGCACACAATTCCAGGTGGTCTCATACATACATGTATATTTTATGATTAATTGCTACAAAATAAAAATCTATTGTATAATTACTCTTTTACTTAAGTAATCTCCCCTTTCCCTTTGAACACAAATATACATTGTATCTGAGCAACACCTTCCCGATACAGAGAAAGAATCAAAACCAGCGATTTTAGCCAATTTTACTCTTCAACTATAAAACAACAACAACAACAAAAAGAAATATTTATATTAAAAAATGTCCCCTTTTATATGTAATATACCCTGCAGTTCATGTACTGACTTATAAGCAGAACTAAATTATATATATTTATTTGGGCAATTTGTTAAGAATATGAAAGCTGGCTATTCTTTGTTTTTAAATAGTTTCAGCAAATAGGCATTGTAGGTACCCTTTTCATTTCTTTCATTTGCTACTGTGAAGGTACTTGGACTGTTTTGTCTAATGATCTTATAAGAATCATAATATAACTCTTGGAAATTTTTTAGTTTTTCTAGTCGTTCAGTAAGCATAACTTGAACCAATACCATATCTTCTTTTTGAAAGTTATAAGATGATGTACCCTTTCTATGTTTTTCTTATTTTGCTTTTTGTTTAACTTGTATGTGTCTTCTCATTGGTCTTTTACATTAACAATGTTAGACAGTTTTAATTTATATAACCTCAGCACTGGATAACCAAAATGCCATCTGATAGATGTAAATCCAGTGAATTCATTGATAGTCCTGTTGATTAAATTAATGACCTGTGGAAGTTGTTTTACCCATCCTCTATAGCTAGAGGATGCTTGAAAAAACAAACCTAATTTCCTTATAACCCATTCATATGGGTTAGATTGAGGATTATGTATTGATGCCAAGATGTGGCTAGTTCCCATTCTCTTCAACCACTCTTGCCATTCTGTGGATACAAATGGGGTACCATGAACAGACAAAATATCAGATTTTCCTGCCATGGAAAAGTGCTGTGACTCAAGTAATCATATAATACTCTGAGAATTGACTTGGGATATGGGATATGCCATCATGAATTTGTAAATGCATTATAATGTGCCCAATAAATACTTCATCCTTAAAAGAAGACAAAGGTCTGCAAAAGCAATGGATAACAGAGGATAACAATTAATTGGATTTTTGAAGAATAATGGGGTTTAAGGATCTCTCATAAAACTTGTTTATGGTTCTTGTCCTTTGACAAGTAACACATATTTAATATGGAGAATATCTTAAACATCATTCTTGGCCAGTAGAACCAGATTTTCAAGAGATTTTCCAATTTTATTTGCCCTATGATGTCTATGTAGACAGTGGGTATACATAACTAACCAATTCTACAGATCCTTGAGTACAACCATTCTCCACCTATTCCCATTTATGTCAGTTCCGTATTGTAGTACTCCTTCTTTCAACTGATACCATACTTGAAGATTTCTAACTTGATTTTCTTATTTTACTATTTCATTAGACTTTTTTATTTTCAGGTATGAAATAATTTCTTGATATCAAGGATCTTGTTTCTGTTTCTCAATAGTTGCCATAAATTTTAATAGATTTGTCAACTTCTAGTCTGATAATAGCAAGGCATGCATGTTCCATCTGTAGGTAACATAAAATAGCTGTACCCAGATTACAACTTAATATGTTGACCACTACATCTTCTGATTGCTTACAATATTTAATGGTGTATTTAAACTCTTATAGAAATATAATCCAAGATGGATCAGTGAGCTATTGGTTAAGTATTTTGTGATTGAGAAATTCTAAGCTTTTATAATCTATAACAATGATTACCTAAGATCCTATGAGGAACTGCCAAAATCTCTGAAATACTCATACCACAACCAGCATCTCTTTCTCAGTGACTGAGTAATTAATGTCCAAACCTTTCAATGGCCTGCTAATAAAATGCAGCACTCCAGGTCTTCTATCCTTTTGAATTTGTAATAAGGTAGCTCCCAGTCCACTTGCTGTAGAAATTGTTCCTTAATTCATTCAAAACCTTCATCCTGCTCTGGTATTCATTTCCAGGGTGTAATCTTTTGCACTAAGTATAACAGTGGCTCAATGTCCATTGCAAAATATCTATAGAATTTATGATAGAAATTACACAACTCTAAAAGTGACCTAACCTGTTTTTTCATTCAGGGTGTGGAAAAATCCCTTACTACTTGAATTTTTTCAAGGTGAGGTTTAATACCCCTGCTACTTATCAGGTGTCCCAGGAAACTTACTTCTTCAGCAGCTGTATGGCTTTTCTGTATGTTGATTTGATTACCTTTTCTGTATGTTAATTTGAATACCTTTAGTCTCACATTCTTGGAAAAATACCTGTAAATGGTGGAGATATTCTGTCATACCAATAGAGACAATGATTATATTATCTATATACATGGTGACTAAGTCCTTAATATCAGCTGATAATACCTGGTCCACGCATTTCAAAAACTCCATTAAATGGGAAAGCTGTGAATTGATGGATGACAAAATGTAATTTTATCTGCCTAATCCAATATGGTAAAAATAGTTTTTGCCTTTAAATTTGATCAACAGGGTGGAAGAATATTTTAATTTGACAATGTAATTTGATTTATTTGACTAGGATCTAAACAAAGCCTAATGGAACCATTTTTTACAATCACCAGAGGATTGTTATATTGTGATAAAAACTTAGATATTATTCCCCATTTCATTATTTGAAGTAACTGCTTCTCCACATCTTCTCCATATTGATGTGGTAATGGATATGATTGTGCCTGGTATGGTAAACTGTTTACAATCCTAATCCTATGCCCATATCCTTTTATAATCCCAAGTATGTTGGAAAAATTAGACCTATATCTATAAAAATGATCATCTAGAATATTTTACCATTTCCCCTTTTTACACATGGATTCTATAAGCTTAGCATTCACCTACTGCAACTCTGCATTGTGTTACACATGACATGCTTCAATGGTCTGGTCCAACACTTGAGACCCAAAAATTATAACCTCCCCTTCAGAAGTAATCTTACAATTTTTGTAATCCATTATACATCCCATCTTGTGCATAAAATCAGAACCTAATATTATTTCATGTGCTAATTCCTTCAGATTCAGTTTTCCCACTCTTATCCATATCCAGACGTGCTTGGAATCTAACTTGGCCACTTTGCTGTTTTCTAGAGTCACCTATACTATATTCAACCTTACATTCATATTGTACTGGGTCAAAGTTTTTCATGTTATTTTTTTATAGATTCTGGTTACTAAAAAGGTTTTAAATCATTTATACTATATTGAAGCAGTCGATGTCTAATCATCATCGAGCTTCATGCTTCACCATCTACCCTAATATCCTGTCGGGGCTGCAATTCAGACCTCACTGTAAATATATGCCATTCACCCACACACTGTATGCATAATGATCCAAAAAAAATAATAAAATTAAAAATATTTAGTAAAGTAAAACAGTAGTGTGCATGATGCATATATATATATATATATATGAACGAAGTAATAATTCCATTAATATTTATTGCTGAAAATTAGATGTTTTGTTAGATAAATTGTAAATATCTTTTTATATATTTGTATGCAATTAAACTATTGGAATGTAACAACAAAGAAAAATGGGGAAGGCTTGAAATACTGAAATTATCTTGATCTATAATCAGAATGTTTTCATTAATTAAAATTATAAACCTTAATTAAAATTCTTTTATTAGTTGTTTTCAAATTTTAAAAATATATCAAATGGTATTTCAAGCCTTATCTGTTTTAAAAATAGTTTACTAATTAAATGTTTTTTAAGAAAGTACAGAGATAGCTGTGGGCAATGGAGATTGCATTCTTGGCGGGATTAATGTGTATAAAAGAGGCGGATAGAACAAAAGAGAGGTTCAGTTTTTAGTCAGTTGAGTTGAGTGTAGTTTTCAGTTACATGTCAAAGTGTTTCCAGTTTTTAAAAAAATTTGAAGAAGTCAACAGAAGTTAAGTGCTATAAACTGTGAGTAGAAAAGAAACACTTTTCTCCGGACTTCTCGAAAGTCTGTCTCCATGATGTCATCAAGTGCCATGTTCCATCTGACCGGCCATACAAGATGACTGTATAGTTGCCAACCTGATTGCCTGCCATTATGCTGCTATCCTTAAGATATTCTCATCTTATGTAGAGCTACCTTCATAAGTCAATACTTTTGCAATGTGTAATATATAGTTCAACCCTTCGTATTTTAATTTATATATTAATTTATAAGCTTCTGCTAATTTTGCTTTTAAACTCTCTCTCCGTAACCTTTTACTAATATAATGTACTTTAACTTACCTTTCACACTTAATTAACTTATATATATAACTGTGTGTGGCTCCATTAAGATTTTATGTATTTTGTTTAATGTATAGATATAATTTATTTTTTTAATATGCCAAAATTGCCAAATTCACGAGTTTGGAAAAGGGGAAAAGGTTGTCGTCGAATAGCTACTATATCCCACTCAATAGTGCACTTTTCAAGCTTCAACTATAAACTATGATCATTCCCGGGCCGTTAATTATAATCATTTTGATGTGTTTTTTGTAATGCAAAAATAAAAACAAAAGAAAATCGTCTTTTTTAAATATTATTTAATTTCAAATATTCTTTTATTAACATATACAAATTAAATGATAATAATAAATGTAAAATAAAATAAACAAATTACAATTTGATTCATCTTTTTTAGTTTGCCTTTTATTAGAAAAATCAATTTTCTATCTGAAATTTTTTTACTGGGGTTACGGTTTTTTTGTTGTTGTTGTTTACAGCTATTTTTTATATTTCAAATCGAATGACAACTAAAAGTAAAAGTTGTTATGGTTAGGTTTCGGGTTAGTTTTAGGGTTAGTTTAGGGTTAGTTTTAGGGTTAGTTTAGGGTTAGGTTTAGGGTTAGCTTTAGGGTTAGTTTTAAGGTTAGGTTTATGGTTAGTGTTCTGTTGTTTGTAATGCTAAAATAAAAAATATCAAAATCGTATTTTTGTAAATATTTTTTTTTACTAACATCTATAAAATAAATGATAACAATAAATGTAAACTATATTCAACAAAGTATAACAGTAGTCGGAGAAAAGAAAAAAACTAAAACTTTTTTAAACAACGACAAATATATATATATATAAAATGTTTATAATATATGCTTTTTATGACATTTAAAAAAACAGTGTACAATTGTACTTTTCTTTCTAGATATTGTTGTGTTAATGCTCTTTTATTTCAAAAATATACATACGGTACAATCTTAAAATGTCTCGTGGAAATGTTACGAACAGTACGTTACTTGACGCGTTACCTAATTCCAATTCACTTTATACATATATCTCATCAACATTTACTACTTAAAACTTTTATATGCTACAGTGTAAAAAGTCTGTTAATTATTACTTTACAAAATCTGAACATTTCAATACTTTAAAATAAAAAAAAAACAATGAAAATAACATTTCCATCCAATTCAAAAAAAACACACCCTCTCCCCAAGCCGTAACAATTTTATAAACTGTGCGAATTGGGAAAATGTATTTGCTGCATAAACATACATACTGTACTGTGATGTGACATAGTGGCCTGCAATCTGTAGTACAACAAAAAAGTTGTATTATAGAAAATGCGGGTTCAAATGTATCAGCCGCGGAAACAGCATTTTTATGTGTTTTAGCATGAAAACAGCACCATCCAGTGGGATATGGTGGCTCATCAATGACAACTGGGGAAAAATAATTGTTTAACTTGGAAAAAGTGAAGGCTTCATTTAAAACCTATCAATTCAGTTTTGTTTATATTAAATAGAAATTGCTCGAAAGTTTGGTTTCATTTTAAATTCGTTATTCTTAAAGTCAATTAAAAACTTTTACTATGGATGAATTCTGCTAAATTTACTGTTTGAATTTGTCTTTAAATTTCTATTTTAAAAAAAGATCGTAAACCTTTACATAATTAATCCATTCCTTCTTGCTGCTGCCTGAAGGGCGAATTCTATCAGTTAATACATATATGGGAATCAAATTTTAAATATAAATTTTATCAGTTTAATGGTATAGAAAAGAGTTATTATTCATTACAATTTGTTAAATGACTCAGGATTAAAAACAGATTATTGCACAAGAGGTTAGACCATTTCCAGGCTTTAAAATAATATTATATAAAAATTATATTATAAAAATTATATTGATGTCCAATAATGTTTCTGGCATACATTTTCTTTTATCCTGATATTTTATCTTTTCCATTTCTTTATGTCTTTGTCGTGGGGGATGTCGGAAGCCTGAAGCTCCCGTCCTACTTTTCAAAATCATTTGTAATCAGGGACACTACTCCCTATGGAATGTGAGGCTTGCTGCAGATGACCATACATCCGGCTCTGGCTTTCAAACCCAGCCTCTATATCAATACCGCTCTGCCAGAATGTGCAGGCATATCAAATCTAAGTTCGTTTCAAATATTCTTTTAAAATGATAAAATATCCACAATCACCATGAGGTCTTTTTTATTTATTGTATGCTAGTACCATTACTCTGCTCTTTAATTTGATCACTGTCCACCTAACCTTAGTAAGTCACAATGATGTGTTAAAGATAATGATTCATGTCATAAAAATACATTCAGTTCATTGAGTTAAACTGCTTTCTTTTAAAAACCGTTATCGATTCCCATAGACGTAAATCTAATTTATATTAATGATTGCATAACTTATTCTCGTAAATGTAGTGCAGTGTTTGTTTCTTGTATACTTATTCTAAAGATGCTATGTCCAAACAATGCCTATCAATCATATATAATGATTTTAAGATTGTACATAAATGATTGAAACCAAATATTTATATTTATTTGTCAAAATGATTAATGCTAAATTATAAGGTATCTTTCTGTAATCCGAATCTGTTCCGATCTTGTAGATTGTTTTGGGAATCCTCAACATTTTGTATTTATTAACTCCACACAAGTTACAACACATTCTATAAAATTATATTCATGAAATAATTAATAAAGAGGATTTTATAAAAATAAATTTACAATGTATAATGTCACCCCAAGCTTGAAACCATTTTTAATATATATATATATGCATTTTGTTTAATATGTTATTAAATATATATCTCATGTAAATCCTGGTTTGTTGTTTTTAAATTATTATTTTCTAGTTAACATTTAGAACTATTTTCTTTAGCTAATAGCTTAGCATTAATAAATAACTATAATAAATGTAATAACTGGGCTACTCTAATCTCGATCATCATCATCAGTCTGATTTTATGCTCTACCGCTTTGCTTCTGGGCCCAGAATTAAAATAATTTTACTGTATCATCAGGATTGTTGTTCATTGGGTCAAAGATTCAAAGAATAGGCAAATAGGTTAGAATTCAGGATTTGCTCCAGATCTGTGTATCTCGAGCATGATCGGATCCAAGATACTTTTGCTTATGATTTGAATCTTGTTAAGTGATCATACTATTTTGACTGGTACAATATATAAACATGTATAATTGATTAACATTTATGATGTGACCAAATCACTCCCTCCTTTTTAATTTAATAAATAAAATAAAAAATACAATTATATTTTCTGGTCAATCTAACCCTGAGTCACATTATATATGATATAAAAGTGAAGTGTAACTTGTCTTAGCTTTTATTTTTTCAGGCACCAGTGTTTAGTGGATTGTGTTAGCTGATCACATTGTCTCAAGGTTAATTTATAAAGATGAATTTTTCCCTCATCTTTCTAAATACAATATTTTTTGTTATTAGATTTCTATTAACAGATATTTAGTAAATTAATTACATATATTAGCATTCATAAATGGAGGAATCTAAATAATGAAGATTGCTGAATTAAATTACCATATAGATTTAATAAACAAATAAGTACATATTATACATATAAAATTATTTATTAATATTACCTAGTGAATATTATTAAACATATACATACAGATACAACATTATATATATATATATATATATATATATATTGTGCCATTACAATTTAGTCACTAGCTAAATTTATAGTAATGTGCGTGTAGGAAAATGTAAAACAAAATCATCATCACATTTTTATATAACCATAAAAGAAGCTGTAGGGCATCCAAGTTCAAACTCTACCAGATCCAGTTTTAAAAGCTTTAAACAGAGAGATAGTGGGTCAACAATTATATGCTTTACTTGTTTGTGTGTTGATAGAAAGGTAATACACACATTTAAACTATTTAATATTTAGTTTTTCTGTTAAAAAGCAAAGTTATAACGCATACGTATAGGCAATGTATGTGTAAGTTATTTAATTGTTTTATATTTCAAATATTAAACACTTTAACTTTCTTTAAAACTAACCTATGCCTGATCAATTTTAATATCTTGTTCTGTTTCTATTTTGCTTTTCTATAATTGTAATTGGGATTTAAAAGCTAAGGATTTAATTTTAAATGTTAGGGTTATAATTTCTGAACTAGCATTTATATTATTAGTCAACCAGATTTATAAATGATTGGAATAATGGCAGTGTGTATGCTTGGATATATTACATACATAAACTATATTTTTTATTTATTAAATATTGAAAGAAAATTGAGAAAATCAGTTAAATTATTTTTTTTATTCAACAGTTTGTACTAGAAGGGTTAAATCTGTCAAATTATTTTTTTTTGCAATTTTGTGTTAAGAGAGAATATCTGTTGAATCAGATATCTATTTTTGTAGCAGTTTTGTTTTTGTAAATGATTATTTGTTATTTGGAGCTTAAACTTTCTGTGGGGTCTGATTTTGAAATTGTCTCACCTAAGGATTAAAGGAAAGAAACTCCAATTTTAAATATTATGGATATATGAAAAAAAATACAGAAAAAGGATTGAGTCAGTTTTTCCTTCCAAACAAAAGTGTCTGTAAAAAACAGGTGTGTGATTTTTTTTTGTGGTCCTGGGAAATGATTAAACTTTTCAGTTGAAAAACAATTTAGTTGAAAATAAATTAGAGATCTAATTAAAACGAATTTGTCCAAAAATAGCAAGTGACGCTATCTCTGATTGGTTTGAGTTGGCTCAAGAATCGATATAAAAGCTGTCTGAAAAAAAATCAGTGGAATTATTATTATTATTATTGTGATTATGATTCAGATTATTAGACTATTAAATTGAATGTTGAAAATATAAGAAATGACTGGCTAGAAAAATTATATGTGTGTCCCATCTTTGCCTGACCGTCTGTAAAGCTGCATATCATATAGGAAAGAAAAGATGTTTTGTCTAAAATAATATTCTACACCTTTCAACTGACCAGAGAAATAAGATGTTTTTAATATAAGGAAGAAAGCATTCACCTGCATTCGATGAAAGATGAATTAATCTACCGATAAATATTAATCATCAAGTCCAAGTAATTGTTCCAACAACTGAGTTTAAATCCAGGAAATTTATAATGTGAAAACAGCTGCTGTATTTCATTCACTAAAAGAATAATGCTTGACAGGAAGAGAAGAAAAATTGATATAATAATTTTCAAATTATCCACTAAAGCAATTAACCTCAATAGGATCCTCATCATCAAATAATTATATACTTCAAGAAAGTGATTGTTCCAAAGAACACGGAAATTGTTACTGCCAAGTATAGACAGTATACAAGACAAGTGAACCCTTGGATCGATAATATGACTTTTATATCTATTTTCTTTATGAAATCAGAGTATTAATAAAAATTTAGTAATAAAGTGACATATTTTATTTAAAGAACTTTTAAAGACAATTCAGATCGATGGAAACCAAGAATGTCTTAATAATAATAGCTTTGAACTACATAAATGATTTTGAATGTATCAAAATTTATTTGTTTATTAATTTTACAGTTATGAAATATTAATGTGTAAAATAATTTTTTTTATGGTATTATGATTTTAGTTTTAACTAATATATTATTATTATTTTGGGATAAAACACGCACATACATAGTAATATTTTATATGTGTATAATTGCGAGTGAATGTGAAATAATAGGTGGTGTTAAAATATTAAATTATTTTGTCTTGAGAAAGTATAGATTTCAGCGCTTAGAAGGGAGGGGGAGATAATGATTTAAAACTCATTTCTAAGAACTTGATTTTTCTAATTTCTATTAACATTTTTTTTAACATTTTACTTACATGTTAGATTTATAAAGTATGTGTGCTAATGAGCAGATAATATTTTTTTTTCTTGAAATACTTTTCTCATGGAGTGAAAATCATGGTCAATGTGACATCCAACTTAATACAATATACATTTGAAGGGAAAGGGGGAAGAACTTGAAATTAATCTGAGGATTGTTATGTAATCAATTATTATCATTATTATTATTCATATCAATTTTCATGTTTATCTAGAAATTTTTATGTATATGTTAGAAATGCAGTAATAAATATTAGTTTGTTTTATTAAATGAGGCGTATATATTTCATTAAGTGTAGTCTTTGTTAAGTGTGATCATTCATCATCATCAATGGTTGAATATTAGTTATTTAAGATATAAGTAAATATGCTAAAATTAAGCAATAATTATGAATTTCTTTATAAAATTAGTTTTATGTTTAGGCTTAGTCCTAAAGCTGTGGTTGAAACCATTTCCCTTATCATTATTATTATCATCATCACCATCGTCATCAATGTTTTAATTAATGAGCTGTTTAACTGTTTAAATGCCATAAATAAATATTGATTTCATAATATTTAGTGATTTCTTAGTATTATTATAACCACATCCCATCATCTATTTCATGCAAGGATGAGTTAATTGCCATCCTAAATTAGTTATATATATAATCTGAGCTAGTAAACTTATAAAAATATTGAAACACATTTGTTATGCTAAGATCTAAGAAATAATTTATGTCTAATATCCTCCACTTTGGTTTATAGATGTTTTACTTTTACCTAAATATTAGTGTGTATAGTGATATGGCTCAAAAAGCAAAATCTCCCATTTTTATTAGAAATAAAGTACCAAGAAGGGATTCAAACCCGGTACATGTGAAAGGTTATTAGATATAACTGTGTCTAGATTCAAATAATCTAGTGGCACCCTGCTAGACCATATTCACTTAGTATTTGTTTAAACATGCACTTAACATCAAACCAAGAAATGAAAGTGGATAAGATCTACTGTCTGTATACCTGAGTTATATTTTATTGAATTACTAGTGTACTCACCTCACGTGATTTCATATACCTGAGTTATAATACTTGTTATTAATAATTTGCTTATAATTATTGATAATGGGATATCTTGAGAAATCTAATGATATGTTTCATTTCATCCAATGACCCGTAATATGATAGATAACTCAGTCTGATCTTTGGTTTAATAGCCACTACTCAGGTTAAATAATTATTTTCTTTTGATATAAAAATCTACAATGCATTTTTCGTTTATTAAGCTAAATATTTATATTGGAATCTTTTTGAAATAAAATAAATATTTATATGTGAATCATTTCTTGATTAAATAATATACTTAATCCAGTTGATCCTCTTCATTAAGTTAAGCTGAATATAATAATATACTGAATATTTTGGATTCATAATTTTTTAATAATATTTGACATTTCATGATCATTTAATCTATATCTTTTGATCCATCTTTAATTTTGTTACAATGATATCTTTTGATCTAACCTAATTTATGTTACAAGGGATCTTTTGGCATATCTTTAATTATGTTACAATATATATATATATATATTCTAACCTCTCCCCGCGCGCGCGTGCGTCCTCTCCTTTTTAATTATACTGTTTATAACGAATATTCCGGGTTCTAGCTCAGTTTAACAAAATAAATAAATGAAATATCCAGCATTAATTAAAATGATTACTAGCTCTAATTTCTCTTTAAAATTACAAATACGGTTATATTTCCAAAATAAATTAACAAATATTTATTATTTTCATGAGACATGGAGCGACGACACGGGGAACGAGATAGACTACATTGAGATATTATCCACATGATACTATCTCAATGGCATAAAAATACTATTCCCCTCCTTTTACTATTCCAAATAACTAACTTATAGTATTCTTACGACTTTTAAAGCTCTTTTCACTACAATTAAAATAATAATCATGTCTTAATATTCTTTGTAATAAGAATTTAGCTCAATTAAATAAAATTAAGTAAATAAATAGAATAAATAAAATAATATCAGATCTCAGGTTCATAAATTGTATTCTAACTGATTTAAAATTACGGTAGTAAACTATGAAAAGGGAATTTTATGTCATAAATTCACTACGCAGTTACTAACAATAATAAATAATAATAACAATAGTATAATATAATCTTATTACTTCCTGAATGAAATAAATAATTACGTACGTGGCAGTATTTTAATAATCTGACAACAGAATACGTGTGGCAACATTAGCATATATTTTAATGTAATATGGTGGCAACCAACTTATGACCAATAAATGATATAATTATGATCCTTTAATTTTATCATACAAATAAATTTTCAAATTACTTATAACACTTTTATGTTTACCCTTTGTGCAAACAACTATATGTCTGTTGCAATTATAAGTGTATTGCGATATCATGCATCCCGTGGAGAAATAACAACGAAGACACAAGCTTTAAAATAAATTTACAACAAAGTTTATTAATAACATAAACAAATAACAATATTTTACATTATGTACATGGATATCCTTACTCTCCTATCACAAAATTATTTTACTAATTTATAAAATGAAATCAAACTTCTACTTATTTTTTCTAGTTAACTCTTATCTTTTAAAATGCTTAAGAAAATACAGTATTATTATTATTGGATTTCTGATTATAATTTAGCTTGTTACAAAATGTATTTATCATATAATTATTATTAACACTTTTTATCCCTACTATTATTATTAAATTTATATTTTTACAATTTTACATTCATAGTTTTACATTCATAGTAAACGTTCCACAAAAACAATAAAATTCTATTTTTTTTTTATGTTAGTTACATGGAATCCCACTAATTCAAACATTCTTCTACATTCGGTATTCGGTTTGATTATTCATTATCCGATGTTTATTAATCTAATATATTCCTTCAAGCCTTACTTCGATGGTAATTACAATTATTAGCACACCATGCACAAATATATGTCTATTACACATTATTTAATTATTTCTTATTAAATATGCAATATTTAATTTTCTAAAAAAAATATTATTTAACACATTTCAAATTTTATTATCACTTAAAATTTTGTTTAGATTTCCTTTTTTTTTTTTTTCTTTAAAAATCTTATATTCACTTCCGAATTACTTTTAAACTGTATCATATGATTCTTTCTCTCTTTATGATATTTTGTACTTTCACTATTAAAGTTACACAATCCTAACACATTCCAGTAAATAAAATATTCTTACATAGACGATAACGTATCTTCCTTTCTATTTTATTCATTATTTCTGTGAAAATATCTTTCTGACGATGCAGATTCATGAAAAACAAGGATAGCGAAAATAGATGCACAGGATCAAAATATAACTAGAATATTATCCGTCATAAACCTTGACAATAATGGCACAGTGAGTTTAAAAAAAACACTATAGAGGAGTGACCTTTATCTGTCTACCAACCTCTATTACAGGAGTGATGCTAAAGCTATTTCTTCAGCTTTATATGACATCAAAAAGTTTAAAAATACGCAAAAAAAAAAAACCACTGTCCAAAATATATATTCGGTGATAGGGCTTAGTTAGCTATACTGAAATCACACAAACTAACTATGATCCAAATACTTTATTTTTCTTATTTCTTAACAAAACATCATCTTGGTTTCCTCTACACTAGTACTACCAAGTCACTATCCGATCTTATTTCTCAAGATTTTTCTATACAGTACATCGACAAATTCCTATCTGCATTTCTAACAATAATAAAATTCATTTATTTCAAAACTATACCGCTGTTCTTTAAGAAAATCTCTTTACTACTTTTCTCGTATATTTATCATATACAAACTATTTTAAAATATTTGAATACTTTACAACATGAAAGTTCAAAAGAATCACACAATTGTTCTGTTATATTATATTATTAATTGTACCTTAAATAACTTACTGCTTGCATATTTAAAATTACTCCTATCTCATAACATGTTTTAATGTTGTATAAAATATGTACATAGAATTTAAACGTTCACACATCATTCTTAATCAATCGATGATCTAAAAAAAATACATTATGCATTATAAACAAATATCCAAATTACCAAAACGATCTTTATCTTCTCGATCGTGTTCTGTAGGCTTCACCATCCCATTAATTCTTGTAGATATTAAACTTCCATACATACACTTTATTTTTAAAACAATATCTCTATCATTCCATTAAGCTATTATATTTAAATATCATTATTATTAAATTTATGTTTATATGTTTTCCCTAATCTCACCTAGCATTTTATATTTTAAAATATAATCAGTAAAAATATTTAAAATTATATTTACGGTACTTCTTTATCGAACTTGCTTGAAAATTGTTCATATTAAAGCTAAAAAAAAAAATATTTTATTTCTCCTTCAGTCACTTAATGTTCTATTTTAAAGTAAAACAATTACTACTCTGTTTAATAAATATTCGTATATGACAATCCTTGGTTTTCATAACATTGAACACAATTATTAATTCTGATATTCTTTTCTAATATTGTCTGCTAGTCTTTTCCCGCGCGACTGTTCCCAATGCATCCTTTAGGTACTTTATGTAAATCTTCAATAATTTTCCTGTTTTCCTGGATCCATTTTCATTAAGTAATTTAATTTTATATTTTTCAGATCAAGCATTTCCTCCATTGAATACTTTATAATATTTTAAACTCTTCTTATTAGATAAAGTTTTTCGGTTCCTTTCCATAAAATACGTAATAGCATTTTCATATTATTCCATAACTTTTCTTTATTTCAAAATTCTTGTATTATAATTTTAATAATGTTTTCCTTTAAAAGATAAACATTCTTTCTTCATCATTATTTTCTTTATAATAAAACGCATATTAAATTTTTCCATAGAGAAGAATAAATAACTTTAAATTAGCCTTGTAAAATTGGTGCGTCAGAATTTTTTTTTTGATGGCAAGTAACTTCTCTTTTAGATTTTCATATAGCATCCCAATTATATTTCTCTGAGTTATAATACTGAGTTTCTGGTTGAGCATAAATAAAGCTGTATTAAGACAATTTCCAAATATTTTTCTTTCAGCAATATTTTTAGGTAATTTTCCTTGTACTTCCATCTCTACTGTAGGTTTTTTGGTTAAACTTGAATAAATTCCCTGGTAAGATAACTTTTAAAATTAGCAATCCATGTCGATACAGTCAAAATATATTATATGTTATAGAAGAACTTTTAAAATAAATACCAAATTTTAAATTTATATCACTTTTCAGCTACGGTGTTATCAGCTACAAAAAAAATATGTTACTTTCACTTTCACTTACACATTACTTCTCCCCCGCTTCGTATAATTCTTATATTTTGTCTGCTAATTTACCTCCGTTGATTGGTTAATGACTTCTTTAGCGCGAACAAATTTACACATTTTGTTATATAACAGATTAAACTTTTAAAATAAAGAATTGATGACGTCATGTCTCAAAATATTATTCAGACTAGTATTTTTAAATTCAATTATAGTTTTATAAAATTATTTAAACTTTTAAAACAATTATTAAAACAATATTTAATATTTTAACTTTTACTTTAATGATCGATGGCAATTATATTTAGTTTCAAATTCACAAACTTTATTATTATTTTAACAAGCGTGTGTGTGAAGGTATATAATATACAGTCACGTGTTTACTAACTTTATCAAATAATTTTTTATTTACGTCTCGGTCTAAATTACCAAAACTGATATTCTTTATAAAAATTTGGAAAATAATTTTAAAATGTTGAACCAAATATAATTCTCACCATCCTAACGTTTATTAATAAAATATACTCTATTAATTTTGATTATTAAATACAATTATAACACTACATATAGCATTTATTTAATTTATTAGTTTTAAAATATTATATTCAAATTATTATTATACTTTTAAACTATTTATAGCTGTGTTATTTTATATGGCCAGCTTTTACAACCATAAGCAAGGATGTAATTAAGCTTTATTTAACTGTTTTCTTTTAAATTAATTTATTACATTTTTATATACCAAGTATTTTCAGCCTTAAATTGTACTATAAAATATAATTATCCTATTATTATTTATATATCATACAAGCATAACTTAAAATTTAAAATTTTTTTAGTAATTGACCTTTCTACCTTACCATGACCTACAGACAAGGGCACAATATATATATATAACACATTTTTAATTAAAAATTTAATTAGGTATTCTGTTAGCAATAATAAAGTTTAGTTCATCTGACTTATTAGTTTGCTAAAAGTTTATATTATTAGTTCAGATAACTATTAATATTAGGTATAGAGCTCTCATTAATCTTATCTATTATTTCTTTGATTGGATTTAATTATTGGTATAATATGTGGCTTGCTAAGGTTCTGGTATTATGTAGACATGGTGTTTTGAATCAAGGTATCCTCTCAACTTTACACTAGGAAGAAGGCTTTGATGATCGTATCTGTTTAGCAGTGTATCTGTCTTGAACTATACCTGCAGGTAAAAACAAATATGTGGCAAAACATTTTTCTACAGCTGTCTGATCTTTTTCTGTGATATGCTGCTCGCTAAAAAATACAGCACCATAACTTGCAGAATTCATAAACAATCTTAATGAAACAAAGAAGAAATGAATCAATCTTCTCAAGGTTACCTCTTTATATAACTGATCTGATCCCATTATGGAACTACCTATTTACACTTTTCTTTATCTCTTCAGGAATTTCATTTCTCCACAAAGTTTATTTTTATTATAATTAATTTACAATATTAATCATAACTTACATACAATACATGATTTTATATTATCTTTAATATAGCATTAATTTTTGGTTTGTGGACTAATATAATTTTATCCATCAAAATAAATAAATACTTTACCAAATTTAAACAAGGTTTGATTTTATACAATCTCTAACTTTTTTTCATTTACTAAGTTCATCATGGTGATTGACATTCTGATCGGCCATAATTAATTAGGGAGAAGAAATATCACACCTCAAACTTAGCCTCTAATTACAACTGTTTGAATTTTTTTCTTATTTTAAACAAATCTATATGTACATTTTCTTTTATTATCAGGATAGTTACAATAGAAATAATAAATCTTATTTATTGAATAAAAATCTACATTTATTTATATTGTACCCTCACTTCTAGGAAATTTGTAATAATAATAAATTGGTCTAGCTCATATAAATAATCATGTTCATCTAAAATGTATCTAATCAATAATAACTATATTCATTAATACTATCTATTATCAATTTGTTCAAATTAACAAATAATAATACGGTTTTGTTTTCTAAATTAAATAAATAAATATCTAATAAAAATCATGAGACTATGAAGTGAGTTTATAAGTGGCAAGATAAATACATTGAGCCAATATCTCATAAGATACTACTTCAATGGCATCAGAATACTATCTTCTCTCTTATTACTTTAAAACAATAAATCTATAATACTCCTATGTCTTTAATAAACTTAATTAGGTAAATGACTCTTAATAAATTAATCTGAATATCTTTATCAAAATGATTTATCTCAAATTATCTCAGGTTCTTTTAAAATAATTCTAAATAATTATAACTTTTGTAATTAAGTATGATAAGGGATTTGATATCATTCATAACTACATTTAACTAATACTAATAATAATAAAATAATAATATTAATCTTCAAATTATAATTTAATCTCATATCTTTTCTACTTGTAATACTAACTATGTGCATCACATAATAATAATATAATGTAATCTTCTATTATCCATATGGCATCTTAAATAAACATATATGGAATGATCTTATAATCTGAGAATATGTGGAAATCACTAATAATATAATTCTGTGTAAATATTCTGTGGTTATTCTATGACCATCATAATGATATAATAAATAGAATTTCTTAAATAAAAAATCATATCAATAAAACATTATAACTCTTATATAATAACTTTATTATGTTGTGCAAATATTATATCTTAATTTTAATTATCTGTGATTATGTAATTGTGATGTGAAGAAATTGAGTCGACACCAAGATTTATAAACAAAATTTAACAAATTTATTAATAAACTTCAACAATAAATTATATACAGTATATACAACATGAATGAACTTTGTTTTACTCCCATTTAGGTAATCTCACAAAAATAGATTAAATAATACAAATATAGGATACAAAAACATTGCTTTATAAAATATCTCTCGTCAAAACATTACCATAGTATCTTTATGGCTTATATTAAGTTTCTTTAAATCAATACATTGTAAAAATATCATTTAAATTATTAATTCAATATACATTTATCATTTGTTATTTAGTTCTTTTTAAAATACTTTTATTATCCTATATAATCCTTCCTAACTTATTAATAATATAAATAATCCTAATTAATAACATATCCATTAACCTAGACTGCTTATTAATTATTACTTTAATGTTCAATAAAATGTAAGTATTGATGTATTATTATCATAGAATATTTTTTTATAAATTATGATCACTTATATTCTTCAAACGAGATTTAATTATATCTCTTTTACTTGTAAAAAATATGCATTAAAATTAAACCTTTTAAAACTTAATAATTCAATAATATCTTTTAAAACACACTTTAATCATCATTTAATCACTTGTAATAAACAGTAATTAATTTCAAATATAAAAAGTTTATGATTCCTTATTAACAAATTATAATCTTGTACTCTTTACACTTATTTATATCCTTACTTTAAAACAATATAACCCATCTTATCTTCTTCAATAACAATTCTGTACTTCAAACTTATTCATCATTTCATATTTTAAAATACCATTCTTTACGATGCAATCCGAGCAATATCGATAGTAAATACACAAGTAGGTATACAGAATAAATTAGATTTTAATTCAATTGCACTTCTATTAAATAACCATCATGGTAACAGTGTATCATAAAATGAGGTATGACTTCTTTATCTCATCACCTCTACTAATAAACATAATGTCCAAGCTATTTATTCAGCTCTATGGAACATTAAAACTTCAACATACAGAAAATAACACTACCATGAACATATACAAGCTATAGGGCTAAGTTATCTATACTTGCATAATAACCATTATTATCTACACTTATTCTCATATAAACAAATCCTACATAAAATATTATCTTGGTTCCATTTAGCTTTATACCAAGCTTATATTGCTAAATCCACTCCTACATTCTTATAACAATAAATAAATTCATGTCTAAAATAACAATCTAACTAATCAATAAGAAAAGATTATTTTATCCTTAGTAACTTTAAACATAAATACAAACAATCAGTATCGATATCCCAGTTTATTATTTTGATCACTTAAAATAAACATTAAATTTAGTTATAATAGAATCATATACTTATATTTCTCTTATATTAAAATGGACTTATAATATTACTAAAAGTATGCATATTTTTAACATGAATAAATAAATTACAAGCTATGTGTATGCATTGTGTTTTTCATATCCACTTCATACATCCACACTAAAATATACAATAATAAAATACATAATAAAATGATCAATACTCTTATAATTATTACCATCAATAATACATCTTCATTCTCAATTATTTCATTAACATTTCTGGATCACGAACTAAATAAAACATTATTTAAATATCACTCATTCCACATCATCATACTTTAAAAATATTAAACTTCTTTTTTAAAAATTATTAAAAAAATTTTTTATAATAATTAATC
This sequence comes from Epiperipatus broadwayi, assembly GCA_028023455.1. Taxonomy (NCBI): domain Eukaryota; kingdom Metazoa; phylum Onychophora; class Udeonychophora; order Euonychophora; family Peripatidae; genus Epiperipatus; species Epiperipatus broadwayi. The sequence goes on from JAQFVV010012544.1 coordinate 2,132,546, forward strand.
ACTAGGTTAGTAAATAATTTAATGTTCTGTGTTCCTACCCTACTTCTATTCTATAAGCATTACTATGAAAGTTAGTAAAAAATAAAATTTAAAATCATATTTATGAAAATAAACTCTAACAAAGTTCATTATAGAAAATGTCCTTTTCTTCCTGTACAGCATTTGTTGACAAAAAAACATCTTCCTTTGATGCCAACAAAAAAACATGCATGCTCCAATGGTTCCACTTTCATGACATGTCCGACAATTCTTTTTAAGAATAAAGAAAATAAAACAAAAGTAAGTCAACTTGTAAAATATTTCAATTGCAATACAAATAGTTCAGGGTTCTTCTTTTATTTCCAACAGTAATTATTAAATGCAATTTTTAATCCTCTATTATGACATATATCTTCTAAAATTTTACTGCTTTCATTCAAATTTTCCACCGGTCAATGTTCCTTGATACAACAATCAGCATTCACGGTATTTATCATACAGTTTTAAATATTTTTATAAGTAATTTTTTGAATATCTTTTGTATGTCCAGCATACAACAACTAACTTATTTTAAAAATTTTTCCAATACAATATAAATTATTTTACTAGTAATCTTCATTTTTTAATTTTTTTTTAAAAAATTATATTTTTTAAAAATCAATTTTCAATATTCCTTCATAAAGAAATATTTCAGCATCTTATATAATTATTATTTTTACATTAAAAGTTTTTTTAAAAAAAAACTATTGCTATTCAGAAAAAAAAAATTCCCATTTTTTCTTTCCATCTTTGACGAGCTTTTCTGAATCTTCTCTGTGAAGTTCTATTTATTAAATTTACTATTAAGTTAGCATGACTGCTTAACATAGGCAAAATTATGTGCCTAGTAGAAAAATAATAATTCAATATTTCCATCCATCAATTTAAATTCAGTGATGACTTCTTCATGTTTAGGTTGATGTTAAATTAGATGTAATAAATTAGCAGGCAAGAAATTACTTAATTTTTTAGCATACATCTCTATATCACATGATCTTATGATAATGAATTAATATCCCTTCTTTTTAGAATTTAAAATAATAAAATTGACTATTACTAATATACGTAATTAACTAAAGTTGTAGTAACAATAACAACAATAGTAAGAATTATAATAATAGCAATCTGCAACATTTGTGCAGCTCTTTTATACTCAAGCCTACTACACATCTGATTGATCAAATTAAACAATGCTTACTTCTTACAACCCTGGAAAAACAACGCTGGATTAAAGTTAAAACAAATAATAATTTACTAAATATTTATTTTTATTATATTATTTAATTCTTAATTAATTTTCATATTTTATTTACACTTAATAAATACTTTAAAATAACTTTTAAAAATCACATTATAACATTCATTACTATTTCTATCCTGGTAAACAAAATGTATTTATTTACTGAACAAAATAAAAAATCAGATTTTATCTATTACATTCATTTTAAAGACCCAATTTAATATTTATAACAGATAATGTTATTTTATCCTTGAATAAACAAATCTACTATTTTTAAATCTTATATTAGAATTTTCAATAATTTTGCAACTTTACTAGAAAAACTCCTCAAGCACATGTGTGAATACCTACACATCACATGATTTACAAAAATACATGAGATGCTAATAATTTAAATGAAAACAAAATAAATAATTTAATTTATAAAATATTACATAAAAATAATATTATAGCAAAATTTAGAATAATTATTCCAATATTATAAAATCAAATATACACTTTTCTCCCACATTATTACTTCTAATTAAATGATTTTTAAATACAATTATTAAATATAATTATTACTATTAAATAGTCTATTTGTTTAACCTTAAATTACTACTTTTAAAATTTACTTTAATCATTTACTTATAAGACTTATTAAATCAGTATTTATTATGGCCAGCTTTCCCAACCATACAATCTTATAATTATTTTTAGTTAACTGTTTTCTTTCAAAATATTAACACAATATTATACAGCAATTATTTTTACTTGCCCTATCTAGATTATTAAAAGATCATCCACACATAACATACATCATTCCTTTACTTATCTTTGAAATTTAAAATTTTCCAGTATATTAATCTAAACAATTCATTCTTACCTAAACAAAAGGGTACAATATATTGTTATATTTTATAAAATATAATTTTCTCTCAGCAATCTTCTTTCACAATAGAATGTCAAATACACATTATACCAAAAATAATGGCACAATATATATATATATATATATAAACTCTGACATCACTGATATTTAACTGTCTGAGACAAATAGTGCATATACTTTCATGTGATTTAGTTGTATTGGGATCTTGGGACATTTCTGAAATGAGAAATTTGTTGTCTTCCTATCCTACTCACAAATTACCTACCTTTTTTGTCATGGCCAGACATCTTGTCTCATTCCTCTGCTTTCTCTCAGACCTTAGATTAGCCCCAGTTTGCTTCTCACCTGATGATGGTGGATTTTCTCTTTTCTTTATGCCATAGGTGATACTGTCCATCTCTTTTGTTCATTTTATGTTGACCTGGTTAAAGCTTTTTAATATATTTCTTTGGATAACTTTTGACTGTCGCTCATTTCTTTCAATTCAGCCTTGGTTTCTACTATTTCACTCTTAAATTATTTCATTAGTTTTTTAAACATTTGCAGTATTATTGGCACAGTATCTCTTGTCTTTTTATCACTGTCTTCTGGCATTTTGTTACTTGTTTTTCCGCTCCTTAATTTCATATACACCTGCGTCTCATTTTACGCGATAGACAGGTTCCTCAGAAAACACGCGCAAACGAAATTGCACAAAAATAGATGTAACTTACATTGAAAAAGGGGGGATGCAGTCTGTGATTTTTCAAAATTCGCATAAAAGCAAAGCACCAATGTAAAATTACTTTAAAATTCGTGCAAAAAAAAAGTAAGGAAATAAAATATGACTAATAAAAATTTCAAATTTGAAAAAAATTGATACAAGACAAACTTTTGTTAACTATAATATTTAATTTTATTCAAAATAATATATTTTTATGCACAATTTACAGTACAGTAATTGTACATTTTTATACATGTTTTAATTATTATAGCTATTTGCCGAAAGATACGTTCGTTTGCAAACAACTAGCGCCAACTTCACTCTCATGTTGTAACACTGGTTTTCTGGTGACAATGTAATTAGTAATTAATCTTTGAGATGATGATTTTATTAATTGTTTATGAAACTAACAACTAAAAATTAAATTCTTATTTTTGTCTTTAATTTTCAATTCGGTTTAAAAATCAAATTTCACATTAATTTCAAGTCGCAGTAAGTAATTTTTAAATTGTTAATTACAATTAAAAATCAGATTTTAATTTTTAATTGTCAAATTTAATTATGCCCACTGCTATTACTGACCTTTTAAAAATAAACTTGTGGACACTAAATGATTAATAATTGATTACACTCTTTTTTAAAAAGCAAAAACAGAATGTGATTTAAAATGCAAAATTAACACGTACAATGTTTGAACAAATTTACATTATAATCTTGTAAAATTTAATGTGTGTATACATAAAATGTGGAAAATATGATTTTAATTTCATTATTGCATAAAATCATACTATTATAAAGCACTGAAAATATTGAAATTACTAAGATGAAGGTCGAATTCCAATAGTATGCTATTACTTTCAATATAATGTAAGTGCATGAAATTTATTATTTAAAGTAATAGCGCATTATCGGAGTTCATACACCTGGGTCTCTTTTTACTTGGACTTATTTAACACACTTCCGGTGAAACACGAATCGCGTAACTTCAAAATCATGTTAAATAAGTCCACGTAAAAAGAGACCCAGAAGACCTTGATACTATATTTTTATAACTAATATATATATACTGTACCAACATTGTGTTGGCACATAATAATTTTGTTTAAAAAATTATTAAAATAAAAATCTTTCATAAAAGAAAACGTAAAAGTAAAAATTTAAGAATTTTGAAATAAAAGTTACAGTTAGTTAATTAAAAGGGGGGAGGGGTTTTGCTTTAGAAGTGTCAAGTTAAAGTTTCATAAAAGAAGTTAGAGTTTTTTTTGTATTATTAGTTAAAATATAAGTTAAAAGTTTTAAAACATAAATCTCTTTTATTTAATTTAAAGAAAAAAGTCATCTTAAAACTAAATAGTGAGTGGATCTCAAATTATATATGTGCATGCAACTGTAAATATAATGTATGCATATTGAATATTAAAAAATAAATGAAAGCTAGAAAAAAAATTAAAAACCACTCAGCGGTGGCTACTAATTAAAAATATAAAACAACATGTTTGCATGGCTACTAATTAAACAATCTTCAAAAACATGTGGTTAAAGGATTATCAAAGGAATTTCGATAACAGGTATAGCTGGAGGATATCAAAATGACAATACGTATGTATAAATAGCCAATATTTTATCAGACAGTTAGTCGAGTTAGTTGCATTGCAGTTGCATTAAAGTTGAGTTCGAGTTGAGTTTAAGTTGCATTTGAGATAACAGTTGAGTATAATCTATCAGTGAGTTATATCAGTCAGCTTATTATATATCCAGAATCAAGAATGCAGTGTTAAAACCTCGGAAAACATATGACTTTCTCCAGCCTGAAGTCCAATGAAAACAGCCACCTACCTGATTAAAGTGATGTTTTCATAACAACTTGAAGCTTCTCAATTTCTAATTGTCTTAAAAAAAATTGCCACAGAATAATAAGCATCAAATCTCCACAAAAAAACTTCAAATCTAACTGGTTAGAAATACTTCATTAGAAGCAGCAAACAGCAAGAAGTATCCACATTCAAAATCCTAGGTAATAACATTTTCTTATATTTATTTCTAAAGTAGCCATTCCATTCATGTGAATCCTCCAAGAGTCAAGGATATGAACTCTATATTATACATAAAATGAACTATTGATAAGTGTGTTTAAATTTCGAATATTATTAATGCTTTATTATGTGATATTATAGGGTGTAAATTATGTATGTGTGTGTGTGTTATATTAGTAAATAAGATTTATAAAATATTTAAAATTAAGTTAATCAATGTTAATTAAAATAAATTCTTTCTTTAAAAATTAAAGCTTTATTTGTCGGTCAATTCTTTTCACCACTAATTGAAATTATAATTTGTTATTGATTACAAGTAGCTGAGCTAGTCATGGGTGTATCTTGGGCATTGAATTAGTGGCCATTGTTTAAAGTATGTTATTCATCCTCTGGATTAATAACTGGCATCTGTGTTTACATAAAACAAAAAGGTGCTTTAAACATGGTGATGAATTCAACAGTTGAGAAGTTATGTCTTGGAAATGTAATGCTAGTTATATATTTTATAGCTATCATTTGGACATACATACTCTCCAAGTATATTCTTCTCTGCCTAAGGGACTGGTTCATTCACATAACATTTATAGTATGAGATTATAAATTTATTATAATTAAGGTTCAAACACAGTTAAACCATTTGGAAAAGTAAGTTAGAGCATCTATCAGATCGAATCTGGTACAATATATATATATATATATATATTGAACCGGGTGGTGTGTTAATTAGATCACTAAAGGTGGCAACAAAATCTATATTCACTTTGACTCTTTAATAAATATAACAGTATGAAATATATTGTAAACTTTTATACAAAATATTATACAATTATAATTCATATATTTGATCTACACCAAGACAATTTAAATATTGCTCTACCATGGACCCTTAGGCAAAGAAAAATAATATCTAAAAGACACCTGTGACCAAGTCAGATATATATATATATATATTATACCATTTATTTATATATATGGTACAAATTACTTTTTAATATTAGGTATTATAAAAAAAAGAAAGGAGAGCGAACACGATCTTTATTTTTTTTTTTGTAACATAATGTTTTAAAAAAAAAAAAAAGTACAGTGAAAGTTTAATTTTTCTTTTTTTTTAGAAATAAGTTAACTAAAATAAATTCAATGTTGGAAAGTGCATATTGAATCATTGATTCAAATAGTGAAAGAAAATTTCAAAAGGTGAAAGATTGCTATCAGAAACAACTTTCTGATAGTAATTAAAAATGGCAGAAATTCTTAACGGAAAAACAGACTTTGTAATAAGAAAAGGAGAATAATGTAGAAGTTTATAAAGTAGAACAAAGAAAAAAAAAGAACGTGCGCAGAGCTTCTAAAAAGAATCTAGGAGTATAAAAGGAGCCGACAGATTTGAAAAGGGGTCTTTTTTCTCTTATTGTTCCAATAGGGCTGAGCAATTTGAAGTGCCTTGTATTTTTTTAATAAAATGTGTCCACTTAGATACGAACTGAAATCGCTTGCCATGAGTGAGTAGAGCTCTATCGTTTGCCGACACTTTCTCTCGAAAAAAGTCACCTAGATCGTCATCTGGCTACCTAAATTAGATCGGAGATTCGGAAATAAAACTAAAAGAAAAACAACTACTGCGGACTACCCACTAACTGAATTGTACGTCAGGAAGATCGATGACCTACTTAATGTCAACTTACCGGTAAGTAAATGGCCATAATTTTTTTACATAAAGCTTTATGAATAGTGAGTTGAATGGAAATGTTATCCCATAAATTTTTCTTGGATCAGAAGATTTGCGAACTGAGAAATGAACCAAACTATTACTACGGAAAATAAGACTAAATAATTATTACTCCAATATTTGAATCAAATTATTGAATTCATATGCACAATCTTTTCCAACATTATAATTTTGTCTTAATAATAAATATTGAATGCTTGACGAGTTAGAATAAATCTTTATTATTAACTTCACTTTCATTGTACATGTATAAAATTAATGCTATTCTATTTAAGTTTTGCCTTTAGTTATTTAACTTAGATCGGTATACAAATTATTTTTTTTTGATAGATTTAATTTCCGTAATTAAGAAAAAATGGGGATATCTTCTTAACAAGAATGTTAACTCAGATCGTATAATTATTACCTTACGGGCTACAATATGTTTGACACAGTCTCAGTGGGTCTAACGACTCTGGCACCCTCAAGTAGAAATTAAAAACTGGTTCTGCTCACGATTGTACTCGGTAATAGTTCTAGGCCGAAGTTGATCAGGAAAAATAGCTGTGTTGAGAATAGAAATACAACTTTCTTTTTTCTTTTGATACAGCTTGATCAACTCACACTCAAATATAAATTTGAGGCGTATAGTGGCCTAGTATTATGAAAACGTTACAATGGCTTGCCCAACTCGAGGCTTACGAAAAGAAAAAAAAACCACGACCTGAGAAAATTTAAAAACGGCATAAAATTGAGAATTTAATGTCCGTAGCCGGAAAATAAATATGACCACAAATAGTGCGCAAATCTAAAAAGTTATTGCGTACGATTACAAAAGTTTTTTTTAGAGTAGGATTTTAAAGAAGGCTATATTGAAAGAAAATAATAGTGTATAAATTATTAAATAATAAATAAAACCGATCAAAGGTAAGAAGTGACGATAAAGGTAGAAGGGGACGGGAGATTATAGGGTGATAAAAGACAGGGGTGTCGGTGAACGAATTTATTAGCAAAACAAAATAAAATATTGTATTTATATCGTAACAATTGATAGCGTTAAGATTTTGTTTACGGTAGCAAAAATAAGCAACACGACCATATATGAAATTGAGAAGTAATAAAAATATACAAAATATGGCAGAAAGTGCGGAAGAATTAAAAGAGGGCATGGAACCCTTAATAAAAAAAACTATTATACGAATGCATGACAGAATTAAAGGAAGAAATAAAAAAAGAAATGGCAGAGATGGTCAGAGAATTAAAAGAAGAAATAAAAGAACCAGTAAAAAAAAGGAAAAAGAAAAGAAATAAAGTGATCAGTAGAACAACAGAAGAAAAGAGGATAGATAATCTTATTTGTGAGTGAGATGGCGAATCGATTAAGTACACATCTCAAGAATGCCCAAAGGTTGTTTTGCAAATAAACGATGTCAAAGTAGAGACATTGTGGTATTCTGGCAGCCAGTATCGGTAATGTCAGAAACAACGTATGAGCGCATGCGGAGCCAACCCATAGAGATACCAACTCTACCAGTGAAAAGCACGCTAATAACATTAGCAAATAACAAAAAGACACAATTGGGCTCAAAACAGGTTTGGGTGCAAATTAAGATAGGGGATAAAATTATGCCCCACACGCTATTAATTCTAAAAGGGTTGGTACATGAAGCCATATTGGGGTCAGATTTTATGCACAAAACTGGGTGTGTGATCAATTATAAAGATGAAAAGATTATCTGTGATGGGGAAGAAGTGGAGTTTGGGTCGTGGATGAGAATGAACCAGCAAAACGTATGTAATATGGAGGTTGAGATAGAACAGCCGTCAATAGAGGCACGGATTGATGAAGTAATAAAGGGAGTGAAGAAAGGATGGAAAGAGGACCTAAAAGAAGTCTTAAATGAATATAAATCGAATTTTTCAGATAAACCCGGGGTTATTAAAGGGTATGAGCACAAAATCAAGATCGCTGATGGTACACCATACCAGGCAAGATCATACCCAGTGCCACACCACTATAGAGCTGAGGTAGAGAGAGAATTAGCTAAAATGGAGGAGTGGGATATTATCACTAAGGGTTTGTCAGCATATAATAATCCATTGGTGGTTGTAAAAAAAAAAAGATGGAACCATACGACTGTGTTTGGATGTCAGGCAATTGAACAAGATTACATGGCCAGATCAAATGTTCCACCTCCAATTAATGAGTTGGTAAATAAATTCCGGGGAAAAAAGATATTTTCCACATTAGATCTGACTGCCAGCTATTGGCAGATCAGGTTACACCCTGCTGACCGGAAGTACACAGCATTTCAATATAATGGTATATCGTACCAATTTAACAGAATGCCTTTTGGTCTCAAGAATAGTGGAGCAGGCCTGCTAAAATGTCTCGATCGTGTGCTGTGCCCAGAAATCAAAAAGTTCATCACTGTTTACATGGATGATGTGATTATTGCATCCAATAACGCCCAGGAACACTTACAACACCTCAAGTTGTTTCTACAAGAGTGCAATATGAAGGATATTCACATTAATTTGCAAAAAAGCTATTTAGCAGCAGAAGAAGTGAATTTCTTAGGGCACTTAATTAATGCCAATGGAATTAGACCCCACCTGGACAAAATCCAGGCAATATGAGATTTCCCAGCCCCTCGAACACCAAAACTGGTGAGATCGTTTTTGGGGATGTGTAATTTCTACAATAAATTTTACAAAAACTTTGCTTCAGACATAGAAGCCTCTGCTGCAATTATTACATAAGGGAACATCATGGAAATGGACGGAAGAGCATGAGACCAATTTTAGGGTTATTAAAGAGAAATTCCTTAGTCAAGTGATGTTGGTTTACCCTGACTTAAGGAAACCGTTTATTGTTCAGGTAGATAGTAGTGGGTATGGGTTAGGTGCTGCTCTTATGCAAGAGCAAGAGGATGGTACCTGGGGTGTAATTTATTTTGTCAGCAGACCACTGAGAGGTGCAGAGATTAATTACTGTGTAACAGAGAAAGAGGCCTTGGCTGTGGTGTGGGCATTTCAGAAGTTCCGCCAATTCTTGATAGGATCAGAAACGATTGTTAGGACAGATCATAAGAGCCTAGAGTTCTTAAATCACAGTTATTTAACAAATAGTAGGCTAATCCGATGGAGCCTTTTTCTCCAGGAGTTCAATTATTCCATCCAGTATTGTAAGAGCACTGAAAATGTGGTAGCCGACACATTGAGCCGGAATATTGTTCCTGATACCCAGGACCATTTGCAGATGGAAGATATCTGTTTGGCAAGTGTAGAATTAGAAACAGATGCTGTAGTAGAAGAAGGATTGAGACATTTAGGAAAGGTACAATGGCAAAGCCCGACCTACAAGAAAATTATTGGTCAACTAGAAGACGAAGATGAAGCAGGAGAGACAGCAGATGCTAACACTGATGAGAGATACCGCCTGAAAGAAGGGATACTATGGTATATCACCGACCCTCAAAGGGATCAATGGAAAATGATCATACCAGAAAGTTTACAGGAAGGACTTATTGACTACACACATCATTTGTATGGGCACTATGGTGTAAATAAAGTGGAAGCCTTATTGAGGACATGGTTCCACTGGGCGAATATGAGAGCACAGGTCACCAGCATAGTAAACTCATGTGAAATGTGTCAGAAGACAAAACCAGCAAACAAGTCGTATCAAGGTCCATTGAATTCTATCATCCCTAAAGAACCCAATGACCTGGTGGCTATTGATTTCTATGGACAATTGCCAGCTTTCGGGAAAATGAAATATCTACTAGTAGTATATGACCTTTTTTCAAAATGGGTGTCAGCATATCCGGTGACCCAAGCCAATACCAAGAATGCCATACGAACCCTTGAGGTACGATATTTTAAAAGGGTAGGCAAACCAAAAGCTATTTTGTCAGACCACAGTATGCCATTCACATCTTATGATTGGCAACAGTGGATAGAGAGGATGGAGGTAAAACACATATTGTCATCCATACGAAATCCACAATCAAACCCTTGTGAGCGGGTGATGAGAGAGTTAGGATGCCTCTTCAGGGTATATACTGCATTCAACCATAGAGGATGGGTCAAACAACTCCCAAGGGTGTTAAATTTCATAAATTGGTCTCATAATGAATCTACCGGATTTGCACCTGTAAGACTTCACTTCAGACAAGCAATACCTAGATTGTACCAATCCAAGTTACCCGCTGGTCCAGAAAACATTGATAAAGGGAGAGATCATGAAGAAGCAAGAAAAAAATTGGAACACTGTGCCAAGCTCCGAACCCAGCGGAAAGGAGGCCTGACTGATAAGTTTAAAACAGGGGATACAGTATGGGTAAAAACGAACCCTGTGAGTCAAACTGAGAAGCATATTTTTAAAAAGTTCCAAAATTTGTATGAGGGACCTTACCAAATCAGCCGACAGGATGGTCCAAATGCTTTCACTTTAAAGAATGGTGAAGGAGAAAGGGTACCTATAATGCTAGGTCACTGAAACCATATAAGACTAGGACGTGGGTTAGAAGTACTCCATAAAAACTTATTAAGAATAAAATTAGTTCAAACCCATATTTTATTCTCATTCCCCTGCCCCGGTGGTATTGTACCATTTATTTATATATACGGTACAAATTACTTTTTAATATTAGGTATTATAAAAAAAAGAAAGGAGAGCAAACACGATCTTTATTTTTTTTTTGTAACATAATGTTTTAAAAAAAAAAAACGTACAGTGAAAGTTTAATTTTTCTTTTTTTTTAGAAATAAGTTAACTAAAATAAATTCAATGTTGGAAAGTGCATATTGAATCATTGATTCAAATAGTGAAAGGAAATTTCAAAAGGTGAAAGATTGCTATCAGAAACAACTTTCTGATAGTAATTAAAAATGGCAGAAATTCTTAACGGAAAAACAGACTTTGTAATAAGAAAAGGAGAATAATGTAGAAGTTTATAAAGTAGAACAAAGAAAAAAAAAGAACGTGCGCAGAGCTTCTAAAAAGAATCTAGGAGTATAAAAGGAGCCGACAGATTTGAAAATGGGTCTTTTTTCTCTTATTGTTCCAATAGTGCTGAGCAATTTGAAGTGCCTCGTATTTTTTTAATAAAATGTGTCCACTTAGATACGAACTGAAATCGCTCGCCATGAGTGAGTAGAGCTCTATCGTTTGCCGACACTTTCTTTCGAAAAAAGTCACCTAGATTGTCATCTGGCTACCTAAATTAGATCGGAGATTCGGAAATAAAACTAAAAGAAAAACAACTACTGTGGACTACCCACTAACTGAATTGTACATCGGGAAGATCGATGACCTACTTAATGTCAACTTACCGGTAAGTAAATGGCCATAATTTTTTTACATAAAGCTTTATGAATAGTGAGTTGAATGGAAATGTTATCCCATAAATTTTTCTTGGATCAGAAGATTTGCGAACTGAGAAATGAACCAAACTGTTACTATGGAAAATAAGACTAAATAATTATTACTCCAATATTTGAATCAAATTATTGAATTCATATGCACAATCTTTTCCAACATTATAATTTTGTCTTAATCATAAATATTGAATGCTAGACGAGTTAGAATAAATCTTTATTATTAACTTCACTTTCATTGTATGTGTATAAAATTAATGCTATTCTATTTAAGTTTTACCTTTAGTTATTTAACTTAGATCGGTATACAAATTATTTTTTTTTGATAGATTTAATTTCCGTAATTAAGAAAAAATGGGGATATCTTCTTCTTAACGAGAAGGTTAACTCAGATCGTATAATTATTACCTTACGGGCTACAATATGTTTGACGCAGTCTCAGTGGGTCTAACGACTCTGGCGCCCTCAAGTAGAAATTAAAAACTGGTTCTGCTCACGATTGTACTCGGTAATAGTTCTAGGCCGAAGTTGATCAGGAAAAATAGCTGTGTTGAGAATAGAAATACAACTTTCTTTTTTCTTTTGATACAGCTTGATCAACTCACACTCAAATATAAATTTGAGGCATATAGTGGCCTAGTATTACGAAAACGTTACAATATATATATATATATAAATGTGACCTAGTTTGAAGGACAGATTTTCTCAGCTGCTAAATTCAACACCTATCATTCAAAGCACTTTTTTGTTTTGGAGTAAACTCTGGGTGCCAGTCAATTACGTAAGTAATTAATGCACTTTGAAAAATGGCAAACTAATTCAGTGCCTAAGAAATTCCAACTAGCTCAATCACAAGTAATACAATAACAAATTGTTGTTGGTAAAAAAATTGATTGACAAGCATTACATTTAAAGATAATTTATTTTAACTAAACATTATTCTAATTTTAATTACTTTTATAAATCTTAATTAACATAAACAATGATATTTTTATATAATGACCATGCTCACACTCTGAATTCATACACTAAAGTAGAATATAACAAAAGAATTGAATAACACATGGCATTTAAAAACATGCACATCAATAGTTTTTTATGCATGCTATAGAGTTCATTTATTAATTGACTCTGGAGGCTTTAAGGATTGCAATGGCTACATTAATTAGAAATGGAAATAAGAAAATGTTATTTATTACCTAGGATTTCAGAATGTGGATATTTCTTGCTATTTGTTGTGAAATTTATTTTCAATAGGATTTTGTCTTCTTGCTGGTTGCTGCTTCATGTGAAAATCTTTCCAATTGGTTGGATTTGAGGTTTTTGATGGGGTTTCTATGCTTACTATCTCATGACACTATTCTTTAAGGCAGTTAGACATTGGGAAACTTCAGATTATTAGGTGTGCAATACTTCCATCTCAGGCAGGTATTTAGGACAGGCTTGAAATTCATTGTGTGCTCCTAAAAGCTACCCAACACTGCATGGCCTTTATTAACAAATGCATGAGAAGACTGACTGAGAATTGATTGAGTAACTTATTGAATGAACTCAACTGATAGATTGAACTCAACTGATTGTGAACTCAACTGATTGATCGATGAAAAACTGGAATATTTTTGTCATGACCTATTGTCACTTTCTTAATTGGTTTTTATGTCTGCCAGCTATATCTGTTGTTGAAATTCCTCCATTGTTTTATTGCATTTCCTTGATAAGATGGTAATTCTGTTGCCAGTTGGTAGCCATTGCTAATTTGTTGTTTTGTGGATTTTTAATTAGTAGCCATTGCAAATTCTGTTTTTATATCACTTATGAGTGTATACAATACTTAAATCTTTGAGAGACATTTCAATTACACACTTTCATTTGTTTTTCTTTTTAATATTTTTAACACACACACATTTATCACTCGTTATTTACACACATGTATATTTTATTCTAATAAATAATTTAAAAGAAAAGAGATGTCTTTTTTTTTTTAGTTTTAAGATTACCTTTCCTTTTCTTTAACTAAATGAAAAGAGATATTTTTAATTATTTAAAAATCACTACTTTCAGCTTGTCTAAGTTATATTTTATATTCCCTTCCAATTAATAAACAATGTCTGTATAAATAACTTTTTAAAATCTTTTAGATTTTCTCTCTTTTTATGAGATGCTTTAATTCAATTATTTATGGACAGCTTAGTAATTTTATTATTTATTAACCAAGTTTAAAACTTTGTGTTGTTTATGAAATTGTTTATTTCAATAATTTTAGACTTTGTGTTGTTTATGAAATTGTTTATTTCAATAATTTTAGACAAAGATATTAGTACAATGTATATATGAATCTATTGATTTTATTTTCTTGATAAAAGTCACAATTTTTTTTAAAATTAATCATCTAATTTTATTTAGACTTTCAAATATCTTTTTTACAATTATGCTTGCTTATTTCCTATCCCCTACTGCCACATTTACTTACTCCTTTATTTCTAAGTTCACCAACTATTTGCCTAATCAACTCCTTCTAAGATATATCCACTGAATAAATATTCCTAAAAACAAGATATGGAAAAAAATTTGTACCTGCTTTTTCTTTTGATTTTAAATTTACAAAATGATTCCCACTCTTCCCAGATTATGAGTTTTTTCATAGCCTCACTTTGGGCCATCATTGTATTGTATTGTTTGTTTTTTATGTACCTTTTAAATAGATAGGTTAATATTAATTACCCCGTAAGTGGCTAAGTAATCATTTTGACCAACCTGTAGGTAACTAATCCAGGATTTCACAAATATATTTAACATTAAATACTGGTATGGCCAAATCATATCCTCTAGTACAGGAATGGCATGCCAGAGGTGGCACATTTACATTTTTTACTAGCACATGAACTATTTACATATATTAATTTTCTATGCTTTAAACTATTCAATATTTTTTTTGTTACTAAAATCTGTACTAATAAAAATTTACTGTAAATCAAAAATAAAATAAATAAATATAATATTATACTAGAATTCAATTTACAATTGAATTCTGATTAGAAGCAATAAATTACAAAATTTGAAAAAAAAAATTATACATATATAGGTGCGAACAATATTTTAAGTAAACCTGTCAAATTATTCCGATATAAGTAAAAGTAATAAAATTATTTTCTGTTCTAATCTTTTTTTTTACCTAAACATATTGACACCATTTATTTTTTAACATAATCAAAATCGTGAACAAAGGGATGAAATGCGTAATCAATACCATCAAATGACATTTTTTTTTGCTTGAAGTTTTATTGTAAAAGTGTAATGTAAAGATAATAATATATTTTAACATATAATGAATCTTTGATTTATAAAATTATTAAAGCTCATTTAAATTTACTTTTAAATAATTTGTTAACATTATATTAATATAATTAGTGAAAATAAAAAATAAAAAAAAATTGTTAAGCAGTAGAAAATTTCAAAATTGGTGGACTGATGAGTATGGAATGATTAACAAAGGCACCAAGGCAATATGTGTATTATGTTCCACAAGTTGTATTGAGAATATCATCAGCATTATGAGACCAATCATAAATTGCACTGCAAAAAAGGTAAAGATGAACAAAAATAATATATTGTTCAAGCACTTAAAAATATAAATATTCAATCAACATCTTAATAAAAATTATCAAAAATCATTCAAATATAACTGCTGCTAGTTTTTTTATTTTAAATGTAATTGCCAAATATGGGAAACCTTTTAATGATGGAGAATATATTTGAGAAGCTTGGATAAAATGTGTATCAATTCTTTTTGAAGATTTTGAAAACAAAGCAAAAATTATTCTGAGCATAAAAGATTTATCATGGCTGGAAATACAGTTAAGAAAGAGTCCTGCAAATGGCTAATAAAATAACATACCAACAAAAACGAGATATAAAATCTAGTTTAATTTTTCTCTGCGTTGATGAAAGTACAGACATAAATGGATCAGCCTTAGCCTGCTAGCTGTTTTTATTCACTATTGTGTTAGAAATAATATTAAAGAATTGATCTGTTTAAATTCATTAGTAACAATAACAAAAGGAATAGATATTTGCAATGAAGTTTCAAATGTACTCGCTGATAAAGAAATAGATGTTACCAACATTGTATCAGTAACAACAGATGATGCTCGAAGTATGACTGGAAAAAAAAATGGTTTTTTCAGTTTATTTACCCAACCATATTGGGCATTCAATTGTGGATTTTCATTGCATTATACATCAGCAGATTTTATGCACAATGTCAATTTTAAGACTGGATTGATGTCATGAAGTGTTGTGACTAGGTTAGCCAATTTATTTTATAAATGTATTGAATGAGGTGAACTCAGCATACAATGGTTCACTTATGAACAACAATGTCTGATGGTTAAGTTGAAGAAAAGTTCTTCAAAGATTCATTGAGTGTTTAAATGAAATTAGACTGTTTTTACCATGAGAAAATCATTAAAAAATATAATGAATTAATGGATGCTGAATGGCTTTTGGAATTTAAGAAATAACATAACGGTTGAATATTTGAATTTAACTTCTCATGTTTGATTTGATCAAAGCATTAGAAGTTAAATTCAAATATTCAACCGTGATGTTATTTCTCACACTTTCAAATATTTTCCAAATCTAAAAAAGTTTGTAAGTGATTTAGCATCTCATAAGAAGCCAGATCATATAAGGTTGATGCAAGACTTTTGTGCTGTAATTCAGTTGATAATTAATGAATTTTCTTTAAGATTTACACAGTTCAGACAATTTTCAAAAATATCAAAATTTATTTTATATCCAGTCACAATGTCAGTGGAGTCTCAAGTTAGAAAATTTTGAATGGCTTAATTAGGAAAATATAGAAATGCAATCAGTCAATTTTCAATCCAGTTCTATATAGGAATAGAAATTTGTTGATTTGAGGAATGAGTTAGAAACAATGGGAAATGATTGATTATTGGACATATATAAAAAGAATGCTGAAGAGGAACTATTGACTGCCTGGAATGCTATTCCTGAAACATTTGATTGTTTAAAAAAATTAGCAACCGCTATATATTATCAATTTTCTCCTCTATATATGCATGTGAATCATTGTTTTCAGAAATGAATTTAATTAAAAACAGTTCGAGAAATAGAATGACAGAGAAATCTAGTTCAGCATGTACATTATTAAAATTGACAAAATGTGAACCAGATATAAAGCCTTTGGCATCCAATGTACAACAGCAAAAATCCCATTAAATAATATCTATTTACGTTGATTTTATGTTTATTTCCAAAATTTTGTTTTAATTACTATTAATTTTTTACTATTTTACATTTTATTCAACATGTGCTCTTCAAAATAAATATTGTTCACTTTTATTTAGCTTTTTTAGAATTTTTGTTTAATTATTATTGTTATTATTTTGTTTTATGAACTTTTAAAAAACTGTAAAAATTAAATTGTTTATATTTTGATTTAATAACTGCATGGAACGCCAATCATTCAATAAATACTTTTTGGAAATTTTTGTCACATACACGTAAAAAGGTTCGCCGCCCCTGCTCTAGTAATTAACACTTGACTTTTTTTTTCACCAATAAAAAACATGATTACGTTTCCTGGCCATTCAAATTGCCCTAGACTAATAGAAGAAATGTACTGCTATTAGTTATATTTGTTAGAAAAGCACTTCACAGTTTTTATTGTTTTCTATGGATGCAGCATTAGTGATGGTTCAGTGAACAACATCTTCAGTTTATAATTACTTACACTAAGGTAGAAGTTTCAAATTTATATTTAAAAAGTAATTAAATTACATATACAGGTTTTCGTTCAACCAACGAGATAATAAAATTAAAGAGATTGCTAATTCTAACATTTAAAATTATTTTAATCAATAAATGATAAAATGATGAATAATAAAAAATACAATCTAAACTAATCATTAATTCCCATTACCTTTAAAGTTCTAATAACACACACATATATAATACCTACAGATTAATTAACATGATTTATTAATGATTCATTAAATATAACATATATCTAACACAAAGCAAAGATAATTTATAAAGATTATACATAAATCATATAGATAAATAGTAAATATAACATTTACAGTTATTATGAGAGCTCTTAAAATCAAAGTCTTCATTCTTTTAGTAATGCTCTACTAAGAATTTCATAAACGCATTAATAAGCAGAGGATTACTAAGTTTTTATTCTTTTACCAAAATATTTCTTTAGTTTCTGGCATCAAAATACAGTTTTAAGATATTTATTATGATCATGGATTTTGCATTTCAAGATCAAGTGTATGATATCTTTGGACTAATCTTTCCTAACAGTGTGAGTATATATAGAATTCTTCAGTGTTACACATATAGGATGAGGAACATCAAGGTAGCACTATGGCAGCATGGTCAGCAGGCATAATCGGTGAATGTGTAGGTAATCTAGTCATGCTTTATCTCTTTTACTTAATCCAAAGCAAAAATTTCTACTGGGTTACACATATTGCTATTGTTTCACTATATATATATAACTTATTTTTCTAGCATTCAGATGATACTAACTATAATTGTCATATTAGTAATCACAATAATCTATTCTCTGGGTTTTTTCTTTTTATATCCCCTCACTACCTCCTGTGCATGTTCAAGTTCACCTTAATTATTTTTCTAACAATTTCATTTTCACATCTATTTTTTTATTAATTCCCTTAAAATAGTTTCCATCTTTTTTTTAGTATGTGTGAAAGTTAGGTTATTTACCCATTACATATTTATGCTACTTCTCTATATCTTGTTACATTAATCTTACAGTTAACATACTGGAACTGTAGAGCATGAGATAAAACTTGAAAATATTGATGATAATAAAAAGTACATAATAAATTTATGTAATAAACCTATTGTAATATCTGTCATTCACAGATATGCATTAAATTCAAAATAAAATAATTGCATGAATGAAATTGAGGATATGATCACCATGATAATTGATATCAATAATATAAATTTTTGTTGTAATGCATACATGAATAAAATATTATACAAATTAAATTAACAACAGAAACAAAGAAGTATGTAAATAATAATAATGAAATAAATAAATAATACGTTTTGTGTACAATATTTCACACTCTCATTTTTATTTACCCTCAAATTGGCTGCCCATGATTTCTTTTCTTAGAATTATACTTCTATATTCTTTTGTAGAAATGAATATATAAATAAATATATTTAAAATTATTTATATAACCTAGAAATAAAACTATCAAAACATCACATGATCACCATTTCATATGCTCACACATGCTGTTAATAAAAAAACCAAACTCTCCATACAGTAATGTCACCAAGTGCAAGCCTTCATAAATAATGAATGGATGCAGGAAGGTTTGTGTATAAAATTCCTATCTAGTATCTACTCATCCAATATCCTCAGACTAGGTTCTAGCTTGTGGTTTCATCAGTGATAAGCCTTGGATTGAGAGCACTGCACCGAGATCTTAGAATCCAATGCAACTCTCCAGCAGTGACCTTTTACCTATTTAGTAAACTATAAAGCTAAAAGCCTAAGATGAAAAGACCATAAGGTTTCCAACTCAAGCTCATTTGCTTTTATAGTCATATAGATCTGAACTCCATTAAGTATCTAGGCATTTTGGTGTCTTCAGTTTTTCAAAAACCACAGTTATGATTATCCTATGAACAGAATTGGTATAAAACTATCAAAACATCACATAATCACCATTTTATATGCTTAAACATGCCATTAATAAGAGTACCAAACTCTCCATACAATAGTGCCACCAAATTCAAATCTTTAAAAGTAATCAGTGGATGCAGGAAGATTTGTACATAAAATCTCTATCTAGTGCTTAATCATCCAAAATCCCAAGACCAGTTTCTAGCTTGTGGCTTTTATCAGTGATGAGTCTTGGATTTAAGAACACTTCATTTAAATCTTAAAATCTAATGTAAGCCTCCAGCAGCCATCTTCTTCCTATTTGGTTAACTCTAAAGCTAGGTTCCTCATTGATGAAAGCCACAAGCTAGAAACTAGGTCTGGAAAAGTTGGACGAGTAGCATTAGATATGAATTTTATGTGCAAACCTTCCTGCATTAACTGATTATTTATGAAGACTTACACTTGGTGGCACTACTGTATGGAGAGATGGGAGTAAAAAAAATTGGAATTACATTAAAAGGAGAAATGTAGGGGAGAGAGAGATAGTATTACTAGATGATGAGGGAATAGAGTGTAGCTTTAAAGAAGATTTAGAGAGAATCTTAAAATAGATATGTAATGAATATAGAAAAGATGTTAGATGTGAATGATAAAGTGATAGAAAACATGAAAGCATATAGTAATGGGAATATTAGGTTTTCAGAAAATGAACTGAATGAGGTAGAGAAGAAATTGAAAAGTGGAAAGGTAAGAGGTTTAGATGGATGGGCAGCAGAGATGGTAATGAATTTAGGATATAGGGCAAAAGAAAAGTTATTATCCTGTTTTAATAAAATGGCACAGAATACAGTTTTCCCAAGTAGTTGGAGTAATACAAGAGTAAGATTATTATTTAAAAGAAAGGGTAAGGATCATAGAAAGTTGAATAATTATAGACCAATAGCAGTAACATCGGTTTTATATAAAGTTTTCTCATATATGGTGGCTAGTAGAGTTGTAAAATGGATGAAAGGGAATAATGTAGTTGGGGAAATGCAAGGAGGTTTTAGATTAGATAGGCATATAGGAGATAGATTATTTGTAGTTACCCAACTTATGGATATGAGTAGGAATTCAGGTAAACAGTTATATATGAGTGTTATAGATATAGAGAAGGCATATGATAGAGTAAATAGAAATAGATTATGGCTAAGTTTAGCAAATTTGGGAATGATTAAGCTTTAATAGATATTAAAAAATTATATGAAAATAATTATATATATATATCAATTAGGGAATATAAAATCAGTTAAGGTTAAAAATGGGATGGGTCTAAAGCAAGGATGCCCTATGTCACTTATTTTGTTTGTGTTGTATTTGAGTGAAATGGAAAGAGCAATAGAAAGATTAGGAAGAGGGATAGAGATACCATTAATAGGTAGTAAGGGAGTATATATTTTGTCAGGTCTTTTTTTTGTGGATATGTTTTTGTGTGCAGAAAAAAGGGAAGATATGGAAGTTATGCTGAGGACATGTACATGAATGGGTAAAAGATAGGGATTAAATTTAGTGAAGAAAAATCAAATATAATGATGGTTAATACTGGGGAAAGAGAAGATGTAGAATTTTTATTGGGATATATTAAGTTAAGTGTGGTAAATAGATATAGTTATTTGGGAATTATTTTAATTAATCAGAAAAATTATTTGGATGAATGGGAGAAAAAATTGATAAATGAAGCAAAGAAAATAAAAGGATTGATAAAGAAATTAATAGTGTTTTCATATAATAAATATGATGTAGCTAGAATTATATGGAAAGGAGTTGCAGTAGCAGGGTTAACATATGATCATATATGTTAGTAAAGAGATATTAAATTATTTAGAAAAAGTTCAAAGGGAAGTAGGAAGACATGCATTGGATGCAGAAGTATGGATAGCAAGGGAGGCAATTCAAGGAGAAATGGGATGGTCATTTTCATATGAGAGATGCAAAAAGTAAAATGAAAATGTTTGGTAGATTGCAGTTTATGGATAATAAAATAATAGCCAAAATAGTATTTAATTGGGTTATGAGTAAAGGGCAGGTACCAAGATGGGTGGGAAAGGTAATGTGGTATGAAAAAAATTTGGATAATGAATTTATATCAGTATATTTGTACAAAAGATGGGATGATTGTGTTAAGAGAATTGTTGAGTGTTATAGTAGTAAGGAATGGGATAAAAGAATAGATTTATTAATAAAGAATAAGGAGTTAGAGAGATGGAGAAATAGTATGGAGAGTAAAAAGAGTTTAAATATATATAGAAATAAACAAAATATTAGGTGTGAGTTAGCTACAAGAGAATATACATGTAAATGAAAAAATATGGGTGATTTATTTTGTAAATTATGTAAGGAAAAAATAGAAAATATTAGGTATTTGTTAATTGAATGTAAATGCTTGAAAACAGAAAGGGTACCTATAATGAAGTTATGGAAGAATAAATATGAAAAAAGTGATTATACAGAAAGTGAATTATTGGTTTTTATGTTGGGTTTGGGAAAAGATAAGGGGGATTTAGATATAAAAGTTATAGAGTTGACAAAGATTTTGTTGTGGAAATGGGATGGAGCAGAATATGGGAAAATTTAGAGTGGGGAATGGAAAATAAAGTAGCTAACAGGTTTATCTGGGCATAATTGTTGAGATATTCTTGACTTCGTTTAAGGAGAAGCCATAATACATCCCATCACATCACATACCCTTATTATCTAAAAATAAATCTATGGTTCTAATACTAAAATTTTATACATACATGTAAAATAATGTTAATATTTGCAAAATATTAATATACTTTATTTTGACCAAGCATATCAATTACTGCCATTTTATGTGTTTACTTAACATCTCTATCGTTGTTGATTTGTTAAATATTTCAGAAATTTTATATAATTATATCAACTAATGTTAATAATCATAAAATATTAGATATTCTATAAAACACTTGTTCTGTTATACTATTTAATTTTATTCTCTTCAAAAAAGAAAAACATCTTTATATTATTAAGAACACATATATCCCTTACTTTGCTGATATATAAAAATATTCTCTTCACATTCTTTTCACTTAACATAAAAATAAATTGTTATATATTCTCCAGCAACATTATAATTAGTATCTACCACGATCATTATATAAGTAAAATATTTGTTTTAAGAACTTACAGAGCATATGCAATACTACGTTTGCTGAATATATATATATCAAATAGGAGATTCCTTCCCTCCAAAGCAAGTCTATATTCAAACTGCACAGCCTTGATAAGCAAAATCTCTTTCAAATGTACATGAAATGAAAATATCTGCTCAGTCTTTTTTATGTAGTTAAAAAAAAATTATATTTATAATCATACATTTTATCTTTTATTTATTTACACTTATTTTACAAAACTATAAACAATATTCAATTATAAAGTTATGAATGTGTATACTTTTTTAACTATTTGTTTTGAAAACTTATAGACATTCAAATGTGTGGGAATTAGACAATCAATGAAAGCATTTTCCTATCGATTTTTTAAAAAAGTATTCTTTAAATTAAATATATATTTTTAAGATTAATAATTATTAAACAAAGTAGATGAAATGTTATTTCTAGAATGCTTCAAAACAAAACATTTAATAATAAAACAATATTACGATTTGAATCAGTTTTATTTGCTGTAAAATGAACTAAAAAAAAACTAATTATGAGGATATATTTTTTGGGGAGGAAGGGGGCACACATTATGATCTAATAGTAAAGCTCCTAATGTTATTATTTGTTGATTAGTGACCCTTAATATTTCATGTTTTGTTTCTATCATACAATGATTATGAAATGAAATATTAGGTAAGAGATATAAATTTAAGTTAATCCTTTCTGTAAATAATTAATCCAGCTCCCTTGAAATCTGGCTGATCAGAAAAAAAATATCTTCCCTTTACTATTGTTTACCTTCCATTTTATTTATGTTTCAAAATAATAAATAAATAAACAAGTTTTTATTTTATTATAAGTTTTTAGAAGTTTTTCTGTTACTTACCACTTCAAGTCTAGATTGTTCTTTTTGCATTTCTTTTCCTACCTTCTCATTTATCAGACTACCAAATTAAAAAAAAAACCTTTTTTATACTTCCACATTCAATATAGCATTCTTTAAATAAAACTAATTAGTATAAACAAAAATAATAAGAAAAAAATGTTGTATATTAACCTTTAAAAAAAATAATTATAATTAATCAGAATTATTTACTTTATTTATTTATTACCAAGATTAATAAGTAATACTAATAATATGTTTTTTACAATAAAATAAATAAATGTATGATTGTATGTGTGTTTATTTTCATTTATTATCTATGCATATATATACTACCACACTTTTTATGACAAAGTTATCTATCCATTACTAAGATAAAAGTTACATCTTATGTTTTGCTATTTTAATGACTATTATTTTAAAGCAAAACTAATTAAATAGTTAAACACTTTTTTTTTTGATAATTATTTTTTTTTTATTCTTATATAAGTATTCATTTCTTTAACGAAGGTTTCTTCAACATCTCCGTGTAGAAGAATAGTGAAACAAAGAATACTATTTCCCTCACTTGCTGATTGCCAAATGCAAGAATTTAGTGTTTCTTCTCTCTTAATTTATGCTCTAAGTATAGCTAAATATCAACTTACTAATCAATTTGAATGATTATCTGAATTGTCTATAGTCAGCTACCTGAGAAAAATATTTAAGACTATTAGAAAAAAATTTACGTGGCTCAGATTCAAACCAGATATTACGCATGGCAGATGAATGCACTATCTCTTATATATATATATATTGTAAATATCGATAAATCTCATTTGTTGTTATTAAAAAAAAAATCTCTTTGATTTGATGTTTATATATGAAATATTATTATTGTTTATGGTTATTAGTTATAGTTATTGTTTGGAGTTATTATTTTATTTATTTGTTGATGGTACATCGTTGTGAATATTTAACTATTATTATTATTATTATGCTTAATGGTGAGATGTTTAATAGTAATACTTATATGTTCTAATTATTATAAATAAATAAAGACATATAAACTGTTGATTATAAAAAAGATTATTTATTTGTGGTGATTATTAAAAAAATGTAATGTTATTATTTATGTCTATATATATATATATTTTAAAAGCTGTCAAATAAATTTTCAATTTAATATTTTTTTTATATGGTTGATATTTTTTTTTTTGAATGTTAATTATTTAAAAGAAAACATATGTAACAATGGTTTTCAAAACAGCATTTGCTAGCATATGGAACAACAGCAGCAACAAAAAGAAGCCATTATTATTAGGAGAGTGATTAAACAAACTGAAGGATAAAAATTTGTTGTACTTTGTTTTTTTGAAATTGCCATTCTTAAGAATAGTGGAATAAGATAAATTTATGTAATCAATACATAAACCATGACTGGCTAATATATATATCGCAGCCAAGGAGCTGCACCATTTCCTTTCATTTATTTCAAAGGCAGTTTAAAAAAAAAACTAAACAAATTTCAACACATGAATCTCACCGCGTCTGAAGCCGAAATTTGATATAGCTATCTGGAATCTATAATGGTCAATTTAATAATGATCTGGAGGTAACTAAAATTAACTAATATATTGGATTCAACATGGCAATTATTTTTTTTTTCAAGGAGAGAAATTTAAAAAAAATGAAGTATATATGTGCATTTGGAAACCAATAATTTTTTCTAACGTGGTATTTCTTCAATTTAACTTTAGATAGAATGCATTCTAATATTAAACAAATAAAGGAATAATACAATGAAACAAGTTGACTTTTGAAAAGAAAAATAAACAAGTAAAACTTTGAAAGGTAGTAAATAATTTTACTAATATAAATGATATATATATATATATTTTTGAGATCGATATTTTTTTTTACTTTTATTTTTAATTATAAAAATAAAACATTTTTATAAATATCATTCTATTCAATTCAAACATCTTATTTTCTAAAAACAACAAATGTTTTACGAATGTTAAAGTTAATTCTTAGGTAATTTAAAATTTTAAAATATAGCATATAGGTTTGGGTTGCATATGAGTTGTTATATATATATTAATAAATGAAATTTATATTCGTAAATTTTATTAGAAAAATTTTTTATATTTGTTTATCTATTTTCATTTTTTTTTTTTAACTTCATATAATAATTCTTATGCAGACCTAAACAATAATTTTTATATTTGCTGGATATAATTTTTTTTTTTAATTTTGAATATTTGAAAAATATAAATATGGATTTGTGTTTATATTAATGCATACTTGTTAAGCACAAATATGTCTTTATCTATTTAATATATATACTTATTGCAAGTATATATGTATATTTTTTTTTGTATTTGGGTTTGTATTTGAAACATTGATACTACCTAAAATTAAACCATAATATAAAAATAAAGGATGTACTATTTGTTTTATAAGTAATGCCTTTGTAATTTATTTGAAAGAGTATTAATATTTTATTCTTATTTTTCTTTTAGTGCCAGAGTCATTATGAAATTAATTGAATTCACAATTTAATAGAGGATAACTTTGTATTTCACTTATTATTTAGTCTTTAAGTTACTTACACATATTATTATTCATTGATATGTTTAGATATACATAAATTTACTTATTGGATGTGTATATTGGATTTAATAAAATTCTCTTTGTTTCTGATATATATTTGATTAGTTAGTCATATCAATCTTGAGAATAAATTATAAGGTTAGATCTCATTGCTCTGTATGATTTTAGATTTATTTCATGTATAGCTAGTTGGAAGGGCATATAAACAATTTATTTAAATATAACTGGGATAATTTTATCTTTCTTCATTTAAATTATATAATCTGTTATATTAGGCTTTCTCAGCAATTGGATTCATTTAGATTACATATATTCCACTACATTTATCATCCAATGTTTGAAGTATTATTTTCTTCTCATATATTGATATTCCATTACATTTGCTGTATAATATGTTTATATGATATATTTTCCATTACAATTGGCACCACAAACTGTAGGTCCCAGTTAACTGATGATTGGTATATTGGAGTAAAAGTACGTTCCATTACATTTGGATGCCACAATGTGGTCAGCATAATATGTTTGTTCAATTGTCCATTACATTTGGAGCAACAACTAGGGCTCAAAATAACCTAATTATGGCTTGAAATACACCACATACCTGAGAGATGTGTAGTATATATATATATATTGATGTGAGATGTATAGCTTAAAGAAAGAGAAGCATTTTTGTGTGTTTAATTTTTTTTATATATATGGAAATATTTTGGCCTTATGTTTAGATGGTGATAGTTACTGTTATTGCATTTTTTTATGATGAGAGATAAATACAGTTATGAAACAGCTTAGTTTCAATTTAAAATTATATTGATGGCATTAAATTATAGAGTAATAATTTACTCCATATTTGGAAAATTTGTGTTGTAGAAAATCTATAATTTTGAAGGTTAGATTGGATATTTGATTGTTGAAGTTTGGTTGGTTTTATTGCAAGTATTGATGATGGATGGGGAATTTTTGTCATTGTCTTGAGGGTGTGATGTATTCATGTCACTTGTGACTGATTGATCTTATTCACTGCTCCAACCCAAATTTTGATGTTTGTTATTATTTATCATGAAGCAGTTAACAGTAGTCCTGCCATGATTTTATCTCTAAGACTCCAGAGAGAGTAAGGTATAGTTCTTTTTGATATATGTATAATATTTGCCTCTAAGACTCCCAAAGATGAGCAAGAAAATATTTTATAAATAATGACCCCTAAGACTTAGATGTAAGCAGGGTAGTATAATAGTGTTTGTAAAAAACTATTATGGGTTGTAGTAGCTTAGAGAGACTGAAATGTGATGATCATCTGAGTGTTCATGGAGCATTGTATACTTTAAGAGCAGTGACTGAATTCTTTTATCTATCTCAAAATTGTGAAATGCTAATCATTCTTTTGGCTGTCAGTATCTGTCAGATCTTTAGAGGAATAGATGAGTATATAACCTAAATATATATAGCACCAAACTTAGGGGCTTGGTTAATTGATTATTCTTGGTGACAAATAATCTATTACATTGATTATCAATTAGGGTTTGAAAAACAAACATATCAATATTTTATTTTCCATTATAAGTGACTTTTAAACATGAAGTTCAATTAGTGAATATTTGTTGATGATAAACTGCATTAGTACAATTTTAGTAAAATGTTTCGGGCACAAAAGTTAATAATTAGTGAAGTTGATTTTTTTTTTTTATGTATATGAAATGGTATTAAGTTTTAAGGTCCAGTAAATTTATAGGCATCAATTTAATCATTTTATATCTAACTACCATTATCTTGAGTGAGAAAGTTGTCTCACAATATTATTGAATTAGTTATTTTTAAGGCATGTGAACATTTTATTGTATTTTAAATATTTCGAGGTTATATTGAATTTGATATGAAATTTCCACATTTCAATATTGTATAAGTGTAGAATATTTATTATCATTAAATATAAATAAATGTTAGCTAGTGATCTCAATTGTTACTCTATATATATATATTCTTAGAGAAATTTGTTGAAGTTATAGTGATAGATGAGATTTTTTTTTATATAAAAACCAAGAAGTTCGTGAGTTCAAACAACTGAAATTTAGATTGTTGGATAGCTACTATGTATAATAAAATTAAAAGGCTTGTACTTTGCTTAGTTAAGTAATTGCTTGTTGGGATAATGATTGGAGATGGTGAGCCCTTGATCTGTGGTAATTACTATATAAATATATATATATATATTAGATTTTTTTTATGAGTATATAATATTGCAGTTCTAATAATAATGGATAACAGTAGTGAAATGCCAGTTAGTGATGATTTTGATTTAAGAGATTTTATGGAAAAATTTAGAGCGGAATTAGATGAAAACCAATTATAATGAACTTTCCCAGAGATTAGAGTCTAGATTAAAAACAAATTCTGATGAATTTTCCAAGAAACTAGAGTCTAGATTAAATACCAATTATGATGAACTTTCATCTAGATTAAAAACAAATTCTGATGAACTTTCCCAGAAACTAGAGACTAGTTTAAAAACTAACTCTGATGAACTAAAAGAGGAACTTAGAACTGAGATGAAAGTCAATTCTAATGAACTTTCTAGGGAGTTAAAAGATGAATTAAAAGCTCTGGTAGATAATAGTGTTAGGAGAGTAGAAATAAAATTTGATGAAAAGATGGAAAAATACAGAGAAGAGACAATGGTTGAAGCTAATTCTCTAAAAGCAAAATTCAAAAAAATAAGTAATGAAATGAGGGAAGAAAATCAAGGAATTATAGCCAGATTTGAAGAGTCTAAGAAAGAGCATGGGGAATTTGAGAAAAGGATTATTAATGATAGCAAAGTATTGTGGGATAAATTCCAAGCATTGAAAATTGATAATGAATCTTCATTTAAAAATATTCATACAATTATCTCAGCTGAAGTTAAGGTTGCTGTTGGATTGCAACAAGAGGAGCAGTTGATTGATGTTAATAAATTACAGAATATAAATGAATGGATTAATGTAGTAAGTGATGTTACTTCTAATCGTATTCAGGAAATAGATGTTAAACTGGATCAAATTCAAGGAAAATTAAGACCCCTTTCAGAATATATGAGTAATAGTGGAATTGAAGCCTGTAAAAATTATGAAATAGAGGTACGAAAGGATGTTTCAGAGATAGGTGTAAAAGTTAAGCAAATAAAAACCATTATGTTAGAGAATTGTGAATGTATATCAAATTTACAAAAACAATGGAGAGAACATGAAGTAGAGATAGACCAAAATAAAATGAAAGATAATATTGCAGACAGAGGTCATCTTAAGGATGAAACATTTGTTAAGGAATGGTAAATAAGGATAATTGTAAATATTGTTTAGATAAAGTTCATGATGGAGCAAATGTGATGGAGTCCAAAAGATCTTCTGATT
This sequence comes from Epiperipatus broadwayi, assembly GCA_028023455.1. Classification (NCBI taxonomy): domain Eukaryota; kingdom Metazoa; phylum Onychophora; class Udeonychophora; order Euonychophora; family Peripatidae; genus Epiperipatus; species Epiperipatus broadwayi. The sequence goes on from JAQFVV010012544.1 coordinate 2,162,210, forward strand.
TTCCACACCAAATCTCTAGTGATTCATATATGAATCATAATGCTTCAAGGTTTATTAATGTTAAAGTTTTTAAAGGTGAATATCATGAGAATCCTATGGAATACTTGAGTACATTAGAAGAGTTGTTTACACTCAGTATCCTGTCAGAGAAAGAAAAGTTGGCAGTTGCTAGTAACCATTTATATGCATCAGCTAAAGAATGGTGGAGATCTCTGTTTGAAAGGCCTCAGACTTATGGTGATTATCATGAAGCAATAATGAATAACTTCTGGAATGAGGACAAGCAGGATTCTATACACCATAGTCTTTCTCATGAAAAATATACTTCTCATGATAGAAGTTACACTCAATTTTTTAGACATCAGGTGGCCAAATCAAAACTCTGACTGCATTTCCACTATCACAAACCCAGATTGTGTGGATTTTATGTAGAAATTTGCCAAGGCATATCGAGCAAACATTGGTGGCTGCAGATTGGTATACCGTTGAAGAAGTTGCAGATATCTTGGGAATATTAGAAGCTGGAGAGGGTACTTGTAATAGATCAACTGGAACAAAAAGAGACAACCCTAATTACAGTTTGGCAAATATAAATTATCATGTACCAGGAAACCAATTTGCAGGTCACATGCAAAGGTCTACAAGAAATTATTGTAATAATAGGAGACAAAATCCATATAGGGATCATGGAGGATACATTAGAAATCGTGAATATAATCACATTACCAGTTTATAACCAGGAAGTTATCCATATGGTACAACCAGTACTGGGGTTAAGACTCCACCACCTGGATGTTCAAATCATCCATTAAACTGAGTAGGGCCTCATAACAGTGTTCCTTATTGTGGGGATTGTTGATTAATATCGAGAGGAACCTATAATGCTAGAAGTCTTTAACCCATACATTATGATTAGTTAATAGTTTAATTAATATTTTAATATAAATCTTATATTAACCATTTTTACTTATAGAATTTATGAAAATTGTAATAGAAGGATGAAAGTAGATAAAACCAAAGTAAAATTTAAAAATAAAATTATGAAGAAAATTAAAGTAAAATTCAAAGAATTGAGTAGAGAGAAGTTTAAAATAAATTATCTTAAAGGAAGTATAGATTTTATAAAAGATATTGGAAAAGCCAAAGTTAGACTTAAAGTTATAGATGGAATGATAAATAATATTGATTTTCTTAGAGAGAAGATTGACAAGGAAAGAGATGTAGGTAAAGCAAAGGTATAATTTAAAAGAATGATAATAAGATATTTGATCTGAATCTTGGTAGAAGAATGATTGATGAGGAAAAAAAATTGACAAAGCTAAAATTAAACTTAAAATAAGAAAAGATGATGTGATTAGTAAAGATTTTCTCCGATAAAATATAGCTAAGGAAGGAGATTTAAGTAAACCTAAAGTTAAACTGAAAAGAATTGATATAAAACAGGATAATATTAATGTTGTAAAACAAAATGATTTTCAAGAATTTTTTAATGTTGAAATTGTATCACATCAATCTGATTTGCAATTTTTAAAGGATTATTTAGAAAATTTGAATGAATACCATTCAAAATTGCCCAAAGTATTGTTTTCAATTGAACATAGAACAAGTGAAGTAAAACAAAGACTTATTCAAGTCGATGATGTTTATCAAGATAGTCAAATGAAAGGTAATAGATTATCTGATAAAATAGCAACTGTTATTGATAAAACTAAGAATTATGTTAGTGCTTATAATCAAGTTAGTATTTACGTAAAGGATATAGAGGCAGAATTGATGAAGTTCATAGCAAAATCTTTAGATACTTATCCTAAAATTATTCAAAAGCAATTGAATTATATCAGAATGTTATATAAAAATCTTGTAAATCAAAGCAAACTTCTTCACAGAATTCCACAAACTGGAAATTCTTTTCAAGAAGAATTAAAAAGGCACTTTTGATTATTATTTTTTTAAAAAAAAACTTGGACAAAGGTCTAGATGATCTGAAAGATAGATATGAACAAATGAATATGGTAATATTTTTCAAACCATGTTAGTCCTCAGAAAGATTAAAAATTTGAGAAGTTTTTCAATATCTCATAATTAATTAGTTATTTGCAAAGACATTTTTTAGGTGGATTAGGGGGTATTGTAAATATCGATAAATCTATCTATATTTTAAAAATCATTTGTTGTTATTAAAAAAAATCTCTTTGATTTGATGTTTATATATGAAGTATTATTATTGTTTATGGTTATTAGTTATAGTTATTGTTTGGAGTTATTATTTTATTTATTTGTTGATGGTACATCATTGTGAATATTTAACTATTATTATTATTATTATTATTATTATTATTATTATTATTATTATTATTATTATTATTATTATTATTATTATTATTATTATTATTATTATTATTATTATTATTATTATTATTATTATTATTATTATTATTATTATTATGAATATTTAATTATTATTATTATTATTATTATTATTATTATTATTATGCTTAATGGTGAGATGTTTAATAGTAATACTTATATGTTCTAATTATTATAAATAAATAAAGACATATAAATTGTTGATTATAAAAAAGATTATTTATTTGTGGTGATTATTAAAAAAATATAATGTTATTATTTATGTCTATATATATATTTTAAAAGCTGTCAAATAAATTTTCGATTTAATATTTTTTTTATATGGTTAATATTTTTTTTGAATGTTAATTATTTAAAAGAAAACATATGTAACAATGGTTTTTAAAACAGCATTTGATAGCATGTGGAACAACAGCAGCAACAAAAAGAAGCCATTATTATTAGGAGAGTGATTAAACAAACTGAAAGATAAAAATTTGTTGTACTTTGTTTCTTTGAAATTGCCATTCTTAAGAATAGTGGAATAAGATAAATTTCTGTAATCAATACATAAACCATGACTGGCTAATATATATATATATATATCACAGCCAAGGAGCTGCGCCATTTCCTTTCATTTATTTCAAAGGCAGTTTAAAAAGAAAAACTAAGCAAATTTCAACACATGAATCTCACCGCGTCTGAGGCCGAAATTTGATATAGCTATCTGGAATCTATAATGGTCAATTTAATAATAATCTGGAGGTAACTAAAATTAATTAATATATTGAATTCAACATGGCAATTTTTTTTTTCAAGGAGAGAAATTTTAAAAAAATGAAGTACATATGTGCATTTGGAAACCAATAATTTTTTCTAATGTGGTATTTCTTCAATTTAACTTTAGATAGAATGCATTCTAATATTAAACAAATAAAGAAATAAAACAATGAAACAAGTTGACTTTTGAAAAGAAAAATAAACAAGTAAAACTTTGAAAGGTAGTAAATAATTTTACTAATATAAATGATATATATATATTTTTGAGATCGATATTTTTTTTTACTTTTATTTTTAATTATAAAAATAAAACATTTTTATAAATATTCTATTCAATTCAAGCATCTTATTTTCTAAAAACAACAAACATTTAACGAATGTTAAAGTTAATTCTTAGGTAATTTAAAATTTTAAAATATGGCATATAGGTTTGGGTTGCATATGAGTTGTTATATATATATATTAATAAATGAAATTTATATTCGTAAATTTTATTAGAAAATTTTTTTATATTTATTTATCTATTTTCATTTTTTTTTTTAACTTCATATAATAATTCTTATGCAGACCTAAACAATAATTTTTATATTTGCTGGATATAATTTTTTTTTTTTAATTTTGAATATTTGAAAAATATAAATATGGATTTGTGTTTATATTAATGCATACTTGTTAAGCACAAATATGTCTTTATCTATTTAATATATATACTTATTGCAAGTATATATGTATATTTTTTTTGTATTTGGGTTTGTATTTGAAACATTGATACTACCTAAAATTAAACCATAATATAAAAATAAAGGATGTACTATTTGTTTTATAAGTAATGCCTTTGTAATTTATTTGAAAGAGTATTAATATTTTATTCTTATTTTTCTTTTAGTGCCAGAGTCATTATGAAATTAATTGAATTCACAATTTAATAGAGGATAACTTCGTATTTCACTTATTATTTAGTCTTTAAGTTACTTACACATACTATTATTGATTGATATGTTTAGATATACATAAATTTACTTATTGGATGTGTATATTGGATTTAATAGAATTCCCTTTGTTTCTGATATATATTTGATTAGTTAGTCATATCAATCTTGAGAATAAATTATAAGGATAGATCTCATTGCTCTGTATGATTTTAGATTTATTTCATGTATAGCTAGTTGGAAGGGCATATAAACAATTTATTTAAATATAATTGGGATAATTTTATTTTTCTTCATTTAAATTATATAATCTATCATATTAGGCTTTCTCAACAATTGGATTCATTTAGATTACATATATTCCATTACATTTATCATCCAATGTTTGAAGTATTATTTTCTTCTCATATATTGACGTTCCATTACATTTGATGTATAATATGTTTGTATGATATATTTTCCATTACATTTGGCACCACAAACTGTAGGTCCCAGTTAACTGATGATTGGTATAATGGAGTAAAAGTACGTTCCATTACATTTAGATGCCACAACATGGTCAGCATAATATGTTTGTTCAATTGTCCATTACAATATATATATATATTGTAACAATTATTTATAAATTGCCATTTGTAACAATTATTTATAAATTATTATAAATATGTATTTGTAATTATTAAATTAATATAAAAGATATGTATTTGTAACTATAATAAATATTTAGATAGGGGAAATTATTAATTATTAGATATGTGCCTATCCAATCTGTACCATTTGTAACTATATTAATTCATCATAGCATAGATAAAGAAATTACAGAATCACTGTGCCACTTGAAAATATCAGCATTAAAGATTCTTGGTATTTATTTATATATTGGGGCAGTCATCTGAACAATAAAACAGACTGGCCATTGTCATCCAATGAAATACTATTAAACATAGCAACTGAATAAAAGTACCCACTGTGAGATTCCTGGAGTGCCTTATGCTTATCTCCAATACAAGGTTCTTCTAACAAAGAATCCTTCCTATCCTTCTTTCCAAACATATAAGACCATTCATGGTCATATGCACACACGGGTGCTATTCATGACAACTTATAAAATATATATTTTATAAAACTAATATTATGAAGTTGGAAAGGGATGATATCATTCTTTATTCAGTTTAGCTAAGTACATGTGTTTTCCCATGAGCGCCACTAGATTGTTTTCAATCTAGATAAATATCTATTTATAGTGTACTTGAGTTCAAACTCATTCAGTACATATTTATTACACATGACTTGGATGACTATTGAACAAAAATGACATTCTTACATTTTATCTATATTGATAAAATTACAAGATCCCAATATTACCAAAGTTTATACCATAGATCAAAGATTCTTATAGACATTGCTAGCTCATTAGCGTATATTGATGAACAGACATGTATAATCCTATTAATGGCTTCCAAACAAGCATGAGAAGACCATTATTGATATTGATGGCCATTTAACTAAATTATTTATCACAATAAAGGTAATAATGATGATGATGATAATAATAATAATAATGATAATAATAGTGATATAATAATGATTATAATAGTGAAGATGATACCAGCCATGGCTTATCAATAAACTCACAACAATAAATTCATCTTTATAAACTTATAGGCATCTATTAAAATTATCCTATTTCATACTGGGATTTAATAATGCTAATGGTGATGATTGATCATCATGAATCTCTTTGCATAATATTCAATTTTCTATAAACCCCTATTTACTAAAATATATTCATTACGCTAAACATTAAATTTAATGATTATAATTTATTAATGATGATTGATGGCGATCATAACTTTTATATAGTATTATTTGAAACGTTTTTTAACTAATAACATGATATCCATCTTTGATGAGGATGATCTAAATTCATGGACACAACACAATTTTAGCTTTCTATGTTGAACTATTATTATCAAAATTTGGTTATTCTCAAGCATAATCCTTAAATACTTAAATATCAACATTCTAGTTTACCTATTATTTTGCGGACGCTTAATATTTGCAAGTGATTGCTCAATATATACGAATAGTAATACTTAATAACTGCGAGCAATGATGATGAATTAAAATGATAGAATTAAGACAAAAAAAAAAAAAAAACACAATATTCTTAATAATAACTCGGAAACCAATTAAGATATATAATTATATTTTATTAACACTACTACTCTTTCTTTCCTTCTTTAAAATTAAATCGACAATTAAATAAATGGCTGATTAATATAAAAATTCCTATAAGAATTAATAAAAAAAATTTATATAAGTATAAGCAAATAAACTTAATATATAGGTTTGTCATCTTTCTTGATATCTCAAAATAAGCTGACTTAAATCAATATTAAAAAAAAATACATATTCTATAAATGCTTATTTAAGACTTTTCTTACTTATCATATCATAAAATAAATTTCAGGTGTAACTTGTATATGTCATTTCATTTCCATTCAAATGTAATGCCCTACTTTTTAATTTACTATTTTAAACTAATCATATATAACCTATTCTTTGATGTGTGTGGATAAGCATTTACACATTCACGCATTCGGTAATGTTAACATATATGTTTAAAATGTATACCCATAAATTACATATATAAAAATATCTTTTCTCTTTTGCAACCTTATAGCGAAATAAAACAAAATACATATATTAATTTTTTAATATGCAACAAGATAAAATAAAAATAAAAAAAACATTATAAATGCATATATCTATAGGTTGCTCATTATCATTAACATCTGAAGAACAATTAAAAAAAAAAATTTCAACATTACAATATATAATAAAAAAAAATAATGAAAAATTTAAGTTTAAAGATTTAAACTATGTTTGTGCTATGTTGTGAGATATTGCAAATAACTATAGATAAACAAGTCTTTAATGTTTCTGTATCAAAAAAGAAAATTGCTTTGACCAGTAAATTAAGGTTTACTTTTAATAAGCAAAAGAATAAAATCGGTTAAAGAAAGTTCATATTTACCCGTCTACTTTTTACTCCTTATTAACGTCCTTAGTTTGAATTTTCAGACCACTTTTCTTTGCTCACCAATAAAAAAAAAAAAAAAAAGAAAGTTATTGCAGATACTTTTAAGATAATGCTGAATCAATTGACTTTGTTTGTTTCTTCAATTTCCTTATTATTCACTGTTGATTGGCTTCCTTCTACCATTTAAAAGAAAAAAAGTTATTATAAGTACTTTGAATAAGTAGGTACCGGTGGATTTGCTTGTTTCTCTTCTTTAAAAAAATAATTGCTGTTGACACTTTAGATGATTGAGGTAAATCAACAAAAATTTGATTTATGGCTTCAAACTTGGTTCTACATGGCTGTTATGGATTTTCTCTACCTCCCATTTCCTCTTCTCCATTGGTTGAAAGGCAATGAGCTTTTAATAAGACAGGAACTATGAACAAAGCATTCCATATAGCTTGTGTGGTTGGCTTCAAAATTTATCATTTTGTTGGTTATTACTGGATACATGATTTCATAGACAGATCAGCAGTTTTGACTCATTCTGTATTAATCAGGAAGCAGAAAAAATGGTTTAGCAATGCAAAGGCATTGTATTTTGAATAACCAAATATGTTAATATCATTTTTATAATTATTACTAGCTTATAATAAATTCAATCTTGTTCCATTTCTCTCCTATTCTTTAATATTGCTTGAAAATTGCTTTATATAAACGCACATTTCATTTGCTTTTTTTTTTTTCAACTTTCAAGGAGTGAGAAAAAAAAATTAAAGCGTTCACTCTCTTTTACAAAAAAAAAATCTGAGCTTACATTTCTGCTTAGTAATTATAACAAGGAAGGACCCACTGAGTTGAGTCTCAAAATAATAATAATAATAATTTAACTGATCATCTCTCTAAAGAAATTTATTACTGATTCTTAAAAAAAAATTATGATTAACTGCCTAAAAAAATTGTTTTAATCGTTTATATCGCGAAAAAACATCTGGAAATCTTTATCTTAAAAAAAAATCAAAGCTTCACAAGTTTGACTTAAAATTGATCGCTATCATCTACATCAAAGCACCTCTTTTGTAAAATAATTTTAAGATACAGATAACAACAAAGCTGGCCATCTATAGCCATCAGAAATAAGTGTAAAAGCATCTTTGTGTTTGTACAGATCTATTCATTGTTTCACACGTGTACATTTTTCCTTTTTTTTCTAATCTAACAATCTTGATTGCCTTATTTCACACTTTTCTGATTTACTCTATTTTAACAAAAATGAAAGTTAAATAAATTTAACACATATTATTTAATAAAAAATATTATATAATAAATCATAAAAAGAACTGCTTATTCATAATAATAGATTTATACATATAAATCTCTGTATGTATAAAAGAATAAAAAAATTTTTTTTTTTTTTTTAAATAATTGAATACTATATGTATATGTACAATATATATATATATATGCCAGATGGTATCTATTCTACTAATTAATTAAGATTTTGTTTGAGCTATTGGTATATTCTCTATATTACATATTTGTAAATATAAGCTCATAAAAGCAATGTCATGCTATATATGATTTGCTTTATTTATTGTTATAATTTTACCTTTAAGGCTTTGGCAATTAAAGACATTTTCATGTCTAAAAATTTCAGTTTCTACTTAAATATTACATATTTAATAAGTGCTGAGTTTTGAGTTGATATTTTAGATTTAATATCTAAATATTCTAACTCCTCAATGAGGTAAGCCAAAAACTAGAAACCAATTGGCCTGGGGATAGGAATGATCTGGATAGAGATTTTAAATATTTTCTCTTACTGCACTAATCAATTAAGACTTTGTTTTAGCTATTGCTACACTCTCTATATTATATATATATAAATTTATAAATATTTGAAAATACAGTACTCAAAAGTTTATAAAAAATATATGTATAAACTTTTGAGTACTGTATTTTCAAATATTTATTTATAAATTTACATATATTATTTTGAAGAAATACAGACATCGATTTGTAATATTATTATATATATATATGCCTCTATTTTTAACAATAAAAGCAAATAAATTCTAGAGTAATTCAAATTTTAAAAAAATCACAGCTGGTAACAATGACCATGCCTTGGGGCATTGGTTATTACTGTCATTATTGACACTGTGGTAGGATCTTTTGAGGAATACAAAAAATATAAAGCAATTTATTATTTTAAAGAAGAATTTGAGTATTACATTTATTAGTTTACATTTTTTTTTTTTTTCATATGTCATAGCATCTGCCGGGACGCGAACCCACACCCGTCTGCAACCAACTACTTGCTTGCATGGCGGCTGCGATACCTCTCGGCTAACAACGCAAGACTAGTTTACATTTTAAAAATAAATTTCAATCAAAAATGATTTTGCTGGTTTGCTAATGTCATTTCTTTTACTGTTTTTCTGCCCACTATTGAATGACAAAAATATCCTTTGTTCATAACTGTTTCAATATTTAGTTTTTTTAGAATGCTTTTTTTATTATTTGTAAACATATATTTCTAACAAATTGAATACAATTTATTGGATTCCAATATATAATAATAGATTAATATAAAACAAACAAATGGTTCATGATTACAAAATGTGACCCCAGGGAAAACAATTATAATGACATTCTATAAGAGGGTTAAAAGTAATTGTATTTACAGTACATAAACACAAACATTAAATTCAGATCTAAAATTCCTTATTGACAAAAGCTATAAACTAACAAGTAATATGAATATATAAATAGAACAGTACTAGATAAAGATTTATTAAGTACTTTCATTTGGAATTTACTTATTAATCAAGTTTATATTCTTAACACACTTCATACAAAATATTAACATTGATTAAAATAAAATATATAAACATTAAGATGGCAATACAAAGTTAGCATTATAAATATGTCAACAATTAGTAGCTTTTTTATTGTTGGCTAAGTATACTTTCCAATAGTTCTATTTATACTAAGCTATACAAATTTTATTCATTAGCTTTCTTCCAAAGTGATGATTTCTTAACATTACAATTTTATTGTACTTCTTATTGTGTTTGAATAGTTTAGATTGTCTTTTATAATTGTATTCTGCAAATATTTTAATAGTATTTTATTAATACCAAAAATATCCTTTTATATATGTGTGTATGTACATGCACATAATAAGTCAAAGTGTAAGGTGTTTGTGTATATATGTATGTATGTGTATATATATATTTATTTAAAATTTCCATTCTACAACACATTTTTTAAAAAATAAATAAAGACTTCTGGAAAAAAACAAATAATCCCAAATAATTAATGATACCATGTGATTAGGTTTAATAAAAAGCAAATATGTTAATCTTCTTTAACTGAGTTTAGAGTTTATATCTAGACTAGATATGTCATAACTAATTAGTGATAATCATTAATGTACTTATCTGAAATTAATAGTGTCAAAAGTATTAGCACAGACATTTTGATACTTGAAGATAAAATTGTATATATATTATAACCTTACAGTATCATTGTAATTGTACAATATAATAAAAAAACTATAAAAAATTTATTGGTTTTATTTTTATAGTTAAGCAAATATATTCATTGCTGTCATTGGTTGAATAGCAAATAATATAATCAATATCAAGTACAAAATCTCTCATATTAATTGTTAAAAATATATAATTTTATAAATTATTTAAAAATGACTTACCAAGTAGATTTTATGATCAATGCTTGTATAAAAACATGTACATTTATATTTTTGTCATTGTTCTTATTAAGGGCTATTGAATTCTATGAACAAACAGAGGTGTTCCCACACATAAAATAAGTAATTTAATATTACTACTCTAAAAATATTTCAAATAAAAATAATTATATTTAAAATTACATTTTTATTAAGGAATATAATAGACTGTTTTTACATTTTTTTATTTTGTATGTAGATTTAACAAAAAAGCAATTTAGTTTTTTAGAATGTTTATTAAATAATAGCAATTATTATAAGTTCAATTTAAAATTAATTGAAATAAATATCTGGGAACTATTAATAATTTATGTTTTAAATAAATAGTTGTAATATTAATTTAAATCCAGAAATAAAAATGAAGCAATTAAAAAAATTGAATATTATTTCCTTTCTCTCCATTTTTGAATAGCATTCATAAAAGTTTTACTGCATTGATTTAAAAATCTTAATGTCTATTATCTGCCTGGTAATAACCTTGATAACCTTTCCAAATTTTCTGGAAAAATAAGATTGGGCAATATTTTGTAATCCAGACATTAGACAATCAATTAGTATAAAAGCTGAATTTTAAAAAATCCAGACAGTCATCAAACAATTTTTTTGCCATAAAATGTTAGGCATGTTAAAAAATTTAAATAATCATTTTGTCTGACTTCAACATGATTCTTTAGGATAATCCATTTGAGGTATTTTGTCTTTGCTGGGCAAAATGATTTCTTTTTATCATACTAAGAAAAGAATAAACCACAATAAATAAACCAGAAATTGACATTAATTAATTGATTATTATAACGAGAAATATCACTTATTGCAGTCAATTGTTAATGGAAAATGGATAAATTGACTCATGAATGCTTAAATCGCTAAACTTTTTCAATTGAAAGTAATAGTAAATAGCTGATCATTTGGAAAATTATATTTATCAACTTCAAATAAGTTGCTGCTATTTATTCCAAAATATTGTAAAATCACTGTTCTTTTCACTTCAAAAAATTTGGCATATTATGTTTCAGTATTGTGAATGTCATATCTTTAATTATAGAAGGAACAACTTTAAATAATATTTTTTTAACTTGAATATGCCACTATAAACTTTATTGCTGGAGAGATATGAACTTTAATTCAAAATTAATGAAAATCACTTTTTTTGTGGATGATAAACTACTTACTTGATCATAAATTTGATCAGAACTATTTATCAACAAGTATTAAATATTTATAAACAAATGGATTAATTATATACTTCAAATGAAAGAAATACTAATCTTTTCAAATGAATTAAATCGCTTCATATAATAAACTACAATTTATGTCCAGTACTTAATGAAATAAATAATAAATCATGAATGTTAAATCTTTAAATGCCGCTAATGAATTATAGATTATCAATACAAGTATGAACTATGATAAATGCTGGATATATAAACAATCTTTTAAATGGGTTAATGTGTTAAATGTAACTTGCATTTTTATTGTGTTCTAGAAAGAATATTACAAATGAAATTAATTGTGATTTACATCATCTTGGATGCTGTTATTCAAATGTGTTTGTGAATTCCCAAAAATATTAGAATATTCTCACATATCAATATTTTATTGGGATAAATTTTGAAATCAGTATAACCATTAGAGTATAAACTGATAGATGATTTAATGAACTTTATTATAATAGCTTCTTTCTTAGTTAGTTAATATTGTTATTATTTATGTAATAAAGAATAGAATAGTTCTTCAGATATTATAACATGAATGAACAGGTAATATTTTTTATTAATTTTATTAGTGATGATATTGTATATGAGAAATGTAATTATATTAGGTTTAGGTTGTATAATGCAAGTAACCTTTAAACTTGTATAAGCTATGCTATAATAATAAATTATTATTATTATTATTATTATTATTATTATTATTATTATTATTATTATTATTATTATTATTATTATTATTATTATATATTTTATGGGTTCTTAAGTTTAACCTCAAGGATTAAATGGTTAAGCATCCTTATTTAGATAAATCTATCTGTAATAAACATTTTATGCATCGCTCTTATGTTAGTATTAATTTTTCAAATGTGACATATCACTCCTAACATTTAAACCTGAAAATGAATCCAGTAAAAAATTTTGAGGTAAAATAAACAAGCCCAGTGTGATTAATAGCATTTAGGTATGCTATTCAATAATTGCATTTATTTATTTTAAGAGTGAAAACTCCCATATTATTTAGTGAAGTTGATTAATAATTAATTAATTAGTGAAACAAACTAATTCAGAACAATATAAAGCATTTATAATATGATGATGATTATTATTATTATTATTATTATTATTATTATGATTATTATTATTATTATTATTATTATTATTATTATTCTCCCTTATTTAAATGAATAATTATTTTGAAATAATAGATAACTTATTCGTACTTAATATTAGTATCTTCACAACACTGCATGATATTATGCTTTCATATCCCAAGTTTAGATTAAAAATTTATGAAACAAATATTAATATTTATTAGACATTTTATATATTTTTATTGTTATTATTTGTTTTATCATTTATTTTCTGTTGTGTAATAAAGTAATTATTAATTTTTTAGTACTGCTCTTTTGTCCTTATTAAAGAAAATCATCACTGCATATTTACAGTATAAATCATATTTGAGATATCAGATTACACATAAAATCTATTTGGATTAAATACATCATTATTGTATTGATGCTATCTGAAATACAAAGGTATTGGGTAAGATGATGTACCCTTTTACATTATTATTTTATATAACCTTGAGAAATCATTAGTCACCTTTATAATTAAAATGGCTAGCTTTAGATTAAACACAGCTTCATTTTTTCTTAATTAGTTCTTTTAGTAAAAAACAGTATATTTGCAAAATATTTCCAATATAATAATAAGAGAACACATATTATTGAATAATCCTGAGAAATTTATTTATTATTTTATTAAATTTGAATCTATTATTAAAATATAAAATAGTTTTAGCTTATGCAGAAATATAAAACTTGTATATAGGCAATTGCAAATTACATTAATAATTGCACTTTCACATTATTACCACCATCTTAACTGATCTTTGTGTGTGATGAAATTGCTTTGGTTATAATATATATATATAATAGAAATTTATATAACATTACAACACTAGCCAAGAACAAACATTTACTAAAATTCTTTCACGATCATGGTTTTATCTATTACCAAATAGACTTTGTCAACTGAAATTCAACTAAACATACATGTACAAAATAAAATAGTCTTCCCAATATTCACTTCAAAAACCAACTTTCTTTAAAATCAATGGATGTCTTCATGAGATTGATGGTCTCAGATTCAAAAAATATTATCATGAATGTTTCTTTTACTCTTTTCAATTCATTTTTTTCATGATAACCTCTCTATTGCCAAGTAATATTTTATGATCTGTATTCAGTTCATGAAGAAAGACCCGAGTTTAAATTCATTACTAAATAGTTCAAAATAGTCAATTGATGCAAATCTATTTTTGGAGTAGTTCATAACATTCCTTGCAGTTGTCTGAAAATTGATATAGATTAGATTAAATGAAGTCTTAATGAAAGAGTTGAAGTTCATAAGAATAGAGTTAAAAATAGATATCATAACTCGGCATTGTATATTCATAAACAGACACAGGTAATAAAATATTATTTGACAATACAGAGGTTATCATTTATAAAAAAGTGAATTGAAAAGAAAAATAAAAGAAACTTTGATGATAAAATTTTTTGAATCTGAAGCTATCCATGAAGATATCCTTTGATATTAAAGGAAGTTATTTTTTAAAGTGAATGATGGGAAAGCTATTTTGTATATATATGTTGTATGTTTAATTAAATTTCACTTGATAAAGGTCTATTCATTTAATAATATAGATGAAACTATGGCTGTGGAAGAATTTTATTAAAATTTTGTTTATGGCTGTATGCAGTATTTAATATATATATATATGTAATGATATTATTATTCAATATCTGTATTTTTTCAAAATTATGTATGTAATCTTGTAATTAAATATTAATAAATACAATAACCTAAATATATATAAAGTACAACTTTAAAAACTTATATCCACCTAGGAGCGCTTTTGACTAACTTCGTACTTTTTGTCAACTAACACTTTCAATATCTAACCTTCCCACAATTCATTGATTTTTACATTTCCTGCCTATCTGTTTGTTAAGTCATGCTTACATTAAATAATACATAATTCAAAGGCTAAAACCTCATTCTTAACTCAAAATTGTATATATATAAATGAAGATGTGGCAGTGGATATATAGGGGACTCAAGATGTACAATGGAGAAAAGAACTAAAGTGCACTTACTTGCAGGTATTAAAAAGAGTTCAAAAAAATTTAAATAAAATTGTAATGGAAATGATAATGTTTCATTATTAGTTTTTTATGATCATAATAGATTATGTATATATGTTTTTAATTTGGATAATAATAATGTGAAAATATTACAAATTGAAAGAAACAATAATAAAAAGAAAATAAAGGAAGCCATGTTAATATATAAATGTAAGCATGACTTAATAAATAGACAGGCAGCAAACGTAAAAATCAATGAATTGTGGGAAGGTCAGATTTTGAAAGTGTTAGGTGACAAAGACTATGAAGCTAGTCAAAAGAGCTCCTGGTGGATATAAGTTTTTAAAGTTGTACTTTATATATATTTAGGTTACTGAAGCTTATATATATATATAGGAAGAAAGAGAGAGCTGAAAAGATTTAATGTAATGTAAAAAAGTTTTTAAAAAAAATTTTTTTAACACAAAACATAATCCAATTAATTTAAATAATATTTTGGCATATTGCATTACCTGATGTTGAAGAATTAAATCAAAAATTGAAAGTCTAAATTGTATTAAAGGTAAATTTCACCAAAATACATTATATTTACGCATTAATATTCTTGAATACATATCTATCAGTGGAATATGCTTATGTATTCATAAAAGTGCATACACCCATATGAAAAAAAGCAAACAATATAGTAGAATTTTTTATCAGTATTACTTTTAAACTTTCTAGATTTATGATTTTTTAGCAAAAAGAGCTTAAAATGTTTTAAAATTTCTTATATGTATTGCCTCTTTTTTATAAATTAATGTCAAAATTGGATGAAGCTCCAATACTTTTAATTTTTTTTTTTTTTGTTTGTGTCATTCAAATGGAAAGTTATATAAGAAGAGAAGATAAAATGTGAGTTAATACAAAATTATCTACATTGAACTAGAAAAAAAACATACTTAGGTTTCTAGTCTGAATATTACCACTATTATTCATTTGCGTTTCTTATCTATAATATAAATGCAAATATAAAAAGCTTGTTCAGAAATTTGTATCCATAAGCACAATTTTTTATATATCTTAACACTTTTGCATTCTATTATTAATAGTTAATTAATGTAAAAATATTCTGTATCTTATTTATTATTTTTTTAATACAAATTATAAATGTAATCATGTTTACTATATTTTCTGCATTTGATTTTAATAATTACCTATTATTAAAACTTTAAATTAAAATATGAATGTTTATTTATGGAATTATTTTTATTTCTAGTTTTAAAAACGTTCATAAATAATTATAAATATGTTAATCATATTTCATTATATGTTTTTATTTAAAATTTTATTCTTTGAAATCTAAAATTAATTTGACAAAAAGAAATAAAAGCCAAGTAATCCTTATTTTTGATTAATTTATTAAAAATATTCAACATTTATCATTCTTTATTTAATTTGTTTTTACCTTTATCCGTTTTGTTTGGGAAAAGGCTGTCGTATAATCCTTATAATGGATCCATTAGTAGCTTTATAATATGTGATTACTTACTTATCTGTTTCCTCTTTTTCATTATTATTAAAAGTAGCACACAATCTTTGATAAGTTTGTTATATTTGTTAAATTATTCTGCCAATTTGCACTAGTTCCCTTGAATTAGTTAAACGAACTGTAAATGAATAACTATTTGAAACTGTATTTTAAATGTGTCTCTTCAAATCATTTGCCATTCTAAGAATATCTATTCATAATTTAGGTATATAAAGAAAGAAATACAATGTAATTTAAATATTGTTTAACATACTTTGGAATGTATATATTACATGTTTTCAATGAGAAAAAAAACATTATAAAACCATTTTATAAGTTAAAATAGATAGAATGTTATGTTTTTATTAATTATTATTATTATTTTATTAAGATATTATCAGCATAAAGTTTATTTCCATTATTCAACTTTCATTTGAGAAATCAAATCTAAATAAGAAAGTCCTTTAGAGTATGAATGAAAGTTTGGACAGGATGTGCTCATTACGAAAGTAGTTCTTGTAATATGAATGTTCAAATATTTAAGATAACAGTGCTTTTTTACTGCCTTTTATTAAACTGATATATTTACTGCAGGTAAAAACTTTTGTTGTTAATTAAGATTTATAATATGTTTGAATTTGAAGTGAAATAATTTCTTTTTAACCAGCACTTGGATTAATATTGTTTATGCTTTCTTGATATTTAGGATATTGTTTGTTTGAACTATTCCCAATGTTGTTTTTTACATTTGAATTTATCATTTCTTAAATATTTTGTTGTAATGACAAGAAGTTATTTAAAAGTCAGTGTATAGCTTGGTAGGAATATTTTGCTTGTATAAGTAATTATGATGTCCAGCACGTGTTAAATATTATATATCTTTAATCTAATTTTATTCATACTTACTATTATGGTTGTATATCCAAACATAAATATGTATGTTCTGTACACATACATTTGCACCTGCATACACACACACACAGATTGTATCATATTGAAGTAAATTGTAAATGTATAGAATTATTATTAATGTGAATCATAAATTTGACAGGTATAAATTTGATATATTTGGATTTGTTTCCATGTAATTGTTACTATTAATATGATAGTCATTATATTTTGTCAGAAATAGTTTTGTAAAGTAAACAGGATTCAAACTTAATCCTATTTATTAATCATACTTGATTTATCAAATTTTAGTCACACTTCTGAAAGTGAATTTAATGCTATTAAATAACATTCTACATAACTTCATTTGGTTAGTAATCAATGTATATATCATCATCATCATCAACAACCATTATCATTTTCTCCGATCTTTAGCTTCTCTTTTCCACATCATTCCTGAACACTTCCTTATTTCATCCAACCAACTCATATGTGGTTTGTTTCTGGGTCTTTTACAAACTCTTGGAATCCTGTTTAAGATTTCAATTGTTCATCTATTATCATCTCTTCTAGCAATATGTCCAGCCAACTTCACTTCAGGCTTTTAATTTTTTCAATGAAGTCAATAACACCTGTTTGTTCTCTTACCCATATATTGTGTTTTCAATCTCTTCTTGTTACCCCCAACATGCATCTCTCCATACTTCTTTGAGTGGTATGAAGTCTCTGTATTGCTCTTCTATTAAGTGTCCAAATCTCAGATCCATAAGTAAGAATTGATAAAACACATTTACTAAAAACCTTCCTTTTCAAACACATAGGCATATTTCCTTTTAGTATCAAGTTATTTCTACCAAAAGCACTCCAACCAAGTTTAATTCTATGATTAATTTCATCCATTATATTTCCATCTGTATTAATAATCTGACCAAAATATTTGTAATTGTTAACTTCTTCTAACTTATCACAATCAATGTTTATTTTCATATTTTGAGAAAATCCATTAAACATTACTTTAGTCTTTTTAACATTTATCTTTAGTTCTACTTTCCTACTTTCATCTGATAACTCCTGCAACATTTCCTGCAGCTCTAAAGCATTATTTGCAAAAACAACTACATCATCTACAAAATCTAAATGACTTAAATAATCTCTATTTACTTTCACTCATTTAGCTTCCCCTTTTAATCCACAAAATACTTCTTTCAGCACAGCTGTAAAAAAATTTGGAGATATGGAGTCACCCTGTCTTATATCCTTCTTAATGTTGACTTTCCTAGTATCATTGTGTAATCTAATTGTTGCTGTTGCATTTTTATAAATATTCTTTAAAATATGACAATATCCTGAATCTATACCTTAATGATCCAATGCTTTAATCATTGAAGAAATGTGTATAGAATCAAATGCTTTTTCATAATCTATAAATCCAAAGCATAATGGCAACTCATATTCATTTATCATTTCTATAACTTTTCTCAATACCTGGATATGATCTACTGAATTAAAACCACTTTTTAAATCCAGCTTGTTTTCTTGGCTGGTGAAAATCCAATGTTCTCTGTAGACAAATTGTAATTATCTTGGTAAAAATTTTGTATAAAATTGATAAAAGGCTAATAGGTCTGTAATTTGTAATACCTTTTTTATCACCTTTTTAAAATATTAATATTAATACTGCATTCTTCCAATCATCTGCTACATCTTTATCATTTAAACATATGTTATATAACTTTGCTAAAAAAAATTCTATTTCTTCACCTGCTTCTTTTAATATATCAATTATAATTCCATCATTACCTGGAGCCTTTCCTTTCTTGATACATTCAATTGCATGTCTCACTTCTTCATTTAAAATTCTGGGCAACTCTGAAGATGTAATAGATATAGGAGGTACTTTTTCTTTATTACTATATAATTCTTTATAAAAGTCTTCTGCCCATTTCATGATGCCATTTCTCTTTTTAGTAATAATTCCATCTTTTTTTCTTATTGCAGATATAAATTTCCTACCAATACCAAAATATTGTTGGTTGTAGTTTTATGGACAAAGATGCCACTTGATAGCGCCATTATCATGCTAAAACTATAAAATGTGAACATTCCCAGGCCATTGATTTTAATCATTTTGCTGTGTTTTTTGTTATGCAAAAAAAAAAAAAAAACAAATATGAAAATCGTGTTTTTTAAACTTTTTTTTTATTAACATAAAGAAATTAAATGACAACAATAAATGTAAAATAAAATCAACAAATTTCTATTTAATTCATGTTTGTTTGTTTTTTTTTAACTTTATTACAAAAAAGAATTTTCAATCTCATTATGTCTTTTTAGGGGGAGGGTTTACACCTTTTTTTATTGTTGTTGTTGTTGTTTAAAAATTCATAATCGGAACAAAAAGTAAAAGTTCTTAGTCTTCGTTTTACATTTTAATTTTTACAGAGAAACAGATATTATTGTGTTACCACAATTTTTTTACTTCAAATAGAATGGCAACAAAAATTAAAAGTTGTTAGAGTTAGGTTTAGGGTTAGGTTTATGGTTAGGGTTAGGGTTAGGTTTAGGGTTAGGGTTGTGTTATTTGTAAATCACAGAATCGAACAAGATGTGCAATTTCCTGCATCATATTGTTGGGCTCGTGGAATGTTATGAAAAATATGTTACTTGACACATTAACTAATTCCAACTGCCTTTACACATCTATCTGGACAAGATTTTGCCACTTAAAAATTCAATACAGAATTCTGTAAAGAGTCGGATAATTATTACTTAAGAAAATCTGAATATTTCAATACTTTAAAAAAAAAAATTTCAATAAAAAACACATTTCCGTCAAATTAAAATACACACACACTCTCACCAAAAACAATTGTATAAACTGTACAAATTGCGTAAAATTTATTTACTGCAATGCAATGAAGCGGCCTGCAATCTGTAACACAACAAAAAAGTTGTGTTATAGTAAACACGGGTTTGAAAATGTCAGCTGTGGAAAGGGCATTTTTATGTCTTTAGCACAGAAACAGCACCATCGAGTGGTGTCTTTGTCCATAAAACTACAACCATATTGTTTTGCACTCTTCAGACTTTTATTTTCTTCTACAGCTTTCCTTGCTAGTTCACAGTTATACTTTCTTATATCATTTTCAACTCTTTTCCACACCATTTTACAAAATTCAAAATATTCAATCCTTTTTAATGCATCATTTTTGTATATATTTATATTCCTTCTTTTCTTTATAAATTCCCTAGTCTCAGTAAAACTTTTATTGGACAATTGCTGCTTTTTTCTACCAATGTATACATATATTTAATAATTAATCTTAAATCATGTATTTCTTTTGCCTAATAGTTAATATATTTATATTTGACATTTTAGTCTGACTGATAAATTTGTCTGAAAGTTAATGATGGTGGCACTTTATTTTAATTATATGTTGGATTATTTTCATCAGGATAAATGTATAATGCACTCTCTCATCATAAACATAGTCAACTAGCATCTCAGGAAAACATTTCACTCTTAAAACAGGGTTTGATGAATATAATCTTTAAGTAAGTGATTATGATTAGATCAATTGCCTTAATATGGATTTCAGTTAAATTTAACTCTTACTAAATTCATTATGTCCTTACTTTAAGAAAATCAAGAGAATTTTATATTATACCTGTAACATGAAAAAAAACTTCAAGTTAGAATTGATTTAATATTTTGTGAATTTTGCAATAAAATTCAAAGTATACTTTATTATTAAAATGCTAAAGAATAAGGTTCAATGATATCACGATCACTAAAGCAAGTATAGTGGGAGACTTTGATTTTTTTTTCTCTTCTCATTAAAAGAAATAAAGAAAATTATTTTGGCTTCCAAAATAATAGTACAAGTTAAAATATAGACTAAATAAATAATAATTAAAATATTCATATTGTACAAATAATTTTGTTTTCTTATAATATGATATGTAGATGTTTGTTGGCGAATACTGGAATAATTAAAATAATAGGCTTAGTATTCCATACAATGTAACTTAGTTCATAACATTAAATATTGACAATTAAATAACTGCTCCTTCTTATACCCTTTTTACAATTCAGATGATTTATTCTTGACTTGACAAAACTTTCTTACAGTTTTGACTGACCAGCAGTCTTCTTCAGAGTTATAATATATATATATATACATAACCGTATATTATCTTCAATCACCTTATCACTCCCTGGAAAAGCAACACTTCTAAATATGATCATCTTTCCCAGAACCAATTATTTTCTACCCATTATCAAACCAACTAATGTCTTTCAATCGAGTATAAATTCAATCTGTTTGAAGTTATTTTGGAAAGGGAAGGTTGTTGCCATCAGCATGATTAAAATGCAGAGGCCCAAGGAAATTGGAGGTGTGGGTCTGCATTCTATAGTCATTTTCTATACACAAAAATCAATTGGATTACTCTGCTCAATCTACCTTGAATTATCTGATGCCAACATCAATTTTCCTTTCAAATGTACTGACACATAAACAATAAGTTTTATTGGGAGACTTATAATCTTATAAATCCAAACCAAACTACTTTGCTTTCTCAGCTAGGAATAAATAACAAGCAAATCATCAGGTGTTCTAAGAACTGGCTCTTTGAACCCAAATATGTTGACTTTATACTCAAATTCAATCTCTCCTCACTTCCCACCAATCATTTTTTGGTTTGAAAAGGAGATTCACAAAGATAAATCCACAGCATCAATTATGCCAGATTGATGATAAAATGATCCAGCATCTCTTTTATTCCTTTCTAGCTCCAGTTTGTGTTTTCATTGTTAGTAGTGTGTCACCTGGAATAACAGATGTTTTTTCCATTAGCGAATCCATAGAAAACGGCACCTTCTCCATTATCAGACTTTCCATTTTTCTCCATTTTGCAGTTTGACTTACCAGATGCAAGCTAATATTTATCCAAAGCAATCGCACCATCTTTCATGTTTTCACAGAATTCATCTCTAAAATTAAGGATAGAGACCAACTTCTGGCTCCAGACCATTTGTTCCAGGAAACCTGGACAAGAAATAACCTCAGATAGAAAACACTCATTGCATAAGACTAACTACATCCTTGTGCGAACATTAACAAACTACTCAATATTCAATTTATCATGAACTAATGTTTTTTTAAACTGACTACAATGTTATTGTATTTTTATTTTCAAAAATAAATTTCTTCTTTTAATAATAATAATAATAAAAAAAAAAGAAACTGGTTTTAATTTATTCTAGCAATACTACATGTTTCAGCCGTATTTCAGATTCAAACAAAGTAAAATTTATTTCATAAACATTCAAATGTGAAACATTTCATTGTACACTTGAGAATGACACAAAATAAAATTTTCTTTGTGTCAGCCTGAAATATGCTTATAGTCCAACTAATAAAATCATTATTGCATCTAAGAACTTGTTCCCCACATTCCAGTATTAGCAATAATTACAATATCTGCCAAAAGCTAGATGTACTCTGACAAATAATAGCATTTTATTAATAACTGATGGTAATCTTCATTGTTTAACATTCATTAACACAAATTATAGCATCTCAGTATTTAAAGATATGTTTAAAAAATGAATGAACTCATTACATCCAAATTTATACAAATGTATTAAATATTAGTTTTTTGTTTAGCCATAAGAGGGCAGTAATGTCTTAATCAATATTAAGATATTTTATATAAAAAAATAAAAATTGAATTAAATTATATATTTTTTTAAAAAAAAATAAGTTTTAAAGAAATGATAATATTAACAAAATTAATTTTTATGATTAATAAAATAGGGTGAATTATAATATCATAACTTTGTATTAATTGAAATGAAGTTAAATATTGGGTGTAAAAGATAATATGAAACATACAATAGAAAAAATATATATATATATTAGAAATGGTTAATTGTAACCGAGAAATCCATGGGTTTGAATTCCAGAGGCTGTCACTATGAGACTGCATTATATTTCAAATGACAAGAATAGATTATTGCTAAGGTGAATCAATTTAAGAGTGCATGATAAAGCACTAGAGAAGAAAAATGAAACAAAATGTTAAATATTCATATTAAGTTTAAAATATATAAAGTTAGTGGGTGGTTATATATAATGAAATTATACATCATTTATCATGTTAACAATTATGCTAAGAAAAAAGCCTGTTAAAAATATATTGTGAAGATCTTAAGAAAAGATTGGGAGATTTAGTGGTTGAAGAAATCGAAAAAAATATTTTGGAAAATATATATATCTAAAAAAAAATAGCTAAAGACGTAAAATTTTGCGTAATAGTAAATATTGGATGTTGAACTTGAGAATCTCCGTAGAAGACTTAAATAGGTTTTATAAGTTATCTTTTGAGTAATCACAAGTATTCAAAGATTTCTGCTAGCTATATATAAATATAAGTAGCAGATTGACACTCGCAAAATGTTTTAATCAACATGTTATATTAGCAATTTATATTTCAGGCGATATGAATTGTCGAACATTCTCCAATCAAAAGCAAAATATCTAGCTAATAGCAATCCATGCCCTAAATATATATATATATATGATATGCAAAACAGATCTCAAATCTATTAAAAATTTACTAAAGTTGACCCAAAAGGATTCGCCAGACAAAAAATCTCACAGAACTTTAAAAAATAAATAAATAATAGCATTTAGGATAGAAGTATGAAGCTATTCAATGATTAGAATTCAATGCAGCATATATTACTATAATTTCACAAGTGCAAATATATATATATATATTAGGTAATAATTTGTCTATAATACACAGTACCAGTTATTGCAGAAAGTAAATAATAGATGTCAAAATAAGAGTCAAAGATCCAATTCATAGATCACATGACCCTATCTCTTAAGCTTGTAAGTTATAAACAGTGAGGATTGCCAATTCCTCTACAAGCTTTATGATAAATGCTTAGCCAGAGCCAGCACTTAAAATATCTCTGTCAGAAACCCCTCCCCAAACCCCTGACCATGGTTTCGTGCTTTGGCACTCCTCAGAGAGGTGTCAGGGTAGGTTCAGACACCCTACCCTGACACCTCTCTGAGGAGTGCCAAAACATGAAACCATGGTCAGGGGTTTGGGGAGGGGTTCCTGACAGAGATATTTTAAGTGCTGGCTCTGGCTAAGCATTTATCATAAAGCTTGTAGAGGAATTGGCAATCCTCACTGTTTAAATAATAGATGTGTTTAAATTTCTTCAAGAATAAATTCATTTTTAATGGATTTTAAAAAAGAGAGAGCTATTAACCAAATTCCAGCATTATGTATATAATAAGCAGCACTTGATGGAGTTCAACAAATATATACATCTATAGATAAATTAGTAAATATGTACATTTATTCTACTTAAATATGATTTTGATAATTATAATGACTCACATGTTTATGTAAACACAAGCGTCGCGATGCATCACTTTACTATAATTATTTTAACGCAAGACAATAACTTTTCTTTCCCCATTAAATTGATTTCTAGAATTAACAAGATATCTAAAGGAAAAAATGATATCAAGTAGTAGTTATTTTGTTATAACAAGACTCAATCTTGGATAGTTCTAGTAAAATGTGTGTCCATCTTTAAGCTTTCTTTTTTAAAAAATTTGAATCTTGCCAGTTCTAAGTTATTTATATTGATCTATCATCACAATTTTCCTCATGACCACTCCTCTCTCTTTTTAACTATTAGGGTTTCATTTCTTCTGATTCCTTCCTTTATACCCTATGCATGGCTAATACTTTTTAAATAATTAATATATAAACGTTTCAGAATTTTTTGAAACAAAACACTTCGATTTTTTTCATTATCATAAAAATATACATTTCACCTTTAATTTTCTCTTTCATAATTCCTAATATCTTTAAACAATTAGTTCTCTTTAATGTTTTTTTTTTTCATTTACTTTGGGTTTTTTTTCTTCTTATAGTATTGGCATAATTTTAGTTGTATGATTTTTTTGATTTTGAATTGGATTATATTATTTATAAAAATTAGATTTTATATTGATTCTATCTTAAAAAATAATTTGATATTTTTCTGTAGATTTTTGAAATACAAATCAGAGTTCAGAGAGCATTCTGAGATTGTAAAATACACTTTTTCTGTGAATATCTGCGAGAACACTATCGCTTTACAGTATGACTAGGATAATGATGATTAACATTGCAACAGCTTATAACACACATGTGAACTAAAAAATGACTTATAGTCAGAATATATCTCTATGCACAAATATAGTCTTTATTAATGCTTAAACCACCTGGATATTACTACTGATTTTTTTTTTTATTAATACTTTTTTAAGTTTAATGTTAGTAATGAAAGATATAAGATGTCACATCATAAGAATAGGTCTGATTCTACTCTGATTAAATACTTATTTTTTTATATAAATATCGTTTTTATAATTCCTGGTTAGAACTATTGCATTTAAATTGTTGATGTCATAATTTTTAACATTCTCTTCAACATCTCCAAAAAATTGATTCATTCTTTTCTGCTTACATATTTATAAATTTCAACTTGTTCTGAGGTAGAAAGTTGTTGATTCATTAAATAAACTGCTTTTATCATTCTTACAGATGTCTGTTTGTTTCAATAATATATAACGAACTGTTCCATTACCAGAATGATGTGTCTGTTTTAATAGTATATAACAAACTGTTCCATTACTGAAATGATGTATTGATGATTATTTAGTCTTATGCCATGAGAAATATTGTTGTTTGATAGGTCTAGAATTGCTCTTTCATTACTGATTCCTAGAACTAAAAGGAATAATTTAAAAAGAAAGAAAATATTAAAGTTTTGTGAATGTAATAAAAATGTATTAAAACTCATTGATATACATCTGTTAAACTGTTTAATCATTGCAAACTGAAGGAAGAGGATTTAACAACATTAGATCATCTATGTTTGACAATCATAACCATAGTAGAGCAAATAAACAAATGTGATGAGACAATTGTTGTAGAAATTAATAAAAAATACTAATAATAGGAAGAATATATATTTATAAGTTAATATTAGGATAAAAGTAGTAAATAAATACAGGAAGTTACTATGTATTAAAGGCAGAGTGAGACAGAGAACCTAACAAATAAAACATTGTTGCCACAATTTATTGATATTAACATACCCTCTCCCTCTCCCCCCCCCCCTCATATTAATTTTTTTATTTTACTTGGGATATATTTATGATTCATCAATCTTAGATATATATATATAATACATTTTAACACCTTCATATGCAAAAAGAAATTGTTAGATTTGTTTGCACTTTTTAATATTTATTGTATGAAATAATTATAATCACATAATTCTTTTATTGCTTCAACCACCTTGGAGGTATAATATCAAAACGTTTTCCTACTTTCTATTCTGTAGCAAAGTATGCTGTCTGTTTATAATTACAACATTTCAATTTATAACACTGTTATATTAAATAGAAAAGTGTTATTGATGTTTTGTTTTGCAAGTTTCAGTTTTAACTCTTCTATTCCTTTTCTCATTTTTTTTAAATTTCATTTTTGTATTTATTTAATATCTGCCATTAATATTTCTTTCATATATATATAATTTAATTTTTCACATATTTCTCTGTTTCTTTATAAGTTTCAAGAATTTTTCCATGAATTTGAGCTTTGATAATTTCTTATAATATTTATTATTTTTTTATGATTTATTGTTTCTTTAAAATGTTTACTTGGGT
The DNA here is from genome assembly GCA_028023455.1 of Epiperipatus broadwayi. Classification (NCBI taxonomy): domain Eukaryota; kingdom Metazoa; phylum Onychophora; class Udeonychophora; order Euonychophora; family Peripatidae; genus Epiperipatus; species Epiperipatus broadwayi. Next base: position 2,189,566 of record JAQFVV010012544.1, read on the forward strand.
AATTTAATCTAGATATAAACTCCTATTTGCTTTAGGAATTAGGCAGCATTTATTCCAAATTTATTATTATTGACATTGTATGTTTTTTTATTAATATTTCTTATCAATCATTAGCCATACATTCTGAATTTTCTTTCTTTAATTTTAAAATCATTATTGTTAATGATGTAATGAAAGATATACAAATAGAGAGATGTGAACTCATGATTTTTCAGTCTACTCATCCTCCACTCTATCTCAATCAACTGATCACATGACTACACACATGTGAAAAAGATACATGAGCCCCAATATACGCATTTCATACAGAACCAGCACTCATTAGTTGGAATAGATCATAATCGTCCACACATATATACAATCAGTTTTTGGTTTATATTAAGATAGCAATTCCTTAAGCTTCACTGGATAGGCTTTAATCTTCCCATCCTTCAACTATTCAATCATCCATTTCATTGAATTGCTGTAAACTCACAAGTGCATATTATATATGCATCTAATTAAAGGATACAAAATTTAATTATGATTAATATTTTATATAAACTAAAATCATTAAGTCATGTGCAAATGTTTTCAATAATAATACATGTTTACCAGCTGCAATATGATTTAAAAACTTTGCTAAATATATTTACATAACAGTTAATTCCTTCATCTGAGCTATAAATACTAAGATTTTTTTAAATTAAAAAACATTGCAGATTCAAGAAGAAAGCTGTTGTTAGCAGATCTCTACATTGGATAGAGTTAGCTTTTGATTTGTAGATCAATGTGTCTGCAATCAGCATTCTCAGTATAAGAAATTTAGTTGGAATGGAAGTCGACCTTAGTTGAGAACCATCTGCATTTATTTTGTTCTCTATCAAACAGAATATGCATGAGGCTAATCTAAATTATCCACTAATCTATTTATTTATGAGTCATCAAGAACATTAAAATTTATAGTTGCCTTGGAGTAAATTAGATTGACATAAAAGATTTCTGAACTAAAGCAAGGATAATTTATAAAAAGTTATTATGGACACAATGCTGGAAATTATTCTTCCATTATGATAATATTGTAAAATCAATAAAATATTTTTTTACTTGGTATTTTTAATGCAGATCTTGAATTCTACATTTAAGAGTCAGTTTAGATTGCCTTGCATTCTAGAAATATACAGAAACTCCGCCATGAAGAAGTAAGTGTAATTAGATGCAATTGAGATTTTTAAAAATATATTAATAAAAAATTAATGGCAGTTGACTTAGTATTATTTTAGTAATACATATCTATATAATTAGAGGGGATTTGAACCCAGACTTTCAAGCTCTCTTTAATCATTCACTCCATCTTATACAATCAATGCACATGATAACATATAAGTGAAAAAGATAAATGTTCTCCAATATATATGTATTTCATGCTAAACCAGCACTCAACAGTTGGTCTGGATCATCATTTCCCACACACATATATATAATCAGTGCTCAGTGTATATTAAGATAGAAATTCTTCAAACTTTAATGGACAGGCTTCAATCTTCTTTACTTTTCAATGTTCCAGCCATCCATATCATTGAAAATCTGATATAGCATGTTCAATGACACTGTTTTCCAATTTTGTTGTGTTGTAACCCATATTGATCATAAGTCAATCTGACCTCTCAGATGTAGGACCTTAAGGGCTTTGAACATACCATCATCAGATTTTCAATGATATGGATGACTAAAACATTGGAAAATAAAGAAGATTGAAGCCTATCCATTAAAGTTTGAATGTTTGCTATCTTAACATAAACCAAACAATGATTATATATATATGTGTGTGTGTTCGTATGAATGTTTTCTATCTTAATTTAAACCAAACAATGATTTTATATATATGTGTGTGTGTGTGTGTTCGTATGAATGTTTTCTATCTTAATTTAAACCAAACAATGATTATATATGTGTGTGTGTGTGTTCGTGTGTATGTGAAATTATGATTGTAACCAACTGATGAGAGCTGGTTCCGCATGAAATATGTATATTGGAGATCATTTATCTTTTTCATATTATGTGGCCATGTGTATTGGTTATATAAGATGGAGTGATTGTCTAAAGGGAGCTTGAAAATCTGGTTTCAAATCTCCTCTAATTACATCTCACTTAATATATATATACTATACATGTATTTAAATATTAATATTCAGCCTGTATTCTGCCCATCCCTCTTCTTTATATGTAAATGCTCTTAAGGTCTTACGATTGAGGGGTCAAATTGACTTACAGACAACATAGATATCCCACAACAAAATTGATGATCAAGGGCTTTGAACAGACCACCATCAGATTTTCAATGATATGGATGACTGAAATTTTAGAGAGTAAGAAAGATGGAAGCCTGAGCACTTATTATACATGTGTGGGGAGATGGTGATTCAGATCAACTGATGTGTGCTGGTTCAGTATGAAATATGTATATTGGAGATCACTTGTCTTTTTCATGTATTGATTGTATAATTATGGTGGAGTGAATGATTAAAGGAAATTTGAAAGTCTGGGTTCAAATCCACTCTAATTATGTCTAGCTTAAAAAATATATATACTATACATATATTTAAATATTATATATATAATTTATGCATATGTGTATGAATCTGTGTAAATATAGAATTCATAATATGAAAATCTACTATTTGTCATACAAAAGTAAATTAAGATTTAAGTCTATTGAGAACAGTGAAAAAAAAACTTTTATTATTACATATAAAGCTCACAAATAAGTTCTAATCAAGCTTTACAGAATATTCCCAACCCTAGACCAGTTTCTGCTACTGGCTTCCTCAGTGAAGTGCTAGGATATTCAAGCATTAGATTAAAAATACCAGGACAAGCCCACAACTTTATCTCATGGATAAGTATTAAGTAGAGATTCTGAAATTTTCATATATTCATATGTCTTTCAATCTAGCTATCTAACTTAAATAGCCATATGGGACTGACACAACTTCAGATACACCATATATTAATAACTTTAGCAATATAAAATCACCAAAGCCTTAATAGCAAAAAATAAAATTACAAAGAAATCAAGGCATGTGTCACATGACCTAATTTAACAAGATTGTATTACAAATGTTATATATATATAAAGCTCGCAAATAAGCTCTTAACAAGCTTTGAAGAATATCCCCAACCCCAGACTGTTTTCTGCTATTGACTTTCTTAGTGAGGTGCTAGAATATTCAAATAGACAACACAGGTTAGAAATGGCACAAAATATCAAGTATTTTTCTCCATTCTTCTTTAGATGTTGCTGGCCTGACCAATGACAGTATTAGCATAGGAGTTGAACTCACATCTTTAGATTCTTGAATATTAAATTTAAGGCAAATATGGTAATCAATTTAGCTATTCTGTTAAAGGTCTGTTAGACAGAAACTTTAATAGAATGAGCTTAGTTGGTTAGAGCATTTACATTAAATTCAATATTCTAGAAACTAAAGATGCGAATTCGACTCCTGTCACTGGTCAGGCCAACAACACTTGAAGAAGAGTGGAGAAAAATACTACTTGAAATTTTGTATCATTTCTAATCTGTGTTGTCTATTTGTGTGTTATTACTAACAAGTTGTTTATATTTGGAAAGTTTTAAATAAAGTTTAAAATTTTCCTTACATTCAACATTTACTGATCATCGTCAATAGTATTTTTATCAAATAGACAGGTCCAGAGAGTAGTCACATTATCAATTCATCCATTTTCCATTCTATTCTCTTTTTGTTCATCTTTTCACTTCCACATAACTCTTTCAATTTCTTGCATCATTCAACAATGTCAATCTCTTCCATCCTTTCTTTATATTTTCATTTAGCATTCCTTCCAAAACATCTTTCATTAAACTATAATTTCTTTTTAACAATCCTCAATCAATCTTATTTTTTCATTTACTCTTTTCAAAACTTTTTCATTTGTTATTTTACTGATCCAACTGATTTTTTTCTCAGTCTTCTCCATGTCCGCATCTCAAAGACTTCCAATCAGTTTCTAATTTTACTTATATGTTTACCAACCATACATTAGTACCCTCCATACATAGCATTTAGTTAATCTTTTTTTTTAATTTTCTTTTCAAAGGTCCATAAAATATTTTCTTTCTCTTAATAAACACCTCCTTTGCCAATACTTTCTTCTTTTAACTTCATATTCACTTCTTCTATCCTCACTCAACCAACTACCCAAATATTTAAATTCCTTTACCTGCTGAACTATGTTATCATGGTTTTCAGTTGGCAGTCTTTTTCTATTTCTCCCTATCCATAAATACTTAGTCTTCTCAACATAAATTTCATTCCATATTCCATACATCCTTCTTTCAATTTATTGAATGTATTCTGAAGACCTTTCCATCTTTAACTATAAAGCCATATCATCTGCAAATCTTATTTATTTTATTACTCTACCTCCAAAATTTGTTCCTCCACAGTCTAAATAATTATTTAGAATGTCTTCTAAATAAATATTAAAGATATACTGCATCCTTCCCTAACTCCATTTTCTATATTCACTTCATCCATCTCATTACTCCTCAATTTAATTCTTATATTTCGTCCAATATATATATATTGTACCTATATTGATATAGGCACATATAATTTTATCTAAAATTATATTATTAAAATAATCATTCATAAAAGAAAAACATAAAATTCAACGTTGAAGAGTTTATTGCAGTTTGTTTGGAAAAGGATAAGAATCAAATAGTTTTCTAGCATTAGTTTTTGAAATAAAAAAGCTACAATTAATTAATCAAAAGGGGGGAGGGGGAGTCTTGGTTTGAGAAATGAAACTAAGGGTTATAAAAGGAAGTAAAGAGTTTTTATTAGTATTCGTAAAAATATAATTTAAAAAGTTAAAACATACAAATCTCTTTTCATTCAAGTTTAATTAAAGAAAAAATAATGTTAAAACTAATATATGTGCGTATATATGTGCGATTGTCAACAATAGAATAAATGTTATTATAAATAAATGAAAGTTAAAGAAGATTATTATTAAAAAACACGGCAATGGTTATTAATTAAAATATAAAACAACATCTCTGCATGGCTATTACTAATTAAGCAATCTTCCAAAACACGTTTATCAAAGGATTAATTGATAAAGAATTTCGCCAACAGATATTTGCCGGAGGATATTTAAAAGAAAACACTTCATTGGTATAAATACTGAATATTTTATTGGACAATCAGTTGAGACAGTCAGTTCATAAATTAGTTGAGTGAGTGCAGTTCACAAATTAATTGAATCAGTTGAGTTAATTATACCCAGAAACAAAATGCAGTGCTGAGAAGATTTTGGGAATTCACGCCTCTCCACAGCCTAAAAAGTCCGATGAAAACAGCAAGATCTGCCCATGAAATAATGTCAACGTAACAACTTAGAAAATCTCCATCAGTATCTAATTGTCTCCAATAGTAATAATCGTGAATAATAAGGAAACTCATCAAGGAAACGTCCCAGCTGGCTGGAAGCATTCATACTGGAACCATTCATACTGGAAGAAACAACAAACAAGAAGAAAACAAAGTGTTAAATCTACGTTCAAAATCCTAGGTAAAACATTTGCTTATTTTCGTTTATACTGTAATAGCCATTGCATTTCATTAATTCATGCGAATCCTCCAAGAGTCTAATTATATGAACTTTATATCATACATAAATGAACTATTGATATGTGTGGTTAAATTTCAAATGCTATGTAATACTTTATTATTATTATTATGTGTGTGCATGAGTTAATATGTGTGTGATCCTTATATCAATATTATTAGTCAAAGTAGATAAATTCACAGTGTTCTGTTATGAAAATATTCGAGAATATTTAAACTATTTAGAAATGTTAATTTAAAATATGCGTGTGTTTAATAGAATTATAAAATGTTTAAATTTAGTAAATAAATGTTAGTTAATAAATTATCTTTAAAATTAAACTTTATTTGTCGATCAATTCTTTTTATCAATTCTTTTACAATTCTTTTTATAAATTCCTTTTACAATTCTTTATCAAGTCTTTTAACCACTAATTATGTATAATCTATTAGTGATTACAAACAGCTGAGCTAGTCATGGATTTAGGCGTTGAGTTAGTGGCCATTGCTCAAAGTGTGTTATTTATTCATCCTTGAATAGATAGCTGACGCCCGTGTTTATACACAAACAAAAAAAAGGTGCTTTGAACTTGGTGTTGAACTCAACAGCCAAGAAGAAGTTATGTCCTGGAAATGTAACGTTAGTTATATATTTTATAGCTATCGTTTGGGCATACATACTCTCCAAGTATGTTCTTCTCTGCCTAAGAGGCCGGTGTTTTGAAGTCACATATTCAAAAACGGTTCAAATGGCTTTACCCAAGGTGGGCTGAACTTGTCATAAATGACAGTTAATTAAATACTTTGTTCTTGTTGAAAATAAAAATCTAAAAAGTTAAATTACGTATGTAAAAGTGTTTTAATTTTAAAAAAAAAAGAATTGACCGAAAATTTTTTTTTTTTTCGAAATGAAAAGAGATTTTGACATTTATGCTATCAAATCAGAGTCAATTAGATGTTATGGGCAGAGTTAAAGCATTAAGATCAGGTAGTGAAAAGGACTAAAAGGGTGGAGTTAGCGTGAGTTTCCGTCTTAGTAAGAAAAAATAAATAAATAAGTCGTATTTAAATTTAGTTTAACATAAGCGCTAGTACTTTGAAATTGAAATTTTTGAAAATGGATCCGAAAGAAAGCCCAATATATTTTAAAAATCCCCAGTTAGTAGAAAAGGAGAAAGAAGAAGTATCTGAGACACGAATGATGATGAAAATGATGATGAATATGATGGAAGAAATGGGTCAAGAAATTAAACAAAGTCAACAAGAATTGTGTCAGAAATTTGAGCAAAGCCAACAAGAGCTCAAAGAAGAACTCAAAGCAGAATTGAAGGCAGAAATTAGTCAGGTTAAAACAGAAATTAAAGAACTCAGAGCAGAAGTAAGAGAAATAAGATGTGAGATAACGGTAAAGGTAGAGAAGAACCAAGAAGTTATAGAGTTAGATTTAATTAAAGAAAGTCAGGAAGTTGAGGTGATAAAAGACATAGAAATTGAATTAGAATCAGATAGCATTGTGATAAATAAAGTAGACAAACATAAGTTCAAGGTAGTAGATAGTGTAGAAAAGTTTTTACAAAAATTTAAAAAGGTTAAAGTAAACGTTCGCATTCGCTGTAGATGTAGATTTAAAACAAAGAGAAAGCGTAGAAAAAAATATTCCCAGATTGAAGTAATTTGGAGTTTGTCTAGGTATAAAGGTTTTCTGAGTTACAAAGTCGAAAACAGAATGGAAAGAGAAAGAGATAAAGCAATAAAATATAAAAGCGGAACCGATAAGAGAGGAAAGTTAGTTTATATTATAGAATTTGTAGAAAGAAAAAAGGAGCCGCTGGACATAGTTTAAGAGTTAGTAAACGGGCGGAATAGTAAAGGAAATAAACAAAAAGGACCGGAAATGGACAATGAGCACGAATATGATTATTCTAAAGTAAATAAATCTAATAAATTAAATCTGAAACTTCTATTTAAAACTTAAGACAATAAATTTAAAAATGAATGAATAATAATAAATGAAATGTTGCAAGTAATAATAATAACGTAGGCTTCGCAAAATAAAAGATTTTTTTTCTCCACACACATATTAATTAAGGAAATGCTCGTAAATAAACAGATCAAATAAATAAAAAAATCAATAAAATCAAGTTAAATAAATGGGTCAAAGTAATGATGTAGAAGTAGAGTTGTAGGTTGAAATAAATAAATAAGATAACGGAAATAAGCAAAAAGAAATCAAGTTAAGCAAATAAGTATAATATATCTGTAGTAAATAATAATAATGAATGAATCATAATAAAGTAAAATAGTTTTTTTCTCGGAGTACACGCACGTTAATATATAAGTTAAAGTAATAGGTTAAAGTAATATTGTAATATAAATAAATATGTAAATTGATGTCCATGATAGTTTAAAGATAATATTATAAGATTAGTGTAAATAAATAATGTTGAAATAATGTTCATAATGGTTTGAAATAATGGTGTAAGATTAGATTAATACAAATAAATATGTTAAAGTAATGTTCATGTGTAGTTAAAAATAATATTGAAAGGTTAAAATAATAAAAATGAAAGTCAATCTAAGTTGTATTAAGAGTGTATAAGGGTTCGAATCTAAAGGGATGAGGGTAGTATTGAAATGAGTTAGATAAAGATTAAGTTTAAAGCTCTCGACTGGATAAATTCTAGTACCCGCAACGGATTGGCCGGGATCACTTTTATTTTAAAAAGCGCACTGGCAACAACCAGAGTAAGTCATAAGTCACTTTTCAGGGGACAATCTCCATATCTCGTACCTCATTTTCCAAAGCGTAAGTCGGAAATGGACAGTTGAAAATTCCTGCCATTGCAACTGCTTAGTCAAAGTCCGATCAAGAGAATCGGCAACCGTTTTCCAGGGCGTAAGTCGGAAATGGACAGTTGAAATTCCTGCCATTTGCAGCCACCTTTTCTTAGTCAAAGTCTGATCAGGAGAATCGGCAGCCGAAGCTTCGTTTATAAAAGATCCTTGTGCTACAACTTTAGTTTGTCCTCATGGTCATTATCCAGGATGAACATTGTAAGCAATGTTACCAGCATAGAAGAAAGAAAAGCATAATTGGAGATTACCCTTAGCATGGAAAAGGAAAAGATGCCAAAAAGCAAACTTAGAAAGAATAATAAATTAAGATTTAATGTTGTCAGAGATAAAATGGTCAAAAATGACACATTTTATTCTCAAAAGGAAGGGCGGTGTAATGTACCTATATTGATATAGGCACATATAATTTTATCTAAAATTATATTATTAAAATAATCGTTCATAAAAGAAAAACATAAAATTAAACGTTGAAGAGTTTATTGCAGTTTGTTTTGGAAAAGGATAAGAATCAAATAGTTTTCTAGCATTAGTTTTTGAAATTAAAAAAAAGCTACAATTAATTAATCAAGAAGGGGGAGGGGGAGTCTTGGTTTGAGAAATGAAACTAAGGGTTATAAAAGGAAGTAAAGAGTTTTTATTAGTATTCATAAAAATATAATTTAAAAAGTTAAAACGTACAAATCTCTTTTCATTCAAGTTTAATTAAAGAAAAAATAATGTTAAAACTAATATATGTGCATATATATGTGCGATTGTCAATAATAGAATAAATGTTATTATAAATAAATGAAAGTTAAAGAAGATTATTATTAAAAAACACGGCAATGGTTATTAATTAAAATATAAAACAACATCTCTGCATGGCTATTACTAATTAAGCAAACTTCCAAAACACATTTATCAAAGGATTAATTGATAAAGAATTTTGACAACAGATATTTGCTGGAAAATACTGAAAAGAAAACACTTCATTGGTATAAATACTGAATATTTTATCAGACAATCAGTTGAGACAGTCAGTTCACAAATTAGTTGAGTGAGTGCAGTTAACAAATTAATTGAATCAGTTGAGTTAAGTATACCCAGAAACAAAATGCAATGCTGAGAAGATTTTGGGAATTCACGCCTCTCCACAGCCTAAAAAGTCCAATGAAAACAGCAAGATCTGCCAGTGAAATAATGTCAACGTAATAACTTAGAAAATCTCCATCAGTATCTAATTGTCTCCAATAGTAATAATCGTGAATAATAAGGAAACTCATCAAGGAAATGTCCCAGCTGGCTGGAAGCATTCATACTGGAACCATTCATACTGGAAGAAACAACGAACAAGAAGAAAACAAAGTGTTAAATCTACGTTCAAAATCCTAGGTAAAACATTTGCTTATTTTCGTTTATACTGTAATAGCCATTGCATTTCATTAATTCGTGTGAATCCTCCAAGAGTCTAATTATATGAACTTTATATCATACATAAATGAACTATTGATATGTGTGATTAAATTTCAAATGCTATGTAATACTTTATTATTATTATTATTATTATTATTATTATTATTATTATTATTATTATTATTATTATTATTATTATTATTATTATTATTATTATTATTATTATTATTATTATTATTATTATTATTATTATTATTATTATTATTATTATTATTATTATTATTATTATTATTATTATTATTATTATTATGTGTGTGCATGAGTTAATATGTGTGTGATCCTTATATCAATATTATTAGTCAAAGTAGATAAATTCACAGTGTTCTGTTATGAAAATATTCGAGAATATTTAAACTATTTAGAAATGTTAATTTAAAATATGCGTGTGTTTAATAGAATTATAAAATGTTTAAATTTAGTAAATAAATGTTAGTTAATAAATTATCTTTAAAATTAAACTTTATTTGTCGGTCAATTCTTTTTATCAATTCTTTTACAATTCTTTTTATAAATTCCTTTTACAATTCTTTATCAAGTCTTTTAACCACTAATTATGTATAATCTATTAGTGATTACAAACAGCTGAGCTAGTCATGGATTTAGGCGTTGAGTTAGTGGCCATTGCTCAAAGTGCGTTATTTATTCATCCTTGAATAGATAGCTGGCACCCGTGTTTATACACAAACAAAAAAAAGGTGCTTTGAACAGCCGAGAAGAAGTTATGTCCTGGAAATGTAACGCTAGTTATATATTTTATAGCTATCGTTTGGGCATACATACTCTCCGAGTATGTTCTTCTCTGCCTAAGAGGCCGGTGTTATGAATGCACACATTCAAAAACGGTTCAATATATATTCCAAATCAATCTTCTCTCTCCCCAAAATACCCCTTTATCTTTTAAGAAGGGTGAAAGTTATTCCACACTACTCTATCAAATGCTTTTTTTCAAATCCACAAAACATATACCAATTCCTTTATCTTTCAATATATCTCTCTGCATTTTTTCTTCTCTGAAAACCAAACTGTTCTTCTCAAATATAATGCTCTACCTTCCCATAAATTATTTGAGTTAAAATCCTCATTGAAACTTTAGAAGCACAAGATAACAAACTTATTCTTCTATTTTCTTCACATTTAACAGCTTCCTTGTTTTTAGCAATTGGAATCATTATAGTTTCTTAAAAAAATCTTCAGGCCAAACTCCACTTCTGTATATCAAATTGTAAAATTCAACTATTTCCTTCATAGTAAATTCTCCCATTTCTTTCAAAACTTCTAGAGATATTGCATCAAATCTAATAACCTTACCATTCATCATTTGTGTAATTGACTGTCTTACTTCATCTGGAAATATGTTCATACCTTTATCATCTATTTCAATATCTTCTTTATTTTCAAGTTCATAATTAATTAAATTATCTTCTCTATTAAATAGACACTGAAAATATTCTTTTCCATCTTTTAATATATCATTGCTATTGGCTAATCTCTTTCCATTCATAACTGCAATCTCACTTGCTACCCTTATCTTTTTCTCCCAAGCGACATTTCATATTCTATCAAACACCAGATAATATCTTTTCACCTGCAGAAGTCTTTCTATCTCCCTATATTCTTGCTCAAACCATTTTTTTTGCTAACTCTATTTCTCTTTTTAGCTTATTGTTAATTTTTCTATATGCACTTTGTCTTTCCTCAGTGTTTACATTCTTCCACCTTTTCATACTTCCATCTTTTCTAACATATCTTCAGTTATCCAAGGTCATTTAGCTTTTCTTAATATCTGTTTCATCTTTTGCTGTTTTTAAGAATCCTTCTTTAGTTCTATACCAACACTTATTAGGACTATTAATATATTCTTTATCTTAAACAATCCTTTTTATTTAATTTTCACATATTAAATCAAATTTTCTTTTTTTTCCATTTCTCTCAATTTATAAAATCCCATCTAACATATCTTTTCTCTTTTATTTTTTTAAAACTCAACTTTAATTTAGCCATAACCAAATTATAATCTGAGTTTACATCAACACCAGGAAAAACATGTCAACCCTTAATAGCATTCTTGTATCTACCCTGAATCAATATATAATCAATTTGATAATCTTCTCTATCACCTGGTGTTTTCCATGTATACAAACTTCTAATACAGTTTCTAAACATTTGCAGTCACAAAACCATTCTTCTTACAAAATTGTGCAAGCCAGCTATTTCTTTCATTTCTTTTTCCAATTTTGTAATTTCCAACAATTTTCCCTACTTTACATATTCCCACAACAGCATTCCAATCACACAATAGCAATGTATAAGCATTTTTTTCATCATATTGGATAATTTCCTTTATCTTCTCAACATTTCATCAATTTCAATATTATCATGACTTAGTCCACATATAAAGTTGTATGATTACCAAATGCCTAGGACTTGCATTTATTCTCATCATCATCAGCCTATTGTCAATACAATCAATCTGTGTTACACTATTCAAATTGTTTTCAGCAATGCCAACTCCATTTAATTGATTTATTATCACCCAAATAAAATAACTTAACATCTCCACTATTTACTTCTCCATATCCCTCACACCTCTCTTTGGCTAATGCTATAACATCAATATTATTTATATACAACTCTCTTTTCAATTTTTCCAATTTTTCAGCTTTTGTCAATGATCTTGCATTCCACATGCCAATTCTCAATGTATCTTCTCTCAATGAATTAAGTTTATAAGTATTTCCCTGGTTTACAGTCCAAATAGCTTTATGCCTACTTCTGGCAGGCAAGATGCCAAAGCCATTCTTAACTAAGATATCAACACCAAACAATGATTCTTGTGACATAATAAAAAAAGAAAATTATAAAGCACAGTGGTTCCCATTGTCTTCTTTGACCAGCAATAGCCTCCATAATGCTTAATGCCCTAACTAAATCTCATAAAATGAACATCCATCTATTACTTTCTCCTCACCATTGAAACACACCTAGTGGGTATGCTATATTTAGTATTTCAGTAATTAGGTGATAGAGAGCTATTTTGTAAATATATTTTTATCTTTTACATTCCAAGAATCACATTCCTCCCAAAAGATAGCTAATTAATCAAAAGCACAGAGATATTTTTAATCCCCCTTCTTCACTTGGCTCAAAGATTTTGTTTTTGTTTTTTTAAATTAATCAGTCATGTATTTCAATTAAAACTTTACTGTTGCAACTATCAAGATTAAAAAACCAGGGTTTATTTAAAACAAATATGAAATAAGTTGAAATAGTTTTTGCTAATAGATGATGGAATCATTGCCCAACTTCAGGTAAAATTTTTAATAACATTGTATTGAGTACACTTTCAACATTTTCACAGCATATTCTAATAATTTTTGACTAGTTCAAAAATAATTTTATGGGTTCTCAAATATGTAGTACAGAATAGGTTGCAATATACACATATATAACAAACAATTAATCAGTACTGAAATATGAAATAAACAAAAACAATATTAAAAAATCAATAAATCATCTATGGTATTGCATGATGTGAAAATAGACTCACTAGCCATTTTTATTAAGTTTTTTAATATAATCACATGATATATAATATCACTAATATGCTTTATTTGATCTTAAGATTTGAAAAATAAATTAGCAATATTATTTAACAAACTCTATTTACAATGAATCATCAGTATTCAAGTCAGATACATAACTCAGTTTTATAATAAATCTTGCACAAATAAATTTATAATCTGCATTGTAAATATGAAATGAATTGAAACAAAATGGCAATGTCCCAACTATAGTATCTTCTATTTGAGTCTATACTTTGATTTCATATATGTGAGGTTTCTTGTGAAAAAGTGAGTGTATTATAACTCTGCTTTGTATATTAGTGACTAATATAAATAGAACTTACTAAATAATATTGTTATTGGTACATCAAACTTTGAAATCAAACAGTTACAATAGTAGTATTTAAATAAGAATGGCATTGCCATGTATGCATGATTACTAATTGTACAAAGGTTATTGATAATGGAAATGATACCTGAAAAATATGGCATGCAGAGATTTGTCAATTTTTATGTTGTGTAATAATGTATAATAAATATAAGGGACTTAAACTAGCTCCCTACATCTATTTAATATATCTTATACAACCAAACCACATGATCACATACTGAAAAAGATAAATAATCACCAATATTGAAACAGTAAGATTCGTATTCGAATCTTAAGTTTCACCTTTTTCTGTCGTCTCTCACTGACCGATCTATCCCGCCCAAATTTAAACTTTTTGGTATCGAATTGTGTGTGTAGCAATCTTAGAAATGTATAAATATGTGTAGAATTCAGCATAAACATGCACACATTTTGATCTCAAATTAAACGCAGTAAATAGGGATAAAATAATATAATTTAGATTTCTTTTAGTTATATAATTTTGTATAATTTTAATCATTTATTTTGGATTATAAAGTTCGTATTTATTGCTTTGTTTAAATTTCATTTAATAATAATTCTAAAAATATCTGATGTAATATTTAATTAAAAGTTAAAATAATCTTATGTTCCCTTTTTGTTTTTGAAATTTAAAAGCATCGGTCAGTGATAGATAATAGATTAATTAAAGAAAATTTCCCCAAAATTAATTAGTAAATGTAAACAATAGAATGGCAGCTTTCTTTAATTAAAAACCAACAAAATGCATTGATTATCCTCAGGGCAGATTAAGTAGAACCTAAAAATATCTTCACAAAAACGTGAAAGATCAAGATAAGAAAAGAGGCCATCTTAGACTTGCTGGAGACATTCATTTAAACTTTAGCTTTGCTCTCGATCACTGAGAGTCTCCAAAATAATAAAAGAATTTGTTCCTGCCAAGGTATGACCAAGTAAAGCACCTAGATTATTCTCCATCGGGAGATGGCCAGATGCTGAACTTTCCATTGCCCATCATAAATTCACCATGAAGATCTGCTGCCTGAAATGAATGAGAAAGCTGCTGCTGCCATGAAATTAAATGAATATCTAAATACAAGAAAGACTTGCCACTCATGAACTATTTGCTACTTAACCAATGGACTCGGAAAACTTCTTATAAAACAGGTACCTGTCTGTGTTCAAACTCTAGAGTACTCTAATAACATGCTATAGCTATTCTTCATATTACTTATCTAAATTTATAAAATGTAAAAACTACCATTTGTATAACTAAATTGAATAATTAATGTCATGTGTAAATGTATCTAATAATCTAGCTCACTCATTCTATCTTGGGTGCGTATTTTTAAAATCTACATTTTATCTATATTTATTATCTAATTATTGCATGCTCACAATTGTCTCTATTTTCAAAGTTTAAATCTATGATCATTTGAAACAGTGAATGCGTGTCACATTTTCATAATATGTATTTTCCTAAATAACTTAACTTCCATATAAATCGACACGCATTCAATGGCATCATTTATTGTAATGCAGGGGTCTACTACTTCGCAAATGGCTGACGTATTAGTTACAATAATTCCCAATTTATATCTGTTTTGTATTTATTAAATCATCATGATTAATTCCCAATTTATATCTGTTTTGTATTTATTAAATCATCATGAATAATTCCAGAAAATTACATTTCTTTGAGAGTCGCCAACGTTCTTTAGTAATTGTTGATAATGTAGGGCCTAGTTAGAAATCTATTTTAAATCTCATCATAATCGTTTATAAGTATACATGTGTTACGTTTTAGAGACGCGATGACCCATTCCGACGTGAAATTTCTGGATTCTTCAGGGTTGAAATTAACCCCAGTCGTCCTACACAAGCGGGCATAATGGGTGCTCCCGTAGGACTTGACAATGTCATGCAGCCAGTCGGCAAAACTGTGACACAGACTGCTTGTCCCTGGTTATGCTTATGTCACACCTTAATTCGTCGGGTCGAGGCCGAGACCAACCTGACATTCTTATAAACCCATTTGCGGCATTGCAGTTTCGATATACTGCCATTCCATATCGCCTTTCTAAAGCGTACCACGTGTTCCTTTGCTCAATTCTATTAATCTATATATCACTCCGCCTCTGCATTATCTTCATAATTCACTCTCAAATAAATGTTTGCCCTTAGTTATAAATAAATATTTTAATTAAATAAATATATGTCTGCCATTACTCTTATAACCCATACTTTAGACTCTTGCCTTGCAAAAGTGTAAATTCCCCAAGGCATGCATTAGAAATACTTACTCGAGAATTTTAGGTAGCTAGATTAAGCCTTCAAATAAATGTATTCCTTTTGTAAACATTACAGTATCGGAAATACCGCTACTGAAATCCTCAATATAAAATAATGTCTAAATAAATAAATGTACTCTTTAAAATATAATGTTACAAATCCCGCTACTAAAGCTTTAAATCCACAAATATTATTAGTAAATGATCATTTTATTAAAATGTGTTAATAAATAATTTTAAACTATACGTCTGCAGTTACGTTTCATTTATTCGATACCCATTCTATCTAATATTTCCTCAATTATGTAAATATGAATATTTAATTAATATTAGTTTGATTATTGGCTAACTCAAGAATAAAAACATGAATCTCTTGCATCTCCCTGACCACTGTGCCTAAGGAAATATTTACTAATGTCGCATCAGATGCGTTGTTTCATGGATTGTATTGTGGAACCGATAAACTATGTTCGAACTCAGTACCACGGGTGGCTTCGCTACTCGATGGTGCTGCTGTTCTGTATGGTGGTCGAATTCTGCACTATGTTTAGAGTCACACATTTTCTGACCATTACAATATACATATTTCATACTGAACTAACATCCAGATCATCATCTCCCACACATATATACAATCAATTGCTCAGTTTATATTAAGATAGCACATTTTTAAACTTTAATGGATAAACTTCAACCTTCTCCACTCTCCAACTCTTCAGCCATCCATTTCACTGAAAATTCGAGGTTGAAATGTTCAAAGCTCTTTTTGGCAACAACAAGAACTTTGAGTATTTCATCCTCAGATTTTCAATGAAATGGATGTCTGAAGTGTTGGAGAGTGGAGAAGATTGATGTTTGTCCATTAAAATTTAAAGATTTGCTATCTTAATATAAATTGAGCATTGATTGTTATATATGTGTGGGAGATAGTGATCTGGACCAAGTGATGAGTGTTCATTCAGCATGAAATATGTATGTTGGAGATGGTATATCTTTTTCACATGTATGTGGTCGAATGTATCAGTTGTATAATATAGAATGGATAGATGTAAGGTGTTTGAAAGTTCAAGTTCCTTACAATTACATTAAATTTAGTATAGACGTTATACATATATTTAAATATTATACATATATATATGAGTATGCTGACACAAGATGCTTTAGAATAGATCACTTATAAAATAATTATATTTAAAAAATAAAAAATTAAAATTAATATATTTGCATAAAACACCAAATTGCATTTAATTCATTTTGCTTCTCAAAAGAAAAAAAATCTAATACAACACATCTATAAAAAATAAAAAAATAAAAAAAATTCTAAACACTAATAATAAAGTTAACTTAATAAAGTAAATACATTTATCTTTAAATTACTGTAAAAAAGAAACCATTTACTTTATTTTAATAGTTTTTTTTTATAATAGTAAATGCAAAGTCTTTTGAAATACTCCTACGCTATTATCTCCATGATTTTAAGATAATTTGCGATTTTCCACAAAGAAAACTAGTAATTGTAAGATAATATTATCTTTTATTAGAAAATAGTTTATGAAATTTCATGTTTTGCTGGAGAATAATGTATAATTTTTTCAGTGTGGCAACCCTTAATCATCTTGGGAATGGTATGAAATTCTTTCATAAAACAATAAAAATGTTAATATTTGTTAAATAACAGTAAAAGTTTTTAAAAAAATCAGTCTTAACTTTACAACAGTAGTTTCAATCAAATTTACTTGTAAATGTTAGCAAACTTGATCTGGTATTAACAGCTTTTTTAATAAATTAATAATATCTAATAACATATCCCAATTGTATAATTCATCTACCCCTAAGAAAGTAACAGAAAATAAAATTCCACAATTATTGGAATTTAAATTAAAAACCAGATGAGCTGCTTTTTGAGCTTTAGTAAATCTCCAATAAACATTAATTGTTTATTCACATTTAGCACACACAGTACAAAAATTCCATTAATAACTTTAAATAATATTTTTAAAAAATCAAAAGTTCACTAAGCCTAAAATTAACTTAAAAATGTTAAGATGTTCTCTACTCAGAATTACATTCAAACGTTTCACGTAAAGTAATCAACAGATTTCAGTATCAACTAACCATTTAGTCATTTTGGTGTTTAGATTACATAATCAATGGTAATTTATACCTTTCATATTAACTAAAATTATATATAATTAATTAGATCCACTATATCCAAAAGTGAAATAGGCAACAAAAGCACTTGACACATCAGATTTTTAAAATTAAAAAAATTAAAATCATAAGACTATAAAGTTACTTAATAATTAATGTCTAAGAGATTTAACATTGCTATAATTTCACAAATGGTGGTATATCAACAGAAAAAATATACACAATTTATAAAAAAAAAAATTAAAAAAACTCCAAAATTGACATAGAGGATTCAGTTCCACCCTCCCAAAATGTTTCACATCCTATATAACCACATTATGCAATTGATTAAATTATCTTTTCTACTTCTGAGAAGCGTAAAAGAATCAAGTTATCTAATGAGAATATTAAACATGCCAACATGAAGGATCAACCAACAACTCAATATATTGCCACAATCATATGTGTGGGGTCTAAACTTACAAAAGAATCTCACAGATAATTTAACAGAAACAAAAATCATATCATTAACTCCTCCAGATATCATTAATACTCTAAATAGAAAATAGAATTTTATTCCAAAATCAATATCAGATAAGTTCAATGTAAAGGGATTCTAATAAATATACAAATTCTGTTAACAAATGTGTTCTTTTGGCATCAGTTATAGCAATTTTATTTCATGATTATACATTCAAGCCAGAAAACAAAAGATGCCACTACGCTACTCATTGTCCAGGGGAAATCTTACATAAAACCAGTATAATAAATCTGTGTAATGATTTTAACTACTTATACAATGAGATAACATGAAATGTTGTAAAAATGTATTATTAAATCAAGAAATGTAGTTATTTTTTCCTGATTGTCTTCACGGCTCCATGCTGGAATTAAGCAATATAATGCTGACAAATAATTGCATTTAATATTTTTAGAAGTTTCTTGCATCAGTGACAGATGTTATGTGTACAAGGATATTTGTTATTTTTGGAACATGGATTCTTTTTATGGAATAGTTACAAGTCTCATCTCTCATTGATCTCTTTTTTGCCTTTCCATTCATTTTCAAAAATTCAAACCAACTTCCCCAATCTTTAACTTTCAAAAGAAATTGATATCAACATTGCCAGTCTTTACATTTATGGTTAAGTAATGAGATCCCATGAAATGTAAATTAAACATTGATGACATTTTTTAACATAATTATTGCAGGTTGTGACTATTATCAGCTACAGAATCTCTCTCCAATTAAAACTTGGTTGGTCTTTAAAAACTTTTAAGCAACTGTTTGTTTCAATTAATTAGCATGTTATCTTTCAAATAACTTTATAAGACAATGTAAAAATGATAATGAACAATACAAAACCTCTTATCTCTAAGCTGCAAATTGAAGCACCTTAGCTGATCACATTTTATAAACAGAATACCAAATCTCTCAAAGCTGATAATAACTAGCAGAACTTATACAAGATCTACTCCATAAATGATGGATTTGATATTTTCATTTCATCAAAGGATAATATTCTTCTTTTAAGCAGAAAAATTTCAACATGGAACTCAGGCACTAAAAATCTAATCTAAAAGCAGTTGATCAATATTAACCCAATGCTCATTATAATACCCTACTATCTCAAAACAATTGTTACAAAACAGCAAATATTAAAGGAAATTATACACCTTGGAACCCATACCTCTTTTATAGCAGACCTTATTCCACTCAATTTCTACAAACAGCTTGAATACTTTATTGTGTCTATTCTACATCAATACCAACCAGAGTTTGATAATGTATTGGTCTAATATATCAGTATATTCAGAAGCATGATCTATGAAAAGGATCTCAAGGCATATGGAAGTGAAACAAGCAATGATATTGGGAAAGAGGAATGGCATTGATGATTGATTTACCTAAATTTTATATATATATTAAGACTTGGATATCAAATTGAGGTTTCCTTTGTAAATGGGAAAACATTGAATAGTACTGTTTAATAAAAAATGTGATGGTGAGCCATAGCTGTATAATTTTATCACAGACATAAGCTTGTTAAAAGTAGCATTAAATAGTCATCTCTATGGGCTATATACTAAGCAAATATTTCAACAAGAATAACATTCACTATATGAGCAATGAGATAAATAGATATTTAGGCAGAATGTTGTCAATTTCATGCTAAATGTCTTCACTATGAGATAGTTCAAATGTTGATTTATGTTTTGGACAGATTGATTGGAATGCCAAGAAATGATGAAGAATTACCTATGAAGAATAATAATAACTTATAGCCTGTAGACAGCTGCCAAGTGGATATTTTGCAAAATTATATTAAGAATCCAGTCAATGTTTGGAATTGGTTTAGAAATATGCAGATTAAACCTGCCTGTTTAAATATGCAGATTAGAGGGAATATTATTATAATCTCTAAAAATTATCAGGCATTGCCAACAAAGGATATGGCTTAGGCAGTAATTCCAAGATATAAATGACTTTCTGTGCATTATTCAATTTTCTTATTAGTCTATATAAATTGCAAATAGAAACAGTGCAAATAATGAACCCAGTTGAATACTGTAACTAGATATGAAAGATTTGAGTAAATGCCTATAATTCTTTAGTTATTGGTATGATAATTCTGAATAGAAATTATCAGATATATTTATATTCAAGGTGAAATGTGTATAATGTTTTAAAAGAATAGCTTGATATACATAGCAACCGTTTTATTGCATAATGTGAAATAGAATTTTAGAGTAATAAATTCATTCAGTCTTTTTAGGATAACTCTTGAAAATAAGAGTTTATTTACAGAAGTATAATATATTTGATTGTTTTTTTACTTATATTAACACTCTTAAATAAATCATCAAATATTGAATAAGTAATATTCTACCATTGCACATTTGAAATTTGATTTATTTGCAATAGAGTTAATGTAAGTAGAAATTAATTCTATCTTATAAATTTAAATACAAACTGAAGAAATGAAACTACAAGAACATATTGTTTGATTTTGATTTATTTTGTAATTATCATTGTCTAATCTAAACATCTAAGCAAGATCTCAGTTGACAAAATGAAAATGGATTGAATTTTCATCTGAGTTTAGTGAATTATGATATTAATGATGTGTTAATATAGTGGACTATTTCCATCATCTATCGTTAAATATTGAATGTATAGAAAGTTTTAAACTTTATTTAACTTTTCAAAAACAAACAACTTCTTAGTAATAACACATAGACAATACAAGTTATTAATTATATGTATGTTACAGGTTGTTTGTGTTTGAAAAGTTTAAATAAAGTTTAAAATTTTCTATACAATCAACATTTAATGATAGGTAATGGAAATAGCCCAACATATACCATCAACATAAATCTTCAGGAAAATAATGATATTAAGAGTATTGAATTTATATTGCTAAAGGCTTTTCAGATTTCTATCTCCAAATATACATATATATATAATTCTATATCTTTTTGATAACTTATATATTTAACAAGGCAAAACTCTCCATACAGTAGTGCCACCCTGTGCCAACCAGAGTAATCAATGGATGCCAGAAGGCTTGTGCATAAAATCCCTATCTAATGCCTACTCATCCAATATCCCCAGACTAGTTTCTGGCTTGTGGCCTTCATCAGTGAGGAGCGTTGGATCTGAGAGCACTGCATTTAGATCTTAGGATCTAATGCAACCCTCCAGCAAGCCAGAAACTAGTCTGGGGATATTGGATGAGTAGGCACTAGATAGAAATTTTATGCACAAGCCTTCTCACATCCATTGATTACTCTGGTTGGCACAGGGTGGCACTAGTGTATGAAGAGTTTTGCCTTGTTTAATAACAATTATGTGCTAGTATAAGATAGTGATCATGTGATGTTTCATGGTTTAACTTATATATTTATGTGTGTGATCTTTGCTGATATAACTATTTCATATTAGTTGTAGATAGTGCTGCCAAAATATAAGAATAAGATATCGATTTCTTATAGAAGTAACATAAATGTATTAGAAAATTTTCATTTAAAAATGCTTTCTTCAATATTAAACATATAATGATTGTTAAAATCCTAAGTCTAATCAATATATTTTTAATCTCATGTAAATAACTTTTATTGCTAACCAAATATGTAATGTTTAGGATTGTAACATATTTGAATTAATTGTTCTGTGAAGTATTTATCTTTAATTTGATACATATGTTGATATTGAATCTATTTCTGTAAAGACACATTTTTGTTGGATTAAGTACGTAATTTATAATGCAGTAGAGCATGATTTTTGTGGAAAAGGAACTTCAAAAATATCCTAAAATAAAATATTGATTACTTTCATTGGGTAAATATGACTGAGAATAAAACATTATTCACATACACTGTAGAAAAGATTAAAGATCAACATTGCAAAATGATTATTCAAATAAAGAACCAGAAGATACCATATATGTATATATTTGTCATCTTCGATAGTGATTATATACTTATAATAAAACCATCTTTTTTCATCCTATGTTTATCTTTTGCAGTTAAAATGGGCTTATTCATTTATAAACAACTACTAATAAAAATGATGTGACTTTATATCATTTTTTTTAAATTTAAATAATTACTTTTAATTAAGTACCAAAATGTATATTTTAACCCATTTGAAAATGTGATTATAACAGACTTTATTTATATAAAATTTTATCACTCAATCTTATTTTTATATTATCTATTTAATATGTGTGAAATTTTTCAAGCTGCCATACAACTTTTTCATATAAAAAATTTTAATGGTATTTTTGATTCTGCTGCCTTTAGTCATTTATCAAGTCAAAGACAATTTCAGTCAGGAAAAGAGGAACAAGAAGTCTTAACTCCAGTAATATGACTAAGATTTAGCCAATAGAATTTTCTTTTATTTCACTCCCATGGCAGACTGCTCAAAAAAAAGTTGTATTAGTTAAGTAAATTTTAAAATTTCAGTTAAGGTGATATAAATAGTATGATGTGCAATTATTTATAATAGAAATGTGGTCATTTATAAAATCAGTAACTGGAAAAGTAGGACACTTTTCTTATAGTTATTCTGTCTACTATAATCCTTTTTTGTTGTTGTTTTATAGTCAACATATTGACATCTATGCAGATTAAACTGGATTTTTTATTTTGTAGCTAATAATAGCTTGATTTTTTTGTGATAGTTGATTATTAATAGAGACTGTGTAGATTTTTATCCAAAATACAAAAAAAAAATTCTTGGTTTTATCTTTGAAAAAACTTAGATTTTGTTTTATGTGATATTTGTCACAATTATCAATATTTTGTCTGGGGAAAAAAATCAAAATTACCTTGTTTAAAATCACTTTGTTTTAACAAAAAAAATCAATTTTCTTACTAAATTTAATTATATATTATACTGAAAAATAATTTGGAATTAATTTAGAAGTTGAAACAGTCTCTTCAAGGTATATAAGTACTTTATCAAGCTTGATGAAAACTATATTCACAAAGAAGGACTCTACATTATCCATTATAAGTTAATTCTTTTGAGTTATAATGGCTGCATTTATATCTTAGTGACTATAATAATAATAAAAGTTTTATGTTATTTAGTCTTTATAGTGAATATAATGTACTAACTTAGGTTTTTAATTTGCTAACCGATTTTTTATTTATTTAAAATTTATAATAATATTTGTAAGCAGATTTGCAGTATTTCAACATAGGAGGGGGGTATGTAATTGTATCTTATTCATAAAAATAATGACTATATCAAAAAAATAGTAATTTAAAAAGTTGTCACACTGATTAGATGGCGTTAGCTCATCTCATTTTCAGCTCAGTGATTTTGAGAATTTTAGTAATAGTTAAAAATTTAATTTTTCAGTACAAAATATTATTTCAATAAAAGCTAATTCCTAATAAACTAATTGTATAGAAAGATGAACATAATTGTTTTAATATTAGTTTTCAAAACGAACCTGTTAAAACAAAGAAATCAAAAATAGAACTTATTCAAAAGGAATTTACCTTAAGAAAACTGCTGAAACTAATAAAAAAAACAACACTACTAACAAATATAATATTAATTTTAAACAACATAACAATGCTATTTTAATCAACTCTTGTGTTCCTGATAAAATAATAATAATAATAATAATAATAATAATAATAATAATAATAATAATAATAATAATAATAATAATAATAATAATAATAATAATAATAATAATAATAATAATAATAATAATAATAATAATAATAATAATAATAATAATAATAATAATAATAATAATAATAATAATAATAATAATAATAATAATAATAATAATAATAATAATAATAATAATAATAATAATAATAATAATAATAATAATAATAATAAGTTTTAAAAAAATAAAATATAGTAATAATTATCTTTCAGCTTATACTGAAACTGAGGAAATGATAATTTTCATGATCTTACATCTATTTCTGAAAATAAAACTGGTTTTAAAAACAAAGCAAAAAATGATAATATTAATCCATGTTTACAAGTTCATAACAATAAACTTTACATTTGTTCTTTGAAAAATAATTGCAAGGTTATTAATCAAATTTGTACATATATCTTTAATAATATTTTTTTCTGCAAAAAAAATACTATTTAGAAAAGAAATAATCTCAAATACATTATCAGATTAAATTCATATTGAAAAAAAGACATGTTTCCATACAAGAATTCCCTAAAACATTATGTACTCTTTTAACAATCAAATTATTGAATTCCTTTCTGTAAAGCTGCCTTATGTGGACCTCTTAGAAGTTGTATATAAAACTAATCTTAATGATTCTATTGATATCATTTTACTATTAACACAGACATTTATTATATCAGTAACTTACTAGAGAATGCATAATCACAATGAAGCAAATTGCAGAATATTAACTTTAAATGGGTAAACATTACATAATGAAATTTTAATCCAAATCTTTATGGAATGATTATATATATATATATTCCTGCGTATTTTAATTTCTACATGTTTTCTGAATACTTAAAAAATATTGACACAGTTCTGAAGTTAAAATTATTACTAATTTATATTAAATCCTGTTCAATTAATAATTATAGTTTTGATTTCAATACATATCTGGAGTTAGGCCACTAATTGTATATTTCAAATATTATAGATATAAGCATACTGCTATTGACTGCCAGACTGAAAAATAGTTAATGAGTAGGTATTTTGACTAACTAGACCACATTTGTTTAAAACCAAAACTCTCATGGGCATTGGTAATTGAGCAAAATATGCATAATAAAAATAATGTAAAGTTAATGATTTATGTTCATGAATCTTTTGATAGCTACATTTGCAAGAATGGTTAGCTTATAGATATCTATTCTAAATATCTAAACTCTCTTCATTTCTTTTTAGAATGTATTATTTCTATAATAACCCAAGTAATATTTTTGCAATGTGAAGAAAAGAATATTATTTCAACAATTAATTTATCTGAAGATAAAGAAAAAATCATGTTGCTATCATAACTAATTAAAACAGGTAAAACTCTCCACACAGTATTGCTATTCAGTGCAAGACAAGAGTAATCAATAACAGTTATAAGTAAACATAAGAAATGGTGATCATGTGATGTTTATTAACATCACTAATACTGACATTTTAAGAAATATTTTAATGGCTAAAGTTTTAATCCCAAATAAATACTTTTAAATATGAATGGAATGCTTTTGGTAAATGTAAAAGAAATATACCTAATACAATAATCAATTTAAATAAGATTGAAACAAACAACTAATTATATTTACACTTATTTAATTATCAGCCCGGTTTTTTCAACTTTTATACAGCACATGACATAACTATATTTACTCCACCTATTATGCATTATTTTGCCTTCGACAATATAATTAACATTATACATAAGTACATAAACAAATGACATAAAATAAAAAAAATAACAATAATTATAATAACTTAAAACTACATAAATACATATATTTTAATATGCTTATATAAATAAATAAATATTCATATAGCAAATTTAATTGCATAATGGATTGAGTAAGATGGCAATTATTAATATCAAAGATTCATTATCAAAGAAATATGTCTACACTCATGAATTTTTATTAAAAAAAAAATGTATATTTCATCTTTAGTCTGACAAGGGTAAATTTACATAATGTTGATAATCCATATACTTAAAATACTTATCTAAGCAATGAAACACATTTCTGGATGGATTGTCAACTTCTATTCATAGACATGTTTATTTACTTCATGTTCATTTTCTATATTATGTCATCATATATTGATCTGACAGGGACTAGAATACAAAAATTTCATTAGTATCAGTATTATCCAGTTATTGATACAATACTTTTTAATAATGGATGATTTTAATACTACTTAAAAAAATTCCTTATCTATTTCCCAGGCTTTCTATGTTGGAGTATTAAATTAATCTTCTTTTAATGTTTATCCATAAATATTTATTTTTTGATAATAGCCTATTCACATAATTAATAGACCAATCCACCTTTCAGATCATTAAATGGTACAACTTGAATTTAAAATACCTTTTTCAAATTTTGGTGAAGTTTCATAAAGCAAAAAAAAGAAAAGACATAACTGTACATTGATTTTAATTATAAATTTGATAATGAGATTTTTTTTCTCATCTCAGTTCACCTGATCCAAATATGATTTTTATGTTGCACACATTGAGTAACATATTATACAGAAGATGGTTTAAACAATTTCAAGTATATCAAATAAACTAAATGGTATAATTGTTAATACTAAAAACAAACCATTATAGAATATATGAGCAACTATTTGATATAATGCAATAGGATTTTCACACTCAACAATTAAAATATATAATTCAGTATTCCAGCAAGAATATATAGAATAACACCAACTTTTAGTTTGGATGGTTTTCAACTTGAAAAATATAAACCAATGTAAATACCTTGTTAACACATATTCCAATTACCTGTTGTTTGTAACAGATTAAAAGGATATTTCATCATAGGGAAATAACCACTGCAGCAATATTGGCTTAATATAGCTTTTAATTTATCTAATTAATTATATGTAAATAAGACTTAAAGTCTCTATCAGTGCAATATAAAACCATTATAAAAATTTCATTTAGGATGCTCTGTAAAGTTTTAAATATATAATGTCAAGATTATAAAACTAATCAATATGTTATTCAACCTTTTGGATGTGACTGTATTGCCCACTATAATAAAATTATACTTTCATTGTATTATTTAAATAATAAGTGTACTAATGCTCAAAGTTAAATGGGTTTGTAAGTAATCATTAAAAACCAGTCAACACTTAGACAATTCCAATATCAATAACAATCAACAATTTCAAACTGTTGTCAAGGCAATTTCCTTTTAACCATAAAGGAGGTTGCCTTGATAACAGATTGAATTTGTTGATTGTTATTGATATTGGGATTGTCTAAGTGTTGACTGGTTTTTAATGATTTCATTGTATAGGATATAATAAAACAAATAAACAAGGCAAAATTTTTCAAAAAGGCATTTTATGGTAAACTTGAGCATAGTTTTTGTGGAAGAACAAGATCCCATCTATACTATACAAATTGTCTCAAAAACATTTTAAAGAAGTGCAATATCAATTGATTCAATTGAAAAGATGTAACAGAGAATCAAATACATTGGAAGACAATTAGACATGATGTTGAAGTATTTTAGAATGAAATTTTTTTGCTAAATAGATTAAAAAGCATTGCAAAATATTAAAAAACTGAAAAATGCACTAGATAGCATGTTATATAGTAAATGCATTTGTGCTTCACAGATTGATTTATATAGTCATTGCAAAACACATTCCTAGAGGGTTTTTTTTCTTTTTTTCTCCTAAAGAGCTGGAATTTCATTACTTAATTACTAATGACTGGTATATTTATAATTATTACAAAAGAAAGATATTGCAAATTTATCTATGATAAAGCAATAGTTTAAAAATTCTCATAAGTATTGGCTCTGTCTTTTTTTCTAAATTTTCTGTTTGAAAATTATCATCTAGTAATAAATATAACCACACATAAAGACATATGTACATGAAAAATAGTATTATATGATTTACAGAGATGTTTATATATAAAACAGGCAAAACTCTCCATACAGTAGTGCCACTCAGTGCAATCAATGAATGCCAGAAGGCTTGTGCATAAAATCCCTATCTAGTGCCAACTCATCCAATATCCCCAGATTAGTTTCTGGCTTGTTGCCTTATGCACAAGCCTTCTGACATCCACTGATTACTCTGATTTGCACTACATGGCACTACTGTGTGGAGAGTTTTGCCTATTTTAATAACAGTTATGAGCAAGAATAAGAAATGGTGATCATGTGATGTATATATATATACTTATAAATTGTAATAAAAATGTTCACAGTTAAAAGATGAAATTAAGAAGTTTGTTTTACAGGAAACATCGCATATTAAGTATTATTAAGAAATTTCTTGGATGATAATAAAAAAGGTCCTATTTTAATTCTCCCTAAGAATTTTGCTATTTAAAGTCTAAAAAGATTCCAATCTATAAACACAGAAAAATTCTTCAGACGGTGACACTGTTTTGATCATTTTTAATGCAGCCCTGTCAAAATGTTGGTGTCCTGAGACACAAGTGCTTCAGGACAATGTTGATTGACTATTTATATAAAAGATTTGTACTATGAATGAGGGTTTTTTAAAGACATTAAAAAATTGAAATGATTTTAAAATTCAATATACCAAATATAAAATCTATAATTAAACAAAAATCAGTTATAAATACTTTATAGCATATCTCCCATTCCAATACGCATTGACAATTAAATTTCAAATCAAAACATTTAAATTATAAAATGTTAATTATTTTTTCATAATTAGTATACATTTGCGTAGTTAAGCTATTTGATCATCAAATTTTCCAATACATTTATAATTTTTTTATCCTTTCTTAAAATCATTCTTCTTTTATGAAATAAAAATACTACCAAAACAATTTGTTCAGCAATCACTGGTCCGTCATTGATATAAATATAAACATATCATTTTCTATATAATATCTCATATTCATGAATTTTCATTTATAATGCACATTTAAAATCTCTTGATAAGATCACTAGCTTATATATGATATTCATTATCATTTTTAACCATTATTGATCCACTGCTTCACATCACCTCAGAAAACTTTCTTATTTAATCCAATCATCTCACGTGTGGTCTCATTCTAGGTCTCTCCTAGCAACATGTTCAGCCTAAAATCCAATTCAGTGTCTTAATTCTTTCAATGATGTTAGTTACATCTGTTTGTTCTCTTGCCCATGTATTTTGTTTGCTATCTCTTCTAGTTACTCTTAATGTGCATCTTTCCATATTTCATTGAGTGATCTGAAATCTCTGTATTGCTCTTCTGTTAAGTACCCAAGTCTCTGATCCATAAGTAAGAAACACATTTATTAAAAAAAAAAAATTTTAACACATAGTCAAATTTCTTTTTAATTTTAAGTTTTTTTCTACCAAAAGGACATTAAACAAGTTTAATTCTATGATTAATTTTGTCCATTATGTTTTCATCTGTAATAGTAATCTGACCAAGGTATTCCTAGTTGTTAGATTATTCTAACTCATCATTTATTGATTTTGTCAGCAATATACTTTACATTAATAATTAATGCACTAGTTTTTAGTGCTTTAATAAATTCTAGATTAAAATGTGAAGAATCAATTAATGTAATCATTTCCTATATTTTTCTATTTATAAACAGTGAGGATTGCCAATTCCTCTACAAGCTTTATGATAAATGCTTAGCCAGAGCCAGCACTTAAAATATCCCCATCAGGAACCCCTCCCCAAACCCCTGACCATGGTTTCGTGCTTTGGCACTCCTCAGAGAGGTGTCAGGGTAGGTACAGACACTAGATCTAAAAATACCAACCCAAAGCTAAGCACTTAGCTAAAAGTTATCTATTGAGTGAAAAATCATAAAGCTTGTAGAGGAATTGGCAATCCTCACTGTTTATAACTTACAAGCTTAAGAGATAGGGTCATGTGATCTATGAATTGATCTATGACTTTTATTTTGACTATTTATATTTTCTATTTATATAAAGTATGAAAATCATTTACTTCTTTATTTCTTTTTTCATCCATCTCTGAATTAGTTGATATATTTAAAATGTCTTTTATATCCAGTTTTCAATATTTTATTAGCATAGTTTTCCAGTTAGATAATTAGATAATTGATTACTTTGACATTTACATACCATTTTATTATTAATTATGTTCTAAATTCAACCAATTTATGAGTAATAAAAACTTTTAAAAGAGATTAATTTTATGAAAAAAAAGTGATAAAATTAACTATAAGATGCAATAAAAATCCTTGCAGTTAGAGGATTTACTAATCCTTCCTTAAATGTTTCTATTACTTCCAAAGTAGTTAGGTAAATAAGTATCAAAGTAATTAATTTTTCAATATTGGAAAATATGCTAATAATTTATTGAGTGTTGAATATAAAAGAAAAAATATATTTTATATATATCAAATAAATTTATGTATGAATGTAGAAAGAAATAAAAAGAAAAAATGGATTTCATACTTTATTAAAATAAAAAAATATATAGAATGATTATATTGACATTTCTTCATACTGAAATATAATATTTAATGGAGTGGATAGTTGAGGGTCATGTGAAAGTCTGAGTTCAAACCCCCTATATATTACATATTGAGTGCAGGTATGAAAAAACCTGTACTGCAGAAAAAAATTATATATTAATGGAGTACCATAAAACGGAAGTAACTATGTAATATTAACAATTACGAAAAATAACTCAATGGGAGGAGGTTGCTTTTCAAATACATATATAATTATTTATTATTACATTACTAGTGTAAAGTATATTGTTGACAAAATCTATAAATACATTATATATAAAGTATTCTGTAGATGTGAAAGATCATCTAAATATGTGTTAAAAATGAGTATTTTATGAATATGAAATATTGTATAGAAAATTATGTGATTCTGTCGATATCCTTAATAGAATCATATTTGTGAGCATTCTGTTATTTACAATAGAAGTTTTTATTTTGATAACATTTTTATTTTACCTGTAGAGAATAATTTAAGAAAAAAATCAAAAAAGTATATTTTATAAATTTATTGAATAATTTGATAAATAAACAATTTATCTGTGTAAATAAACACAAATTACAGAAAATTGATCTTATCGTGTTTAAGCATTAATATTTGTAATTTAAACATTATTTAGAATTTAAATTTTGATAGTAAATACTATTGACAACAGGAAAGATGCTAGATATAGCTGATTTTTATTTATTTATGGATTTTATATTTGACCTATTGAATTTTACGGATTTCTGTTTTTTTATATATATTATGTTATTTAATGTTTTATATATTTTCGCGCAGACACACGTACATATATATATTTAATTAGAAGAAATTTGAAGTCAGATTTTCAAGCTCCCTACAGCTATTCGCTCTATCTTATATAACCAATACACATGATCATATACACAAATGATCTACCAGATATGTATTTCATGCTGAATCAGCACTCATCAGTTGGTTCAGATCATCATCTCCCATATATATATAATCAGTGCTTAGTTTATATTAAGATAGCAAATATTCAAAGTTTTATAGACAAGCTTCGATATTCATCCATGGCTGAAGAGTTGAAGAGTGAAGAAGATTGAAGTCTGGCCATTAAACTTTAAAGATTTGCTATCCTAATATAAACTGAGCACTGATTACATATGTGTGTGGGAGATAATGATCTCAACCAACTAATGAGTGCTGGTTCAGCATAAAATATGTATACTGGAAATCATTTATCTGTTTCACATATATGTGATCAAAGGTTTTGATTATATAGTATGGCGTGAATAGCTGTAGAGAGTTCAAAAGTCTAATTCCTTCTAATTACATTAAGTTCAGTATAAACAATATACTTGTATTTAAATATTACATATTCAGCCTTTAAAGTCAAAATAGCTATGACAATAAGATTGACATGTACAAGGGAATTGAGCATTCCATGATCATATTTTCAATGATATGAATGGCTGAAAAGTTGGAGTGTGAAGAAAATTGAATCTTATTCATTAAAGTTTGAAGATTTGCTATCTTAATATAAATTGAGCAGTGATTATATATGTGTATGGGAGATGGTGATCTAGACCAACTGATGAGTGCTGATTCAGCATAAAATACATATATTGGAGATCATTTATCTTTTTCATATATATGTGGTCATGTGTATCTGTTATATAGAATGATGTGAATAGCTGCAAGGAGCTTGAAAGTCTGAGTTCAAGTTCCTTCTAAGACTTTCAAGTTCTTCATTAAATTTAGTGTAGATAATATATATATATATATGCCAACAGAACAGTATACTAAAAATACTCAAGTGAGCTTTAAATGTCCTTGATAATACAGAAGCATTATTAATTCTTATTTAATAATTTTATCAGTTTCAGTGAACACATATGCAATAATTCAATAATCCAGTTCTTAGACTTCATTATAAATAAATTATCCCAAACAATGTTTATTGACAACAAACTATGGATTGTTGTGAATACAATTAGTGTAGTGCCACTGTGTAGGTAAGAGATGCCTTTGTACACCACCACCACCCCCTTCTATGAAATAAAATTTGTAAATTAAAACACATTTTTCCCAGGATTTCCAAAAAAAACTTGAAAAGATGGCTTTAGTCATTTAACATGTTCAGTAAATACCTTATGCATTTATTCATTTATTTCTATAAAATAAACCTGGAGAATAAAACACATGCTAAAATAAAACAAATTAATGTTTAAAAAAAATATTTTTGAAACAATAATTAAATAATACTTTTAAGCAAAAATATTTATTTTGTGAATTTGAAATTTTTAATTTTGTTTTTCAAAAGTTTTATTATTTTTTGGATAATCCTGCAAAATTGCTAGTAGAGATAGGAAATATCTACAAAAAGATATTTTTTTAATATCTAAGTATTATTATCATATTTAAAAGAACCACCACCACATATCCCTATGAAAACATTGCATTGCTCCTCTCCCTTTTACTTATCTTATTATTAAAAATATTGTGAGTCTTTGGAATGTTTCACTTCTGAGCTTCATCCCACATAGAGAGGAGGAAAAAGAGTCTGGCTTCTCTCCATTATTCTTTCTGAATCAGTATTTAGATCAACTTTAACTGACAGGTCAATAATTCATTACAAGTAGTTCTTGTTTTAAAACCCATTCAAATTTTCTCATGCATAAACATATTCATGTTTTCTATTAACAAAGTTATATTCATTCAATAGATTATTATTTAATTTTTTAAATGGTGTTATGCCACTATTAATAACTATACTTTATTATATACATAGGCTAATATTTTAAATTTTCATACTTACATTGTTAACTAATAGAAGTTTTATATTTCATTAGGGGCACCAAACTAGATCAATTTTAAATAACATAGCTGATATAACTCTTACATTCCATTAGCACCTTCTTGTTAAAAATTACATATAAATTTTATTGATTATAATGACAAAAGGATGTCAGCTTATTCTGTTTTGTGCAGTGGTAGAGTATATAAGAAATATATTTTGAGGTTCCAGCAATTGTCACAATAATTTTAAGTAAAGAATTATTCCTTTTATATTTAAATAAAAAAATATTTACAATCAGAATGTGTTTCTAACTATAAAGTAATCAGATATCTAAACTTTTACTTATAAGTTTTATTAATTATTGTAATAAAATGGGATAGGCTTGTTCAGTTCATCATAATGATAAGAGTATATACATAGTATATTTTGAGTACGAGTCTCAAAATTCCAGGCTCGCGTACATTAAGTTTAAGTAAAGAAGCATTCCTCTCGTATTTAAATAAAAAAATATTTACATTCAGATCGTATTTTAACAATGAAGTGATTTGAAAATGTAAACATTTTTATTTACATACAAATGTTATTAATTATCTTCGTGTCTTTGTGTCCCCATGATGAAGTACCTTTGTGTTCCATGCAACATGCACACCCACAAGTAGCAGCCCTGAGTGCTGTACCCATATAATTATCACACTTCCTATAACAGGTCCTAAGTGAAGACTACATCATATCACATTTGTATTTCTGTTTTACAATTATCTGGGGACGAAGGAATTTTAAATTTCCTTGTAATCTGTAATATATAGGGTATATGAGCACAGACTTTCACACCACACACCACTCTCCACTCTATCTCTTAACACTGATACACTTGAACACAGGGCATGGACAGGGTATACAGATATATTACTCATTACGTTATAACGCGTTTTTATTATTATATCATTTATATATATTATAAATTTTCAAAACTGTACATGAATATATGAGATATCTTACACGTTCATATATATATATTTCTCAATTTGAAGACTATAGTCATGTGTTAAATAAAATAAAATGGTGACAACTCTTCTTAATAATTATATCATCGTTCTTAGTTTTTTAAACGTATTTAGAAGTATGTTGATCGCTTGTTTGAATTCCATACATATATATCTTGACATCGTGCAGATAAAACAAACAAAGAAGATGAACACGTTGTAGGTTTCCGAATGCTGACTGTTTTTGTTTTTTGTACGCACTCAGTTTATTTATATAATCATATTTTATCTATGCGCATTCATCATTTCAGTTTTGACGCTCATTGCTAAAAAAAAATAAAACGCAAACATGTTTATAGATACTGCGCTGTAAAAGCTATTACAATAATTACAGCAGGTTCCATTTTAAAGATGAGATTAAAGTAATAGGTAAATAATTGATCTAGTAACCAAGAATATAATGAGACAAAATAACAGAAGTTGTTCTCTCTGCTGAATAATTATTGAATTGGAATGACTATTTGCTGACTATTTGCAAGATTTTTTCTTCTCCTCTTATTTCTAGATATCGTTGATTCATTTATTTATTTTAATGCAATACAACAAGTAAATCAAGATATTTAATCTTGAACTCCATTTAATAATTCTTCCTCCTAAATTGTGAATTTAATATAGGTGACTTTATTTAATCGATTATAACTACGATTATAATCCTTGAATATGAATAGTGCTAATCATATAGTTGGTAATTTTAAAATGCGCAGATCACTGCGCATCATTAGAAATATTTTTAAATAATTATGTAGAAATAAAATTAAAATAATATAAAACGTTATCACACACACCTATAAATAGCCTCACACATGACAACACATATTTAGATGTATCAACATTTATTTATGCTAAAATAGACGGAATAGTGTAAAAGGGAATCTGCTGTTGATCAGCAGATAATCAGAAGCACGTCTATAGTCACAATTTGGTATATTATTTTATATATGCTCTAATATAGTTGTTGATGAAGAGATAAGAGATATATAACAGTATTTAGCTAATAATCTTGTCAATGATTGTGATGGTAGCTATCTAAAGTGCAAATGTCAAAACTAACAATCATTCCAATAATTTAAATAATAACAAGGAGAAGAAAGTGTTACTATCTAGCTAGTGATCATGATTAAATAGAAAATATTTATATATGTGGTAAGTGCTTGTTTCTCATTAAATACTATGATATTCTTAGGTATACAATATAATAAGGACACCATATTATCAATCAGAGACATAAAAAGTTATATCCATTGCTTCTTGATTGTACAGTTTAATAAATTAACAGTAAAATAGAAATCCTTCAGATCTAAATAGTTAACAAACACATATGTAATTACTAATGGTATAATAATAGCTAATAAAATATGATTACTGTATTTGAATAATAATGCTAATAGACATTGTATTATGAGTCCATCAAAATTTTGAAAGCATAAGACAATATTAAGAGACATAATATTCTTTTTCCCTTTTATGATTTTCCCCATTAGAAGTTAAATTGTTTGAAAATTTCTTAAAATTATTCTTTCTGAAAATAATATACTTGTAAAATCTTTATCTACACATGTATGGACTGAAAATTAAAAGGGTTTTTAAAACACTGTGAACACGTGCTAAGTTCGTGGAATTACTTGACATACAATGATGCAGAACAAATAAATCCTAATATTGTAACTAATTACAAGAAATGGAATATTATTTGTTTAAATATATATTTTGAGTTGGCTAACTTAAATGAACTAATAATTATAAATATTATCAAGGTAAATTTACCTACATACGTTAAATGTCCTATTAGC
Source organism: Epiperipatus broadwayi (assembly GCA_028023455.1). Taxonomy (NCBI): domain Eukaryota; kingdom Metazoa; phylum Onychophora; class Udeonychophora; order Euonychophora; family Peripatidae; genus Epiperipatus; species Epiperipatus broadwayi. Next base: position 2,226,138 of record JAQFVV010012544.1, read on the forward strand.
AAAATAAATGAAGTAATCTTTTATATCCAACATTGTAAATTTTTTTAATGTTCACCACATATTTTTTCCTTGGTTATATTTTGGCATGAGTTTGATAATTTTCAGCATAAAATATGCTTGGATTTAATCAAACTATAAAATTTCTCTCTTGATGTAGGCAGAATTAATTCTCTAAAAAAGCACAATTGATCTTATTGACAATATGTAGTTATCCTTCTGGAAATGCTAGATTAATCTTCACAATTTTCTCCACTTTTCTAGCAGAACATGTCTTTAATATAATGATTCACTTAAAATTTAGCTATCATTGATTAATCTTAACTCTCTCTCTCTCTCTCTCTCTCTCTCTCTCTCTCTCTCTCTCTCTCTCTCTCTCTCTCTCTCTCTCTCTCTCTCTCTCTCTCTCTCTCTCTCTCTCTCTCTCTCTCTCTCTCTCTCTCTCTCTCTCTCTCTCTCTCTCTCTCTCTCTCTCTCTCTCTCTCTCTCTCTCTCTCTCTCTCTCTCTCTCTCTCTCTCTCTCTCTCTCTCTCTCTCTCTCTCTCTCTCTCTCTCTCTCTCTCTCTCTCTCTCTCTCTCTCTCTCTCTCTCTCTCTCTCTCTCTCTCTCTCTCTCTCTCTCTCTCTCTCTCTCTCTCTCTCTCTCTCTCTCTCTCTCTCTCTCTCTCTCTCTCTCTCTCTCTCTCTCTCTCTCTCTCTCTCTCTCTCTCTCTCTCTCTCTCTCTCTCTCTCTCTCTCTCTCTCTCTCTCTCTCTCTCTCTCTCTCTCTCTCTCTCTCTCTCTCTCTCTCTCTCTCTCTCTCTCTCTCTCTCTCTCTCTCTCTCTCTCTCTCTCTCTCTCTCTCTCTCTCTCTCTCTCTCTCTCTCTCTCTCTCTCTCTCTCTCTCTCTCTCTCTCTCTCTCTCTCTCTCTCTCTCTCTCTCTCTCTCTCTCTCTCTCTCTCTCTCTCTCTCTCTCTCTCTCTCTCTCTCTCTCTCTCTCTCTCTCTCTCTCTCTCTCTCTCTCTCTCTCTCTCTCTCTCTCTCTCTCTCTCTCTCTCTCTCTCTCTCTCTCTCTCTCTCTCTCTCTCTCTCTCTCTCTCTCTCTCTCTCTCTCTCTCTCTCTCTCTCTCTCTCTCTCTCTCTCTCTCTCTCTCTCTCTCTCTCTCTCTCTCTCTCTCTCTCTCTCTCTCTCTCTCTCTCTCTCTCTCTCTCTCTCTCTCTCTCTCTCTCTCTCTCTCTCTCTCTCTCTCTCTCTCTCTCTCTCTCTCTCTCTCTCTCTCTCTCTCTCTCTCTCTCTCTCTCTCTCTCTCTCTCTCTCTCTCTCTCTCTCTCTCTCTCTCTCTCTCTCTCTCTCTCTCTCTCTCTCTCTCTCTCTCTCTCTCTCTCTCTCTCTCTCTCTCTCTCTCTCTCTCTCTCTCTCTCTCTCTCTCTCTCTCTCTCTCTCTCTCTCTCTCTCTCTCTCTCTCTCTCTCTCTCTCTCTCTCTCTCTCTCTCTCTCTCTCTCTCTCTCTCTCTCTCTCTCTCTCTCTCTCTCTCTCTCTCTCTCTCTCTCTCTCTCTCTCTCTCTCTCTCTCTCTCTCTCTCTCTCTCTCTCTCTCTCTCTCTCTCTCTCTCTCTCTCTCTCTCTCTCTCTCTCTCTCTCTCTCTCTCTCTCTCTCTCTCTCTCTCTCTCTCTCTCTCTCTCTCTCTCTCTCTCTCTCTCTCTCTCTCTCTCTCTCTCTCTCTCTCTCTCTCTCTCTCTCTCTCTCTCTCTCTCTCTCTCTCTCTCTCTCTCTCTCTCTCTCTCTCTCTCTCTCTCTCTCTCTCTCTCTCTCTCTCTCTCTCTCTCTCTCTCTCTCTCTCTCTCTCTCTCTCTCTCTCTCTCTCTCTCTCTCTCTCTCTCTCTCTCTCTCTCTCTCTCTCTCTCTCTCTCTCTCTCTCTCTCTCTCTCTCTCTCTCTCTCTCTCTCTCTCTCTCTCTCTCTCTCTCTCTCTCTCTCTCTCTCTCTCTCTCTCTCTCTCTCTCTCTCTCTCTCTCTCTCTCTCTCTCTCTCTCTCTCTCTCTCTCTCTCTCTCTCTCTCTCTCTCTCTCTCTCTCTCTCTCTCTCTCTCTCTCTCTCTCTCTCTCTCTCTCTCTCTCTCTCTCTCTCTCTCTCTCTCTCTCTCTCTCTCTCTCTCTCTCTCTCTCTCTCTCTCTCTCTCTCTCTCTCTCTCTCTCTCTCTCTCTCTCTCTCTCTCTCTCTCTCTCTCTCTCTCTCTCTCTCTCTCTCTCTCTCTCTCTCTCTCTCTCTCTCTCTCTCTCTCTCTCTCTCTCTCTCTCTCTCTCTCTCTCTCTCTCTCTCTCTCTCTCTCTCTCTCTCTCTCTCTCTCTCTCTCTCTCTCTCTCTCTCTCTCTCTCTCTCTCTCTCTCTCTCTCTCTCTCTCTCTCTCTCTCTCTCTCTCTCTCTCTCTCTCTCTCTCTCTCTCTCTCTCTCTCTCTCTCTCTCTCTCTCTCTCTCTCTCTCTCTCTCTCTCTCTCTCTCTCTCTCTCTCTCTCTCTCTCTCTCTCTCTCTCTCTCTCTCTCTCTCTCTCTCCCTCTCTCTCTCTCTCTCTCTCTCTCTCTCTCTCTCTCTCTCTCTCTCTCTCTCTCTCTCTCTCTCTCTCTCTCTCTCTCTCTCTCTCTCTCTCTCTCTCTCTCTCTCTCTCTCTCTCTCTCTCTCTCTCTCTCTCTCTCTCTCTCTCTCTCTCTCTCTCTCTCTCTCTCTCTCTCTCTCTCTCTCTCTCTCTCTCTCTCTCTCTCTCTCTCTCTCTCTCCCTCTCTCTCTCCCTCTCTCTCTCCCTCTCTCTCTCTCTCTCTCTCTCTCTCTCTCTCTCTCTCTCTCTCTCTCTCCCTCTCTCTCTCTCTCTCTCTCTCTCTCTCTCTCTCTCTCTCTCTCTCTCTCTCTCTCTCTCTCTCTCTCTCTCTCTCTCTCTCTCTCTCTCTCTCTCTCTCTCTCTCTCTCTCTCTCTCTCTCTCTCTCTCTCTCTCTCTCTCTCTCTCTCTCTCTCTCTCTCTCTCTCTCTCTCTCTCTCTCTCTCTCTCTCTCTCTCTCTCTCTCTCTCTCTCTCTCTCTCTCTCTCTCTCTCTCTCTCTCTCTCTCTCTCTCTCTCTCTCTCTCTCTCTCTCTCTCTCTCTCTCTCTCTCTCTCTCTCTCTCTCTCTCTCTCTCTCTCTCTCTCTCTCTCTCTCTCTCTCTCTCTCTCTCTCTCTCTCTCTCTCTCTCTCTCTCTCTCTCTCTCTCTCTCTCTCTCTCTCTCTCTCTCTCTCTCTCTCTCTCTCTCTCTCTCTCTCTCTCTCTCTCTCTCTCTCTCTCTCTCTCTCTCTCTCTCTCTCTCTCTCTCTCTCTCTCTCTCTCTCTCTCTCTCTCTCTCTCTCTCTCTCTCTCTCTCTCTCTCTCTCTCTCTCTCTCTCTCTCTCTCTCTCTCTCTCTCTCTCTCTCTCTCTCTCTCTCTCTCTCTCTCTCTCTCTCTCTCTCTCTCTCTCTCTCTCTCTCTCTCTCTCTCTCTCTCTCTCTCTCTCTCTCTCTCTCTCTCTCTCTCTCTCTCTCTCTCTCTCTCTCTCTCTCTCTCTCTCTCTCTCTCTCTCTCTCTCTCTCTCTCTCTCTCTCTCTCTCTCTCTCTCTCTCTCTCTCTCTCTCTCTCTCTCTCTCTCTCTCTCTCTCTCTCTCTCTCTCTCTCTCTCTCTCTCTCTCTCTCTCTCTCTCTCTCTCTCTCTCTCTCTCTCTCTCTCTCTCTCTCTCTCTCTCTCTCTCTCTCTCTCTCTCTCTCTCTCTCTCTCTCTCTCTCTCTCTCTCTCTCTCTCTCTCTCTCTCTCTCTCTCTCTCTCTCTCTCTCTCTCTCTCTCTCTCTCTCTCTCTCTCTCTCTCTCTCTCTCTCTCTCTCTCTCTCTCTCTCTCTCTCTCTCTCTCTCTCTCTCTCTCTCTCTCTCTCTCTCTCTCTCTCTCTCTCTCTCTCTCTCTCTCTCTCTCTCTCTCTCTCTCTCTCTCTCTCTCTCTCTCTCTCTCTCTCTCTCTCTCTCTCTCTCTCTCTCTCTCTCTCTCTCTCTCTCTCTCTCTCTCTCTCTCTCTCTCTCTCTCTCTCTCTCTCTCTCTCTCTCTCTCTCTCTCTCTCTCTCTCTCTCTCTCTCTCTCTCTCTCTCTCTCTCTCTCTCTCTCTCTCTCTCTCTCTCTCTCTCTCTCTCTCTCTCTCTCTCTCTCTCTCTCTCTCTCTCTCTCTCTCTCTCTCTCTCTCTCTCTCTCTCTCTCTCTCTCTCTCTCTCTCTCTCTCTCTCTCTCTCTCTCTCTCTCTCTCTCTCTCTCTCTCTCTCTCTCTCTCTCTCTCTCTCTCTCTCTCTCTCTCTCTCTCTCTCTCTCTCTCTCTCTCTCTCTCTCTCTCTCTCTCTCTCTCTCTCTCTCTCTCTCTCTCTCTCTCTCTCTCTCTCTCTCTCTCTCTCTCTCTCTCTCTCTCTCTCTCTCTCTCTCTCTCTCTCTCTCTCTCTCTCTCTCTCTCTCTCTCTCTCTCTCTCTCTCTCTCTCTCTCTCTCTCTCTCTCTCTCTCTCTCTCTCTCTCTCTCTCTCTCTCTCTCTCTCTCTCTCTCTCTCTCTCTCTCTCTCTCTCTCTCTCTCTCTCTCTCTCTCTCTCTCTCTCTCTCTCTCTCTCTCTCTCTCTCTCTCTCTCTCTCTCTCTCTCTCTCTCTCTCTCTCTCTCTCTCTCTCTCTCTCTCTCTCTCTCTCTCTCTCTCTCTCTCTCTCTCTCTCTCTCTCTCTCTCTCTCTCTCTCTCTCTCTCTCTCTCTCTCTCTCTCTCTCTCTCTCTCTCTCTCTCTCTCTCTCTCTCTCTCTCTCTCTCTCTCTCTCTCTCTCTCTCTCTCTCTCTCTCTCTCTCTCTCTCTCTCTCTCTCTCTCTCTCTCTCTCTCTCTCTCTCTCTCTCTCTCTCTCTCTCTCTCTCTCTCTCTCTCTCTCTCTCTCTCTCTCTCTCTCTCTCTCTCTCTCTCTCTCTCTCTCTCTCTCTCTCTCTCTCTCTCTCTCTCTCTCTCTCTCTCTCTCTCTCTCTCTCTCTCTCTCTCTCTCTCTCTCTCTCTCTCTCTCTCTCTCTCTCTCTCTCTCTCTCTCTCTCTCTCTCTCTCTCTCTCTCTCTCTCTCTCTCTCTCTCTCTCTCTCTCTCTCTCTCTCTCTCTCTCTCTCTCTCTCTCTCTCTCTCTCTCTCTCTCTCTCTCTCTCTCTCTCTCTCTCTCTCTCTCTCTCTCTCTCTCTCTCTCTCTCTCTCTCTCTCTCTCTCTCTCTCTCTCTCTCTCTCTCTCTCTCTCTCTCTCTCTCTCTCTCTCTCTCTCTCTCTCTCTCTCTCTCTCTCTCTCTCTCTCTCTCTCTCTCTCTCTCTCTCTCTCTCTCTCTCTCTCTCTCTCTCTCTCTCTCTCTCTCTCTCTCTCTCTCTCTCTCTCTCTCTCTCTCTCTCTCTCTCTCTCTCTCTCTCTCTCTCTCTCTCTCTCTCTCTCTCTCTCTCTCTCTCTCTCTCTCTCTCTCTCTCTCTCTCTCTCTCTCTCTCTCTCTCTCTCTCTCTCTCTCTCTCTCTCTCTAAATCATTAATTGATTAAATCTGTTCTGATCTTTTATAAATTTTTCTGATGAATATTTTCATTTTCTACACATACTTTTTCTATAGTTGTTACATATTATTCAAATTTTTAATTATTTAATTATCTACCTAATTCTACAATGTTATTTACATTATTGTTCCTTTTTAATTAATAAAAATGATACATGTTTATCAAAAAAATAGTTAAAAAATATTCAAAATGATAATTTATTTATTTTTTAATTAAAATTATTTACTACATTACCATATTTAAAGAAATATAGGACTCATATTAAATCAAAGCAAAATATATTTTTTTATTTCATAATCTTTCAATCGCAATTATTTTCAGTTATATATATGTATATTGTCTATACTAAACTTAATGTAATTATAAGAGATTTGAACTCAAACTTTTGAGATCCCTACATCTATCCAATCTATCTTATAAAACTAACACAGGTGAAAAAGATAAATAATCTCCAATATATGTATCTCATACTAAACCAATACTTATCAGTTAGTCCAGATCACCATCTCCCACATTCATATACAACAAGTGCCCAGTTTTATATTAAGAAAGCAAATCTTTAAACTTTAATGAACACCCTCCAATCTTCTTCACTCTCCAACTCTTCAGCTACTCATTTCATTGAAAATCTGAGAATGGAATGTTCAAAGTCCCTGTCAATGTCAACATTATTGTCACATCCATGTTGATCCCTCACACATAGGACCTCAATATGTCCATTTAATTATCCTGTAGAGGGATGAGCAGAACATATGCTGAATATGTAATTTTAGATATATGTACAAACACCTCACAATTACATTAAGTTTAGTATAGACAATATACATATATTTAAATATTACATATTCAGCATGTGTTCTGCTCATCCCTTTTCAGTATAATTAAATGGACACATTGTGATCCTATGTGTGAGGGGTCAGATTGACTTAGGATCAATATGAATGTGACAATAATGTTGACATCAACAGGGGCTTTGAACATTCCATCCTCAGATTTTCAATGAAATGGATGGCTGAAGAGTTGTAGAGTGGAGAAGACTGAAAGTTGTTCATTAAAGTTTAAAGATGTGCTGTCTTAATATAAAACTGAGCACTGGTTGTATATGTGTGTGGAAGATAGTGATCTGGACTAGCTGATAAGGTTGATTTGGTATGCGATACATATATTGGAGATCATTTATCTTTTTCATGTGTATGTGGCCATGGGTATCCATTGTATAAGATAGATTGGATAGATGTAGGGAGCTTGAAAGTTTGAGTTCAAGTCCCTTATAATTATTTTCAATTAATATTTTTTAAAAGCTCTATATGCATACACATATGTTGTATTGTCACATTATATATATACATATATTGCCAATGATTATTTTATACATGTCCCAAATAGTTTAAATTTATATTAATTGATTAGGGCACCATCTGATAAGAAACATTAGCAAATAGATCAGTACATATATATTTTTATACATATATATTTAAATAAGCTTTGAAAATATTTTCTTTAATATGATGATGATGATGACTGCTACACAACCATTATTTGCAATATCTGGCTAAATCCTTTAGAATGTAAGCTATTCACAATAAAATGGACATGAGATAAATATGCAACCCAGACAATATTATATATAAAGGAGTAAGCACATTATTTAACAAAAATAAAAAAATAGCTTACTACAAAATATTATAATATTCAGACAAAACATATTCTTTGTGTGTGGGTTAACATGCACAGTGGAAAACTATTTTTTTTTTAATAAAATGACCAAGGTTTACTTTTGATTAATTTTAAAACATTAACCTTTCAATTAATCATGTAATAAAACATTTTTTTTATGATCAAGCATATTTTCTGAAGAGAAAATCGCTGGACTTTAATATATCCTGGATACAATCCTATATATAGTCAATTCTCACAAATATAATACATTTATTTGTATCAGATGCCTCGTAGCATAGTCACATACATATATCTAATATGAAAAAATTATAATTAATACACCTCTTACAATAATAATTCTAGGAAGTGTAGGTCTGAAACTCAATTAAGAATAATACAAGTTAATTATATGTGATGATACTTTGAATCTGACTTCAGTTTCCTAGAATAAAAATATGAATAAATTCACCATTTAGATATAGTGTATAATAACCATTCAACAGTAACTTAATAATTGCATGTACCTTCTAATTTTCTAACATGCACAAAACCTAATTCATGCTGATCAATATGGGGTTTCATATATGTACAAATGGACTTGATCAAATTTCAAAATAAATCTTTAACATAAAATACCAATAATTATATTACATTCAACTTTTTTTTCAAACACTTGGATGTTAAATATTTTACAGGCATGCATATTTGTTTTCAAGTGAATATTACACCTTTGTTTATTTATCTGACAATTTCACATTATGGAAAACTTTTTTTAAAAAATGCTAACAAATCATAACATAAAACAAAATGAAGGATTTTTTTTTATTTACAAATCCTTTTTTATCTTCAGTTGCTTTAAAATGCAATTAGCCCTTTTTAAAAAAAGTTTTTGCTTTCTGCTTTTAATCAATCAATAATATAAAATATACTTTGTTTGAATTAAATATATACTAAAGCAAAATTTTAACATATTTAATGATAGATTAACAGTTTAAACAGTTTTTGTTTTCATTAATGAAGCAAACGTTCTGAAGCCAGGCTTCTCTACAATTCTTTATGGTCAGATATTTTTTCCATGATTGCATGTATTATTTGATTCTATTTACAAATTGTCATAATTTCCTTTAGCAAGCTCCTGTCATTGAAATTGAGAATTAAGTCTTATTTCTTCATTTTGATTACATGTTCCTTTACAAACAGCATGGTCAGGATCCAGAGATCCATGTTAGACTTCAGCAGTTGGCAATTTTACTCTTTCCTACTCAATCATCCTAATGAAGATCAAAAAGTGAGAATCCAGATTGCTAAATTTAAAAAAAACTGACCTGTATATATATTTTGTTATTTTATTTTTAACACCCTTGGATCTCGTTTTTCACACTTTTATTATCTTATTTTTGATTTTTTATAACCTAATTCTTGTCTTAATTACAAGAATTTTAAAAATGCTTTCATTATTTAATTGGATGAATTTCAAAACACTTGAATTATTAAATTGCTTGAATTTTTTTTTTTGTCTTTGATACACTATCTCAAAACAGGCTTAATCTTTTTTTCTATTAATTTAGTTTTAATTTAATTATTTAAAATATATATTTTTCACCAAGTTATTTTGCAATATTTCTCATAAATTCAAAGATTTTTAACTAATCTATCATATTATTTTAAAATGTAAAATGTAATATTTAATAATTCATTCTAACATTTTCACATTATTTATTTTATTTTAAACCATATGTTCTATTTTATATAATATTTAAAAATTTCTGACTATATTTAACATCCCCCACAATTCTAGAAACTAGATGACAACCATGTAGAAGATCACATAGCTGATATTAAAATAAATGACATTATATATATATTGTAAAAATCTGTATTCCCTTAAGAAATATGGGTGAATGTATCTAACTATAGTCAGACTTATGGCCTTCATATAGGATGGCATGAATGATGTGATAAAAGTTTAATCTATGATTGCATCTATTTCAAATAAAATAATTTAATATTTAAATATTCAATACAGATACAACTTAGATCAATTCATCCAATCTTCACCTCTCTTGGTTATTCTGTTGTGCTCACTATTCGAACTCTGGAAGAATTTTGCGCTTAATTATCTTCAGGAGTCCATCAATATTCATAGTAATAATAATACTTTTATATAAGTTCAATAGATTCTCAAAATTCATTCCATCCAAGTTCTCATGATGTTAAGTCAGGATGACATGTATATGTGGATATATGTATTCAATTTTATTTTATTATAAAAATAAATAAATAATTGATATAAATCAGAGACTTTCTTAAAATAATAAAAAATTAATGTAACTTAAAACAATTTAAATTTATCTTTATATAACAAGATTTATTATTATGAATGCTTTACATACATTTCTACTATATTAATATATAAATTTTAAAATGATACCTTCCCATATCCCATAATAGATATGCATTATAACACAAACAATATTTAATAGGTTGTAAAACAATGATAACATTTTATAATTCTAAAGATTATGATAACACTAACTAATTAAATTTAAATTAAATAGTATAAAGATAAAGGAAAACTTTTGTATTATATGCTTTTGAGATTTCATTTCTAAAGGACCTTCCATCTATGTATGGTCCCTATTGTTAAAAGAAAAGACCTTTCATCCAAGGATATTAGTCATTTATACAGAATAATAAATAAACAAATATTACTAAATTAATTAAGTTACTAATAAACAAAAATTCTGTCTTGTCATAAGTGAATGAATTTAATATGAAGAACAATAAAATCTTACCCTCATATTAAGTTTACTTATTATCTTGATCAAATCACTTTGTAAGGAAGACCTGAATTTTATTAAATAAAAAAAATGTAACCCAATGATCTTTCCATTTTCTTTTCATCTAATGATTTTCCAAAATAGATTATTCCAACATAAATAGATTTTAGAAGCAAAGGAAATATAATTAAATATTTATGGATATTGATACACAACAATGATATGATATGTTTAAAGTTTATGGTATTGTCCTATTCATTTCTATAATTTGAGTAATAATGTTCCTTAAGAATAAAGTACTTTTATTTTCTGATCATCAATCATTGGTGAGGCAATCAGTATACTCCGTTGTTCAAAAAAAATTTATCTTATATGATGTTGCCATCCCCTTTTGTAAATTACACTTGGGTCTCTTTTTACGCGGACTTATTTAACATGATTTTGAAGTTATGCGATTTGTGTTTCACTGGAAGTCGATTTCCGATAATGCGCTATTACTTTAAATAATAAATTTCGCGCACTTACGTTATATTGAAAGTAATAGCACATTATTGGAATTCGACTTTCATCTTAGTAATTTCAATATTTTCAGTGCTTTATAATAGTAAGATTTTATGCAATAATGGAATTAAAATCATGATTTCCACATTTTATGAATACACATATTAAATTTTACAAGATTATAATGTAAATTTGTTCAAACATTGTGCGTGTTAATTTTGCATTTTAAATCACATTGTTTTTGCTTTTTAAAAAAGAACGTAATCAATTATTATTTTCTTATTAATGACACTAATCATTAACGTGCTCCGCGAGCTTCATAAACAATTAATAAAATCATCGTCTCAAAGATTAATTACTAATTATGTTGTCACCAGAAAATCATAATAATTAAAACGTGTATAAAAAAATGTAAATTACTGTACTGTAAATTATGCATAAAAATATATTATTTTGAATAAAATTAAATATTATAGTTAAAAAAAGTTTGTCTTGTATCAATTTTTTCCAAATTTGAAATTTTTTATTAGTCATATTTTATTTCCTTATTTTTTTTTTTTTGCGCGAATTTTAAAGTAATTTTATGTTAGTGCTTTGCTTTTACGCAAATTTTGAAAAATCACAGACCACATCCCCCCCCTTTTCAATGTAAGTTACGTCTATTTTTGCATGATTTCATTTGTGTGTGTTTTCTGAGGAATCTATCTATCACATAAAATGAGACCCAGGTGTATTTCAATATAAATTGAAGTTGGATATTGAATTATATAGATGAAATATTTATATATTAGATATTTCAGTAGGAATAAGTAATTACACTGCTTTAGGTTAGAACAATAACATTTGATCCTATGGCAAATTGTCTTTACTCATGATGCATTTTCTATAACTTGAAATCTTCTTAAAATAATTTTGTTTAGATATATAAATGTTTTTGCTGATATTTATCTTCCTCAAAATTCAAATTTAGAATATCATTAAGAATCTCTCTAATTATTATATTAAAGATAATTTCATTTTTGAAATTACTATTAATGATATTAAAGAATAATTTATTTACACTTTTCTTGGGTGATATTAGAGTTCTTTTCTTATGAAGATTTTGTAAATAAGGAAAATTATTGATCCATCTTTTCAATATGTTCAGTATTCGAGCAAAAGAAAATAACTATTCATAGTGACTAGTTCATTTGTAAAAAATAAAATTAATTTGAAATTAGTTGATTTAGCTTTTATAATAGAATCAGCTTCTGATAATTAGCATGTATTAAATTGCTATTTCATTTCACGATTTTGTATTCAATTATTGAATGCATCATAATTAATAATTGAGTTCTAATTTTATTTCCTTCACATTTAGTTGCCAAGATACAACTTGACCTAAGGTTATCTCTATATTTTATATCTTGATTAGTGATATTAGTTAATTTAATAAATATTTTATACATATATATGAATGATTGAAATATAAATATACTTTTGTTATTAAAATTTTATAGTATAATGTTTAATTTATATGCATATGTATATTTTAACATAAAAGGATAACGTGTTTACTATTTATAAACTTACAATTATATTTTTAAGTTTGTGGTATGATATTGCACATAAACAAGTAAGCTTAATAAGATTGTAAGTTACCCTTACAATATATATATGTAATTATATAACTGAATATTTGTAAATACAGTAACTAAATAATTAAAAAATATTTTATCCACTTAGGAGCGTTTTCGATTATCCTAGTAATCTGTGTTAACTAAAGCTTCAAAATGTTAACTTTCCCACAATTCCGTGATCTTAACGTTTGCTGCTTGCCTGTTAATTAAGTCATGTTTATATTTGTATATTAGCATAGCTTCCTTTATTTTTCTTTTATCATTATTTTTTTCAATTTGCAATATTTTTACACTGTTAAAATTGGAGTCAAAACCATAAATACATGATTTATTATGGTCATAAAAAAACAGATGCTGAAATATTATTATCTACTATGAAATTTTGTTTTGATTTCTGAACACGTTTTAATAATATCAAGTGTTCTTTAGTTCTTTTTTCCAATGTACATCTAGATTCACCTATATATCCACTGCCACACCTACATATCCATTTATAAATGACACAATTCTTATTTATAAATGAGGTTTTATCTTTGGAGTTATTTATTAATTTGTTTAATGTAGGAGGCATGTAAAATGCAATATCACATATATCTTTATAAATTTTCCTTATAAACTTAACTTGATAATTTAAAATATATGGGATTGATATCCATATTTTTTTATTAGTAGAAAAATCAATATTATTATTAAATTTTTTTATTAGCCAAAAATGAATTGAGTTAATTTTTTAAATATTATTCAATTTTCTCTGCACTAACTCTGACAGTGATAATGTATGTTACTATGCTTTCTTGAATGATAACACCCATATTTTTTCTTTTTTTTTTACACCAGTATGTTTAAAATTATGAAGTATGAAACAGTTTTAACTTTGAGAAAACAATAATGAACAAAAGTTTAGTACATTGAAAGTTTTTATTTATAATCTTACACAATATAGTACAATCAATAATGAAAAATTTCTGAAATGTATTTACAAGTGTTTTGTTTAACAAATGATAGTGGGCAACAGTACGTAGAGATCTCTCTGCATACTTCAAATAAGAAATACATAGAAAGTAGCTTGCAAAATCTAATTAAGTCATTGATATCTGACAAATTTATTATTTAAATAATTTAAAAAAATCAGTATTTGTTTAATATGAGCTTTTAAAGAACTAATCATACAGCAATTGTTTAGAAGATAACAATTGATACTATTGCTCTTAATAAAATTTCTGTTTTTAGTTTTTTTGCATTTTTAATATAACTCAACTAATAAATCTTAATCTTTTTATAAAATTGAAATCGCAAATAACAAAAGAATTATACACTTTAAATAATCAAAATAAGAATCATAAATCATATGACCCAATTCTCTTAAGCTTCTAAGATATAAACAATGAGCATTACCACTAGATCTAAACCCAAAGCCAGCATTTATCTAAAAGTTATCTATTGAGTGGAAAATCTAAAATTTTCCAACACCTACATGTCTTCAAACCCAGCTATCCAACTCAAATAACTATATGAGGCTGAGAGATCTTCAGCCATATCATATATTAGTAGTCTTACCAATATAAAATCACATAAGATTTAAGGCAGAGACTATAAATAGTCAAAATAAGAGTCAAAAAATCGCATGACCCAATTTTCTTAAGCTTGTAAGATATAAACAATGAGCATTGTCAATTGCTCAACAAGCTTTGTGATAAATGCTTAGCCAGAGAATGCATTTAAAATATCTGTTAGGAACCCCTCCTCAAACTTCTGACCATGGTTTTGTGCTTTGGCACTCCTCAGAGAGGCACTAGGATAGGTTCAACTCTAGATCTAAAAATACCAACCCAACATCAGCATTTATCTAAAAATTATCTATTGAGTGGAAAATTTAAAATTTTCAGAGACCTACATGTCTTCAAACCCAGATATCCAATTCAAATAGCTATATGGGTTGGTATTTTTAGATCTAGTGTCTGAACCTCCTACCCTAGCACCTCTCTGAGGAGTGCCAAAGCATGAAACCATGGTCAGAAGTTTGGGGGGGGGATCCTGACAGAGATATTTTAATTGCTTTCTCTGGCTAAGCATTTATCACAAAGCTTGTTAAACAATTGGCAATGCTCATTGTTTATATCTTACAAGCTTAAGAGAATTGGGTCATGTGACTTATGCCTCTTATTTTGACTATTTATAGTCTCTGCCTTAAGTCTTATGCAATTTTATATTGCTCAGACTACTAATATATGGTATGGCTGAAGATCTATCAGCTCCATATAGCTATTTGAGTTGGATAACTGGGTTTGAAGACATGTAGGTGTCTGAAAATTTCAGATTTTCCACTCAATAGATAACTTAGATAAATACTGTCTTTGGGTTGGTATTTTTAGATCTAGTGTCTGAACCTACCCTAGCACCTCTCTGAGGAGTGCCAAAGCATGAAACTATGGTCAGAAGTTGGGGGGGGAGTTCCTGACAGAGATATCTTAAATGCTTTCTCTGGCTAAGCATTTATCACAAGCTTGTTGAGCAATTGGCAATGCTCATTGTTTAATTATACACTTTGTATTTATGGTATTCCATTTTTGTTTTTGCTTTTGTTATATAATTCTATAATCCTTATTTCAATACCAAGATACTATTTTATAACTTTTTGAGACTTTTAATCTCTTTTTTAGCTTTCTTTCTCAGTTTGCAATAACAATTACATTTCCTAATATCACCTTCAATTTCCTTTTTTGTAGAACTTCAGATTCAGTCAGTTTTAAACATTTTCATGTGTCTTCTATTTTTAATATATTTCCTAGTTTCAGTTGCTAATTTACTAGTGAAGTGCTATTGATTTTATTAGAATACAGTATTGATTTCCTTCTTATTAAAATCATTCAATTCTGAAGCATTTTTATAGCCTGATAATATTACAAAATAATCTGCATTTTCTAGTTTAAATTTTCAGGAAAATTTATGAAATTAGAAATAATATTGATATTATCTTTCTTAATAACTTTTGATCTCTAACTTTACATTAACTCATATCGTATTTTTTAATGCATAGATTATAACTTCCTGAGCAGTTATTATCACTTCCTGTATATAGATTATTACTTCCTGTATATAGATTATCATTTCCTGTACTTAATATCTATTGAGGACATTACAAACTTAAATTATATATTATTTCTGCTTTGAATTTTTCCTAAGAAAGAAAGTCAATACATTTTTTTTTTACACAAATTTCATGTGTGTGTCCTCTCTTATTTCTCTCTCCATAATTGAATTTACTAACAGATTCTCCTATTAAAATCTCTCATTATTGGTCTAATCAAAAATATCCTTTAAGTCTGTATAAAAATTCTCTACTTTATCATATAAATCTAAATTATCTGCATTTGATATTTCTTATTAACTTGAATAATTGATCACTATCTGATATACGCTTAATCACTGCAATGCTCTTCTTCCATCTTTTATTTATAATATAATTCATTCTACTTTTGCTTTCAATATTTGTGCTTTACAGGCAAATTCTAATCCATTTTTCAAATCTATTCTCTCTCCTCTTTCCTTCTAACTTCACAATGATTGATAATATCCCATTTTAATGTTTGATAATTATTATTCTAATTTGTGTATTCTACCTATGCTTAAAAGTGATCTACAATTGTAATTAAATAAACTAACAGCATTTAAGGGCAAAATATATTTTTAACATGGTGGTTCATAGGATTCCATGATCCAAACACTAATCACTATCTTGATTGATGATTTTATAGCTTTTGAGTAATAAAAGATATAATTTATTTTGTCTGTCATAAGTTTAAACATAAAAACCTGAGTGATAATTTACACACCCTCATCCAAAAACATATTCTTTTTTTAATGTTTCGGTTAAAAACTACCAGAGAAGATCATGATGTCTCTTGATCTTAAACTCATATGTTAAAGATTTTGAACTTATTATGCTGGTAAACATAAATATTTTATAACATACGAATAAACGTATGGCAACAGTATCTGGAATAGACATTAGTAATTTGCTCTCTAAGATTTTCCAAGATCTCTAGAAAAAAGAAAAAAAACCTCCTTTCACTTAATTGCAAACAAGCTTGTGCAACAAGTAACATTATTAAATCTCATTTTTAAAATATTTTCAATATTAAACACATTTCCGCTATTACACACATACATTTTTTTTAAATTTATACTAACTTATTAGTCATGTGTATAAACTTTTGTTTAATTTAAAATGTTTAAAATTATTTCTACCTAATTTCAATATATAGTTACATTATGTTTTTAATAGAAGAATGACAATTTTTATTCTAACAATTACCAAAAAACTTTCAAATACCAAAAACAAAAAAAAGTTAATTATAAATAGAAAAAAAAAAGATTTATAAAATTTGGCGAATTGTTATTCAATATAGAGTCCTTTTTGACTAGGATTAGTTCTGTAATAAAAAAATTATCTTCATTTTAGTCTTCAAATAAAACTAAAGATGGCAGTAGTAAAACGACAATTTTTCTGCATCACGTCACATCAGCAAAGAGTGCACTCTCAGTTTGTTGTGAACCAAAATTAACTCCTGTTTACAAAGACAAACAAATAAGTAATATCTTTATGCGATTCACGCACGAAAATTGGATGCTGTAGTGTTTGTTCAATCCACACGAACAGCTCAGAAAATAGCAAAACGATAGTAATCTCAACCGATTTATCCATCGGGATAGTAAATAGCCAGTACACTAATACATTACGCTTATTATGTTTTTATTTTATATAATAATGACTCTGAAAATGAAATAATAAATGAAAGATTAAAATATATAATAAAAAATAAATGTAAGATTATTATTTTGAATTGAATAATTATTATATACTGCTTATATATATACTTTATATAAATTATTGGAAAATCAATTTGACTAAAGTCCTTCTTTGTTATTCTGTTATTACTTTTATTGAAATATAAACGTATAATTCTGTATTTCATTATTTTTGTAAAATTCTAAATCTCTGAGTGATACAATAAGTTATAATATTTTAATGCAGAGCTATTCGCCGTTCCTAAAATACTTTATAAACAAATTTGTGTCATTTTACCACAGAGCATGTGTATAGTTTATTAAATAAATAAGATTTGATTTTTAGATACTGTCTGTATATAGACGTCATTTATTTATAAGCGTTGTATTACTGGAAGCTAATCATTTGGTCTATCCTCGATTTTTTTTATTTTTTTTTCTGAATTAAAACTGTAATGAGCATTTTCAAGCGAATATTGTAAAAAAATTATACTGGACACTTAAATTATACTTATGCAGATGTGAATCTAACACATAGCTTTAACTTACATATTGCAGTTTTAGCAGTTTGAAAATCGAAATACAGTATAACAAAATACAAATAAAAAATGGGATTTATTTCTCGGATGTGAAATGATGTTAAAGAAAAATTTTATTCAGTTGATCCTTTTCATCTCACAATAATCCAGAAATAGTTAGCTTTTGAACTCAAGGAATAAAACATAGAAACAACTTTACGTAGAATTCGTTTTCTTTATTAACTTATTTTCTTGGAATACTTTTTCATATATTTTTTTATATATTCTACATTTTTCAATTTATATTGATATTTACATTCTAATTTTAAAAATCAAAACTGCCAAAAACCTATCTATTACACGAATATAAATGAAAATAAATATCTTACTTATTCCAATTAACAAGAACCCAAAATTATGTAGTTTTTACAGCTTAATTCATAAAAAGAAATGTCTCTTTTTCCAAAATTGATATAAAACATTATGGAGGTGAAATGGAAGGAGGATTTAAAGTTCATATTTAACAATTCACTATAATGAAAAAAATCAAATTATTAAAACATCACATGATCATCATTTATTATGGTTTGCACTGAGTGGTATTACTATATAGAAAGAGTTTTCATTATTTAATGAAAAAAAATCTCAAACTCTACCTTAATTTCATTTGATTAAATATGGTGATAAGACCAATATATCTAAATTATCTACTGGACAATTATTAAACTTATATTTATAAAAATTGGCATACATTAATACTTATCTAAGATGTTAATATAAATTCAAGATAATATTGATAATAATAATAATAAGTTACCCAAAAACGAATCTAATTCAAAATCCCAACAAATTACAATACCAATAGACAAAAAGATAATCAAAAAGCTAATAGTATCTTCTGTGAAACCATATTTAATATAATTCAATATATTGTTAATTTTAACATCATATAAATAACTTTTACTACTTCTTAAATATGTAATGTTTAAGATGATTCTCAAGAGATTATTTCTTTAAAGACATAATAAAATTTCTAATGAAATGTATTTATCTCTAATTGACTATAGAGCTTTTTGTTATTATAAATAATAATGTTTGACAGTTTCTAACAATGAGAAATATTTTTAATTTACCCTATCATTAAAAAACACTTTTAAAAGATTTTGTATGCAGTGATAACATATTATTGTCATGCCTACTAAGTAATATTCAAGTTGAATAAACTTGATTAATTTTTGTTGTATAGACTTGGATTTTTTTCTAAATAGACAATATATAGTCAAGCTAACTAAGCTAGATAACTGTAATATTGTTTGATTAATATGTATCTTATCTTTGCCTTGCAGTAAACTATTTAAAGTTTGTTTTAATTAACAAAACTCACTATACATATGTCACACACAGCAAGCTAGAGTAATCAATGGATGCCAGAAGGCTTGTGCATAAAATCCCCATCTAGTGCCTACTCATCCAATATTCAAAGACTAGTTTCTGGCTTGTGGCCATTGTCAGTGAGGAGCCGTGGATCTGAGAGCACTGCATCTAGATCTCTAGCTTGCTGTGTGTGGCATACGTATAGTGAGTTTTGCCTGTTTTAACAACAGTTATACACAAGCATAAGAGGTGGTGGTCATGTTTTGTTTTAATTACTTACTAAACTTTATTAAATTTAGGATTTAATTTTAGTGCTAGTACTTTTTTAATATATTATAATTTTAAACTATTAAAACTATATTACAATTTCATTGTAGATAAAACTATTTTGATTTCAATCGAAAAAAATTTCATTTCATTACCTCCATAATAATAAATCAATTATCTATTAAATTTGTTAGAGAAAATGACAAAAGTCAGACTTGATTTATTTTTAAAAACTTTTACCATATAAGTAATCAATATTAGTTGATAATTCTTTTTTCAGTGATCATTTTTATCATGATGTATCTGATTACTTATTAGTCTAGATAAACTATGATCTCATTCATTATTTTATATTCAGTATTATTTTGCATTTAATATTTTAACACCCTGGAAAGTAGTTACATATTAGTCCTATGACGTATCAGAACTGCTACACCTTTCCACAATTATATCAATCCACTGTTAACTTTCTAATCTTGTGATATAATAAAATAACATGTCCATGTGTACATGATATTTTTTCCGCAAGATTTACGAAGTCATCGGCAGTCTGAATACATATGTAAAAAGGCGTAGCAGTTCTGATATGGGTTGTAGAACTAATACATAATATTAATTACTAACAATACTAAAAATATGAATTTCATCCAAAAATTAATCTAAAAAAGTACATTTTTAACAATATACAGAGTATTAATTTGTAACAATACTAAAAATATAAATTTCAACCGAAAATCAATCTTAACAAGAATATTTTTAACAATAGTAAAAATATTAATTTGACATAAAAAATATACAGACCAAACAATCACTAAATTATAAAATACCCTGAAATATTACAAAAAATCATAAAATATACACATACAGTACTTACCATGTAATATATAACAGGAATTGTCGCAATGAAACAATCAATTTGTCAGTTGTACTTTATTTTAAGTGGATAATTTTTTTCCCCAAAATGGAGACTAAAAATAAAAAACTTATTTTTCTCAAAATGCACACTTACTTAACACATGATTGTATTTGTGGTTCTCATGAAAATGATCGCAACTGGTACTTTGTAATTCAGCATTTTATAGGCCTTCCAACAGTCAGAATAAATTGTCGATTTCTCTTCCACATTTTGCTTCATTGCTTCCATAAAAGTCGCTGCTGTTCTATCATTAATTGTCATGATAAAAAAACTCATCGGTCTCTTTGCACAAGTCACCAAACATCGACTATTCGGTAAGAATTCAAGCAACTTGGTTTTGAAAAGGCTCTCATCAATTTCGATGACATTGATAGAACCTTCAATTTTACATTTTCTTGAAAATATAAAACAGCATTCATTTCAGTAGAGTGTAAAAACTGTTGAATCCAAACTATGAATACAAATAAAAGTAAAACTCTTTTCCACATTTTGTTTCATGGCTTCCATGAGAATTGTCACTGTTCTGTCATTAATTGTCATGATTAAACACTCATCAATCTCCATGCACAAGCCACCAAAGATCCACTGTTTGAGAAGAATTCATCCAGCTTTGTTTTGAAAAGGTTCTCATCTATGTCGCCAATTTTGTTAGGATCTCCAATTTTATGTTTTCTTGAAAATATAAAACATCATTTATTTCACTGAATCAAAACTAAGAATACAAATGAAAGTAAAAATCATTAAATCAAAACTATAAATACAAATGAAGTAAAAAATAGCTAAGAAATGCAATTGACAGTATTAAAAATCTTTTCAGAATGAAATCTGGGCAATAACTGAGAGTGTAAAATTATCTTAAAAAAAAATGTTATTGAACGAGATTGGATCAAATTGCAGGGTTTATTTGATATGATCACAAGGTTACACATTTATCAATGGATGTGAAAAGGCATATCATCTTCTCTATATTGCACGACTAATATGTAAGTACTTGAAAAACCAAACGGATCTCAAAAACATTCCATAATCATATTAAATCTATGGGTGACACTTTTATTTGATAGTGATGCCATTCAAAAAAACTAAAAAAATATTTTGATCCCTTTTTGATTCATATAAAAAAATTTATATTCATCCTACCTAACCATTTAGATTTGGACAAAATATCCAGATTAATAAATTCAATACTGTTTTCTTAATCTTAAAAAAATGTAAATGCTTTAGATTATGATAAGTGCCTAGATAAATTTTAAAATATAGTGGTGATATGCTAAATTCAAAATTGTTGGGATTTTTATAAATATATAGGTTTCAATTTTTACATTTATAAAAGTAAAAAGAATAGAAGATTTTGCAATAATTATCATATTATATCATTATAGTCCACACCAGCAAAATGTTTCAAGGATTTTATTAAATAGAATACCTCCATTCATATCTAAATAAGTAATGAAACTCGGTGTGGTTTCAAGAAATCAGGTATCACTTCAATCATAATTTTTGTAGACAAAAGAGATTGCAAGAAAAGGGTTGTAAAAAATAGAACTGTTTATATGTTGCTTTTGTTGATTTAGTCATGACATTTGACACTGTTATTTGAAAATATTTATGGGAGAGTACTTAAAATCATAGATTATTCATAGAAATGTGTGCATATAATACAGTTTCTAGTAGTGCTTTGATGTAAGGCTTTATTGCTGATGATGAACATTCAGGAATATGTAAAGGAAACTGGTGTTGTATGAGAATACAACCTTATTTTCCATTTTAATACCAATTATCCTTGGAAAAGTTTTAGATGACATCATGAAGAAGCCATCAAGATAAAATATAGATTTGAAAACAGAATTTTAAATGTGAGTTGCTTAAAACCAAATTCAAGAACTTTTTGTTCTTTGAGATTCATAGTATGCTGATAGTTGTGGCAGTTTTGTCAGTTCAGAAAATATTTGATATTTTGAATGCAGTCTATACTGGTTTTGATATCATAATCACTGTTAAAAACTGAAGTCCTTTATCAGCCAGTGATGGAAGAAAAATCTTCTATATCTTGAATGATAATAGTCAACCAATTTAGGGAAAAAGTGTATCTTGGATGCCTAGGTGCAATGCAGCCTCAAATGTTCTGTTATTAAATTTAACCAATTAGAGAATAATTTATTTATGATGGGATCATTATTGTGTCTAATTTATAATATGGAAGTGAAAAGTGATTTTTCCTGTCTAAGTAATATAAAGGCATTGAAAAACTCATTTAATCTGTAATATCCTTAAACAATGGTAGAAAAATTATGAAATCAACTGTATATTACTCAATTTCCTAAATGTAAGCATTTGAAATTATTATTGCAAAGGGAGTTCTTTATTGAACTGGATATGTGAAACAAATAAATGGTAACAGACATTTTATTTTTTAAAAAAGTATTCTATAGTAAACTTGGAAACTGTTTCCATAGGAAATGTCAATATCACTTGTTTTATCTTAAAGATTTTCTAAAGAAATAAAATATTAATTGCTTTTATTGGGAAAATATGACAGGATAAAATACAATGGAGAAAATCTAATTAGGCAAACTATAGATATCTTTTCTAAAAGTAAAAGTTTTTTTCAAAAAGAATTAATGAGCTTTGAAAAATACTAAATAAATAGATTAACAAACAGCATGTAATATATATATGGATATATTTACATTTCATAAATTTGTTCATTCTGGTCATAGCAAAATTTATCTTTAACTTCTTATTCTTTGTTTTGTTAATCTTCTAGAGTTAAAACATATGGATGCCTATTAATAATGTTGATGATAATTAAATAGTAGATTAAATTCTTTACTAAGCATCTATATAGCTAATTTTCAAAACCTGTTTTTATTCATCATTTTTGAGTTTTCATATTGCAATTGCTTTTCAAAAAAGAATTGAGACTTACATCTCAAAAACCATAATAAAAATGTTTTTTATGTAGTTAAAATATTGAAATTTTAGTTGAACATATAAAAAAACATATACAATAATGTTGTGCAAATAGTATATGACTATTAATTTTAAACAGAATGCAATCTATGTGCATAAGTTGTCTTTTCTAATTAGATTAAATAATTAGATATAAATATTATTTAATAATTGGTGATAGTTTATTATTTGTCATTCTTTAATTACAAATTATTTACATGTCTCCATTTTAAAATATCATCACTCAACAATAATGGATCCATAAAAGCTGTATTTGAATGTTTATATATTTAAAAATGAAATTAATATTTACTGTATATATATTGAGTAACATTTATTTTGCTAAATTATGCAATTTCTAATACTTCTTTATTAGATTTTTTTGCAGTTTTATCTAAATTCCCCCAAGATATTTTTAATTTATACATAGTGGAATCAACAACAAAAGAATGTTCTATAAAAATCATTTCTATAAATGATACATAGTTGGTGATTTGACAAAACTACATCTAAAAAATTAAGATGATAGACCAAGTGTATATACCAATTAATGATCATAATGATAATTAATTGAAAAGAATATTTAAAAAATTTGAAAAAATAATTGAAAAAAATATTAAAATAGTTGGATAAACATTAAGCAAAAACTCTCCATATAGTAGTGCCACCTTATGCTAACCAGAGTAATTAATGAATGCCAGAAGGCTTGTGCATAAAATCCCTATCTGGTGCCTACTCATCCAATATCCTCAGACTAGTTTCTGGCTTGTGGTCTTTATCAGTGAGGAGCCTTAGTTCTGAGAGCACTGCACCTAGATCTTAGGATCTAATGCAATCCTCCAGCAGCCACCTTTTAACTCTACTTCACTACAAAACTATGAGAATGAAATTGAAAACACAATAATATTTTCAATCCAAGCTCAATAGCTTATATAGTCATATGGGTCTGAACTCAATTCAGCACCCATACATTTTGGTGACTTTGGCTCTTTAACAACCTTAGCCACCATTATCCTATTAGGCAGGATTGGTGTTAAATCACTAAACATCACATGATCACCATCTCATGCTAGCACATAACTGGTTAGCACAAGGTGGCATTACTATATGGAGAGTTTTTGCCTGTTTACTAACAGTTATGTACTAACATGAGATGGTGATCATGTGATGTTTAGTGGATAAACATTAAGCTTATAAGAGATCAGGAAATGAGAAAACTGAAAAATTGTAAATATTTGTACTACAAATAACATGGTAATAATGAATATGTTTTATTTCAGATGAAAAATGTAGATTTTAGTTGGGTAATGGTATTTACTCTAAATAGTTTATTATTGTATTAAATCTGGGTATATACTGGAGCTGATTTATATTTTGGATTATAATCAATAGTTGTAGAAATGAGATTATTTTTTAAGAAAATAAAAAATGCTGAACTCAAAATGAAATAAGCTATTGATAAATTAAAAAGAAATATTAAACAATTTAAAAAATATATTATTTAGTAAGAAAATATATATAGGTAAATAATTAAAAATGAAATATTACCAAACATTATACTAGTAATTATAAATAAAATAGAAATTTGTATAACATTACAATAGTAGCCAGAAAACAACATTTTACTAAAAAAATTTCACAATCTTGGTTTTATGTATTAACAAATAGACTTTTTCAAATGAAATTCAACAAAAATATATGGCATATATACACCTGGGTCTCGTTTTATACCATAGATAGGTTCCACAAAAAACCTGCATTAAAAAAATTGCACAAAAGTAGACTTAACTTACTTTGAAAAATGGGGAATAAATTCTTTAATTTTCAGAAATTGCATAAAAGCAAAGCAACAAGGAAAAATTACTTTAAAATTTGCATTAAAAAAAAATAAGGAAATAAAGTATGACTAATAAAAAATTTCAAATATTTAAAAAAAATTAATACAAGACAAACTTTTTTTACTTTTTTTATTAACTACAATATTTAATTTTACATTTTTTCATATATATTTTAATTATTACCACTATTTGACAATATGTGTTCGTTTGTGATTGGTAAGAAATCAGATTCATCATAAGAGGAAGTACAACTAGTGCCACTTTTGCTTGTGCTGTGTTAATGGTTTTCTGTCAACAATGTAATTGGTGATTAAACTTTGAGATGATGATTTTACTAATTGTTTATAAAGTTCATGATATCCAGACATATAACTATTTAGCTCTCATTGGAATTTAAGAAGTTGTTCATTACAGGAAACTCAGATTTCAGCATTTTCTGGCATTTTTCTTTGTCTCACACAATTTTACTTATCAGAAAATAATAAATTTGTCTTTTTTGTTTACTACTGAAATAAATTTTAAATGTTCACATTTTGTCTCTATATTAAAAAAATGAGATCGCAACCAAAATAAAAAGATTATACATTATCATTAGAAAGATTATTTTCAGTTTACAAAATCAATAAAATTTTCATTATTTATTTTAAAAACTTAAAAAAATATTTATTTCTGTTATATCTAACAAAATATGTTTTATTTATTGTGATATTTTATACATAAGTATCAATCTATTATTGTTATTTACTCATTAGTATAATTAGGTTATCTACACAGAAGGTAAGATTCTAAATACAGCTTCAGGCCATATTCACATTAGCCGCTAATATAACATATTTTTGGAAAAAAAAAGTATTTCGAGTCAAAATAAGTTATTAATTTAAATTTCTTGATATCTAATAAATATAGTGAAATATGAACATCTTTATCATATAAAAGAAAACCTGCATAAAAAGATATTAAGAAGAAACATAAATTTCATAACTTCAAAATCGCATTAAAATAATCCACATAAAACAAGACCCAGGTGTATACAAAACAAAATAGCATTCCCATCATTCACTTCAAAACTAACTTCCTTTAATCTCATGAAGACATCCTTTTGTGTTAAAAAATAGGTTTTTAAAGTGAATGATGGGAAGACTATTTTGTTTTGTATATATATGATGTATGTTTTTATTGAATTTCACTTGAAAAGATTTATTTGTTAATATATGAAACTGTGGTTGTGGAAGAATTTTAGTAAAAAAAATTTTTGGCTAGTGTTGTAATGTTATATGAATTTCTATTTAGATAAATAATTAAATGGTAAAATGAAAAGTAGAAACTGTTTTGTTTTTAAAAAATTAAAAGAAATTGCACTTTTAAGAGTACTGTATTTTATAAAATAGATTTTTAAAAAAGGAATAAATTACTGAAGTAAGATTGAGAAAATTAATGAATGATAGGCAAAAAATTGAACTGAAGCCTAAAAATAATAAAAATATTTGTGAGTGATGTTAGAAGGTAATTTGGAGAGATAAAAAATTACAAATAAGAAATACTTTCAATAATAGAATAAAATGTCACAGATATAAAAACAACTCACAAAAAAATGAAGTAGTTGAATATTTTTTATAAGTTGTAAGTGAAGAAAATATATTGAAATGGTAGAAAGAATGTATGTGATTTATAAGACAAAGATAAAAAGACTTTTTATACTATTTATTAATAATAATAAAAATAGAATGCAAAAGCAATAGATGAGATGAAATCTGGAGATTCAATGAATCAATAAGATTTTAATTAATATTTGCAAAGGAGTTTATGATTGGGAAGACTTACTAATCAATTTTCTTTTAGAAATTATGATTCACTTAGAACATATATTTAATGCAGAAAAATGTGAAGAGTTTTAAAGTAATTTATTTGATCTTAGATGCTACTAAAGTGTTCTAATATTAGACACGTTATTATATTAAAAAAAGTTTGTCTTAGAAAGATTAGAGTGATTAATGAGGACAGCTATTGCTAGGTAGAAAAAGAGATAGGGAATGTGATATTGAAAAAGCTTTTTGCAGAGTGGTTTGAATTACTTTATTGGAAATTCTAAACAAGATGGTCTTAGATTAAAAAAGAAACAATTGTTAAAAATTGTAAATATAAGTCATGGTGTTGGATAGTTAAATAGGTTCTTTTCAAAAGAAGTAGATATGTGGAAAAAATGTAAGATAAAAATTGGTTTTCTTTTCATTTTCTGCTTAATATTTATTTAAATGAGGTTAATATTAGTGGATGAAGAATTAATTGTATTAGATTTGCTGATGTTATGATGGTAATACAGAAATGAAACTAAATTAAACAGAAGAGAATAAACATCACAAAAATAGATCAACAATACAAAAGTTCAAAGGTGGCAGTTTAATAGAAAGTTGTAAGTAAATGATTCAGGAAATTATTTAGTTGATGATAGAAGGGATCTAAAATTGCAATGGTAAATAAATTTTTAATGAGACTTGTAAATTATACTGCAGTTCATTGAAGTTAGAACATAAAAGAGGCTTATAAAATGTTTTACTTTAAGATTTTCTGTATGTGGAATTGAGAGTTGGACAATTGGAAAGGGAGCAATGAAAAACAGAAGTTCTAGATGCATAAATTTAAAGAACAGTGGAAAAGATTATTAAAAAACAGGACTATAAATGTAGGTATTTTGAAAAGGATAAATGTAAAAAAATTATTTAATAAAAAAATTAAAAAAATAACTAGATTGGGCATATACTTAAAGTTGGAGGAATAGTGAATAATTACTGAGTGGATTTTAAAGAGTAGGAAAGGTAGATAAGTGATGGTAGTTTTTGAAAAATCAAGCAAGTGGCAAAAATGCTTGGAAAAAATTTTCTGAGTTGATGTGTAAAGCCAGCTTATTGGAAGCTGTATAATAATAATAAATGTTCACTTAAAAATGAGTATTGTCATTTCAACTCCAAAAATGAAAAGAAAGAGAAAGAAAAAATTACACTAGAAATGAGTTTTGTAGTGACTATACAAATCAATCTAAGAGCCACAAATATATTCACATATAGAACATGCTGGTCCCTTTTTCCATTTATTTTATATTTTATAATGTTGTCTTTTACTTTCCAGCACAAAACTTTTTTATTGAAATATTTAAACACCATATCTAATTGTAGCTCTCCAGTGTATCTTATTTTCTGTCATATCTTTCCAATTAAGACAACTGACATTGCATTTCTTCAGAATGTCTTTGGGATAATTCTGAAGTCTATCTCTTTTAACTCAATGCTTACATAAGAAAGTTTTTCATTGTTCATTCATTTTACAGTCCAATCCAATGAAAGTGTGTTTAACAATCATGGATTCAATAGTATTACACCGGCAATCTGAAAAACATATTAATTGGTTTTATCATCTTGCTATTTGTATTTTTAAAATTTTATAAAGTATTCTTAAATGAAACTTTTCTAATATCTTTATATTGTACTGAAAGCATGACCAAGTTTCACATCCACACAATAAATTAGGTAAAATAATAGCTCTATATACATCTACCTTATTTGCAGTAGTTATTTCTTCATGATGAAATATTCTATCTTTTAACTTGATAAAAGCAACAATAGAACATCTAAGTTTATCTTTCTACTTATAAAACTATTAAGGTATTTAAATTGCTTTACATTCTCAAGTTGATAACCATCCAAGATGAAAGATGCAGAGGATTTTTTTTCCCATCACTTGAATTTTTTTACCATTAATTAAACAAAGATCTTTATAACTTGCATTAAAAAGATTAAGAATATTCTGTAAACATCTTTATAATACAATCATCTGTAAATCCAAAAAGATGAGATCATCATTTCTGCTTTTAACTGATTTCAATTAAAAATTCCACCATCAAACCTATATCATGTCTTGATACCTGTCTGATTAAACTGCATATAACCAATT
This sequence comes from Epiperipatus broadwayi, assembly GCA_028023455.1. NCBI lineage: Eukaryota > Metazoa > Onychophora > Udeonychophora > Euonychophora > Peripatidae > Epiperipatus > Epiperipatus broadwayi. The sequence continues at coordinate 2,254,848 of JAQFVV010012544.1, forward strand.
CCAAAGACAACTGTCATAAAAATTGAAAACAACATTGGAGCAAGCACACATTCTTCACCAGTTTTCATTTCAAATGCTTCTGATTTTCCACTTATAATAACAAGACTTCCTCTCAATCAATCATGTAGAAGCTGTATAACATGAATTAATTTGGTGGACAATCAATAAATATCAAATAATTCCATAGACTTATTCAATTTATTGAATCAAAGGTCTTGATCAAATCAATAAAAGCAATATACAAATCACTCCTCTGTTACCAACACTTTTTTTGATTTTCCTGGCAAAACAATTCATATCTATAGTGCTTATTGATTCTCTAAACCCATACTCTGATAATCATTCACCTATAACTGGAAACAACCTATTAACAAAATTTTTGAAAGAATTTTTAGCATAATAGATAATAATGATATTACATAATAATTACTGCAATCTTGTCTATTTCTTTTGTTTTTAAAAATTGAAATGATAAAAGCATCACTAAGACCAAGTGGTGCAACTTCATGGATTTAAATACTCCTAAAAAAGTTCATCAGTTTTAAAGTCAACATATCTCCATATTTTTAAACTTCTCCAGATATTTTATGAGGATCTGTAACTTTTCTATTTTTAAGATTGCAAGGTGAATATCTTTGTTCAAATCTAAATAATATATATTATTACTTTCATTTCTATACCAAATAAAATAGTCTGTAAGATGATAACTAAATAATTTTAAGAATCTTATCTTTCAGACTATAACTAAAAAAAGCAATTGATAACTTCATAAGAATATGGGTTAAATATCTTGAAAATATCAGAATAAAGTTTTAGATTTTTTTTAATCATTAATAAATGTTTAACTTGTTTGTGGCAATTATTAAACTGTTATAAAGATATAATGCAACGGTTTAACATAACCTTATGATTATGTTAAAAAATTGAGATGAAATAAATTGTAGTCAGGCATTGGTGGCATATTGGTTAGCATAGCTGCCTTCCAAACAGCTGGCCCAGGTTTACTTCCCGTTCAACGCATTTGACATATGAGAAAAATAAATAAATAAATTGTATCAACAGCTCAACAAGCATATTGTTATCAATGAGAATCAAATGTTACCATTTAGTAGCGTTATTTTATTTCCTAGTTGTTCAATATGCCTTTAGCAAAGAAATTACTCTTCATCAATCAAAGGTTATTGGTCACAGTATTCATTTCTTAGTTATTCAATATACTTTGGGCTAGACAGATAGATAGGTGGGTAGGTAAGTAGGTAAATAGATAGGGAGGGAGAAGGAATGTAGGTAGGGAGGTAAGTAGGAGGGAGAAGGCAGGTAGGTAGATAGGTAGACATTAGGTAGATAATACAACAATACTAATATTTTGCATTTCAGAGACATCTTTCTCATTGGTTGAATATAAATTTGGTGCTAACTATTAATTAAATCAAATAGATTCATAGTATTTGTAATTAGCACTCTACCCACTAACATTATAAAATATGTACAGACATATATAAATTCATACGCACATTTATTTACACCTTTTACTTGTATAGGAAAAATTATTAAACATCGAAAAATTATATTTCATAAGAGTTGAAAATACATCTAATTTTTTTTAACCTTCAATTTAATTATTTATTCCTAATTACAAATAGATTTTTATAAAGCAATTTTAAATATTTAAATGCTATATTTAAATTAATTTCTAATTAACTCATTTCTAGAGAGGATGACATTTATCCCATATTAAAAATGTAAATATAATCCCACCTTCTCTATAAAGTTTTTTTGATGAAGACGTTCTGTTATTTTTTATTTACTTGTTTGTTTTTTTATGATTTGTATAAAAGAAAAATTCTAAATGTAATTTTTTTTTTTTAAATAAATTGTCTTCAAAAATAATATTTATTTTTAGTTTTAAAAATAAAAGCAAAATAAAAACTAGACAGTTTGTTTTTCTTTGTATAAACAACAAATATATAATATTTTTTTTCATATACAAGGTATATTATACATTCATCGTTAACTTGAGTATAGTTTTTAAGGGAAAGATATTCTAAAGGGGTCCAATATTTATTGCTTTCATTGTGAGGATATAGTGAAGGATACAATGAAAAGCTACAAATAGGCATAATGGTAGAGCATAAGAAGATGTTAAATTAACAAATGAAAATACTAGCATATGATATATATGTATATGTGTGATATGGATATATTTGTCACTCGCCATTTAATTTGCATATACATGACTAAACGTATTTTTAACTTTTCATTTGTCTTGTTCTTTTTTTTTTCTTTCTGAAATTGAAATAGCTATACTCATTTAAATGTTTCTAAACTTATGGTTATCATCAATTATTAATAGGCTTCTGTATTGTATTAGTTTCTCTATAAATATATATCTAGTAAAGCCTTTTAAAAATAATAATAATACAAAATGCAATTGAGAAAACATTTAGTTTATCATCAATCATCATCTCTTTTTGCCATATGCCTAGCCTACCTCTTTTTAGCATTTTTTTAAATTTATGTTTCTTAATTGTTGCAATAATAATAATAATAATAAATAAAAATAATAATAATAATAATGCGCATGTATGCCTAAGTCATCAAGAATGAAGGTCTTATTAATAATGTTTTTTTTTCCATATTCTAATCGTTTTCACACTTAAAAACTGTGATAGATAAAGACAGCGATGGCTGATTACTGAACAGTTGTTTTCTAGCAAAAAGTAAGTAATACAGTCGTTCATAACAAAAAATAAATTCTAGTGTCATAAACAAGCATGGCGTCATGTCAAGAAGTGAACGACGTAAATTGCGCTCAAACAAACGGCGATAAAATGAAAACTGCGACTAACGCAAAAACATACGCAAACGTAACAAAAATAAACCAGCAGCCTCACAGCATCAAAAAAAGTCCAGAATTAACACAGACAGCAAGATTTAGAAAGGTAAATCAAGCCGACATAAATAATTTAAACCTCATAGAAAACAATAATGAAGAGCCCTCCCCAATGATATGGAATCAAGGTGAACTGCAAGAAATAAACGTTAATTTCAACAGCACCATCCCAAAAAAATTATTCGCAACTTTCAAAAAATTTTTTCACCAAGATCATTAGTAGCTGTCACCGATAGGAATTTAACACTTTATAAATTCCCCAGAGAGCTTCTTTACGAAGAGCTGACAGTAACATGGGATACAGTCTCTAGTATTGGAGACCATCCAAACTCACGATACATTGCAATTTAGTTTTTCAATGAACATCAGCATGCAAGATTTCAAACTAAAGTAAAAACTTTGGGAAGCTAAGCGCTAATAATAGTCGATCAAAGCTTGCAAACTATTGTAATGGGATAATTAAAACACACTTCGGATATACCATTCAGGATTTTCAAAAATTAATACAGTCATTTGGCAAAGCTATTTATATAAAACAAATCTACTTATCCGACACCCCCATCCCGGTTTTCAGCAACAACTTTCATTTCAAAATAAAGCTGAATGACAGTGTAAACCCGGAGGATATTCCAACACAAATAATTGACCAGAATGCAATACTGACCATTCACATAAAAGGATTAAGGTCAAGGTGTTTTGTGTGTGGTGAAACTAGACACTTAGCAATCGATTGCAACACCAAAACCAACCAGAAAAACCAACCGAGCTCTGAAGATCAACCAACAGAAGCTCACTAACAGGAATCAAACAGTATAAAACAGATAACGAAAACAACTAATAAACAAGAAAAAATTAATAAAAAAATCCACAGATCAACAGCAATTGAATAATAAAAAAACTGCACACACATTGCCAGCACCTGAAATTCTGGATTTATCAACAAAATCAACCAATAGAATTCAAACCCCCACTGATAAAAAAACAGAGAGTCAACAGCCTCAAGAGGCTGCAATGGAAAAAACAGTGCACAATCTAAGTCAGCTTACCAAAGATACTGATGAAAAAGAGATAATAAAAGAACAAATAAACTCACACAATAATAGTGATCAAGAAAATATATATATATAACACACCAAACACCCAATATTAAAAATAATACAACAATGGAAATTATGGAAGCTATCACCCCAAATATGCCTCAAATCACCAAAGCTGACACAGAACAAAGAAGAAGACCAAGCTGCCCATCAAAGAAAAATAGAGGGCCCAAAAAAATCAAAACAGAATCCAACTATAGCCTTTCTGATCACAACAATACAACTACAGTGGAAACAGATGAAGATCTGGAAATGGAATATGAGAATGAATGGGAAGAAACACCAGATCAATCCTAATATTTAAATCTCAACTAAAAAAACAACATATAATGAAAGTAAAAATTGCGGCAATCAATATCAGGGGTTTGAACTCGACCTCAAAAATTAATAAGTTAAAACATTGGATCAAGGATATACAACCACACTTGCTTGGTATACTTGAGACAAAAATTTATGCTGGATCACAAACTGACCCAGCCAAACATTTAAATATGGAAGGTTTCTGTGCATGCTCCAGAGACTCTTCCTCTCCCTCAGCTGGCACTGGACTCATAATTGCTAGAAATTGCCCATTCACAACGTTCAAAATAATTCACATTGACATGAACTTATTAATTGTAACCTTCAACCAAAAAAGCATAACAATAAATCTGGTTTTTGTATATATGCCTTTACAAGATAAAAAAAATAGATACCATAATTGCAAACATTAATTCAAGGTTAGCTACAACTTCAAACCTAACCATCTTAATTGGAGATTTTAATTTAAAATATCAGGAATTTACCCAACGTTGGCTTCACAGAATAAACATACCACTAATGAGTGGCCAAGGTTTTTTGCAAGATGATGCCATCTCTTTCCACAATAATCACTTCTCTTCACTTATTGATCTGTGCTTTTATTCTCCAATGCTTCACCACCTTATTGAAGTAAAACTAACTCCCTCAACTTTTTCCGATCATTCAGCTCAAATAGTCACAATTGACTATGCCCAAAGTCAAATATCACCCTTTCCACTTACAAGAACAATAAGAGTTTTACTCCCAGAAACAACACCTGAATTTCTGTTCTCTGAGACCTACATAATGCTAAACAAAATCAAAGATATGACTTTGAACCCGGTCCAGAAATATCTAGCATTTATGGGAATGTTGTCCTTTAACATCAACCATATAACAAAAAAACAACCTCCACCATCAAGACTTTTGTCTCTGGCAGATTAGTTACACCAGAGAATAATCATGATTAACCCATCACACTGCACCCAGCAGTATATATTCAAGCTTACACATGCATACAATAAAGCATGTGATGAACTCAAAAGCTATCTGAAGATAAAGAAAAGCAAGGTATGCCTAACCAGGCCACACACTTGGACAAGAGATTATATAAGATGGGTGCTAGGGAACCAACCAGATGAAAGAGTGCCAATGGCACTATATACAAATAGTGGAACATATGCAGGACACAATATGATTATGCCAATTTTTGAATATTTTAAAGAGAAATTACAAGAAAAACAACCATATAAAATACCACATAATCTGTTTGGCCCACCAGAGTTAAAAACCCCATTCACAAAAGATCTATTCATAACAAAACTGAATACTATTCAAAACACTTGCCATCCAGGTAGTCCTGGAGTCCCATTGTTTGTATTAAAGCATGTAAGTAAATTCACAACAGAATATTTGTGTCAGTTAACAAACCATCTAGTGCAACAAATTCAACCCATGGAGGGTGTCTATCCAATAGCCATAGTATCCTATAATAATGCCATACTACCCTATAATAAAAAGAAAGCAATTATCCCACCTATTACAGACCTAAGACAATATCTATGGGACCTTTGCCGATCAAAATTATAAAGAAAATTATTAAAGCTGAAATTGAACCATATATAATGCCACTTATCTCCAAAGCACAATATGCAAAGAAAAACTCTTCAACAATAGAAGCAGCCTTATTCTTCAAAGCAATTCTAGCCACAGTAAAACAGTGGAAAAAATACGGACCCATTGTCATGCAGCTTGACATAGAAGCTGCATTGACTCAGTCAATATATACACACTTCTAAAAATGCTAAAAGACACAGAAATTCCTAGAACACACCTATATATAATTGCTAACCTGCTTCTGAAAGAGAGATCCATATAACTTTAAATGGAAGAAACTCACCATCTTTCACACCCACCAAATCTATATCCCAAGGATCCCCTCTTAGTTCACTATTGTTTATATTTTACATCCATCCCCTTATTAAAAGCATACAAAATGTATTTACTGGGATTGAGATACCAGACACAACACAGCACACTACATGCATCACCTATATGGATGATGTTACCATATTCCTCACATCAAAAAAACAAATACCGCAACTCCAAAAGATATTGCAAGAATATTCACAAAAATATGAATTAACATTTAATCTGGCAAAAACCACAGCCTGGTCACTATACACTGGTAAACCATGTACATCAATTTACAAATCAAAACTAAACTCTTTCCTTGGGTTCCCATTTCATATGGGAATTACAGGAATGAGATGCCATATCCAAAATAAACTTAAAGAAGAAGCCACAAAAATTATAAACTCCTTGTCCAAGGCATATCTTTCACTATATTCCAAAGTACAGTTAATTAACCAGCTTATCACAACCAAAATAACATACTATGTACCAGTTATTTCATTCTCAAAGGGATTCATTTCAAAAATGAAAACCATATATAATAAACTACTTTGGGGCAGAAAAACAGTAGCAATTTCCACAAAAAAACTTAGCCAACCCCTAATTAAAAATGGACTTGGCTTGCACAACATCAATATTTTTCATCAACAGAAGTTAAGGAACTCAATAATCACAATACTTGCCAAATATCCAAAAATTAACCACTTGCTAGAAGTTACTCCAACAGATAGACCACCTCCAAAAAGTTCTTTTTTCACCAACATTATATACCAATGCAAAACCACAGACAAGATTCCAGAACAGTATTTGCATAAGTATTCATACTGGGATATTTATGGTTTAATAAACAGAGAAGCAGATACTAATGTTATACAACCTATGCTAGGAATTAACAACAAGAGACTACTCAAGGAATATAAAAAATGGGTTCTAGAGCCCAAATACTTTGATTTTATCATAAAAATCAATCTCATTGCCTTTCCAACAACCCACTTTCTTTATCATAAAAGAATGTATATATCTATTGACCCCTTCTGTGGACTCTGCCATCGAGCAGAAGAGACACTGGACCACTTTATTTATCAATGTGTAGCAATTAACCAAACATGACAGATGATGTGTAACACCTACAGAAAACTGGGTACAATCATTAATCACATAATAGCTGCTTTTCAGGGAAGAACAATACCTAGCATTAGGGAAGCCACCTTTGTTCTATATGCATACTGGTGCACCCAATGTACTTTCTTAATTGGCAATAACACCAGACGACACCCAGCTACATTTAGCAACAAACTACTACACATTCGAAATAGAGATAAAATAATAACCAACCCCCACTTATATGCAGCAACGTGGTCATTGTTAAAACAACCATCAATGCTGTGAATGCTGCAAAGAAAACTATCATACAACTAACATTCAAAGTGACATGTGGACAAAACTAAATAAGCTCCTCAAACTTTAGAACTCTGATTATTTTTGCTTTTTTTATTTTTTATATCATTGTAGTCCATTATCCACAAAGTGTAACCACTAAATTCATTTATATGTGTTTACCCTAATATTATTCATTGTATGTTAAATTTGAAATTTTCTAGATGTAAACTTATGTAAACCATTGAGATCAATAAAGCCTTTTTGAAACATCATCATCATCATCATCATTATAATAATAATAATAATAATAATAATAATAATAATAATGATAATAATAATAATTCAATTCATTTATTTAAGTGCTAAACAACAGCATAAAGCCAATTACAATTTGCACATTACAATAAAAATGAAGATAATACATATGACATAAAATGAAAATATAAATGTTTACACAATAAAATGAAGATAATACATATGACATAAAATGAAAATATAAATGTTTACATAATAAAACAATATTTAAAATTAAAAACTATTTAAAATTAAAAATATCACAAAAATTAATGTTACTCCCAATCTGATTATATAGAGAGCAACCTTAAATATTTGACAAAGTAATTGTTGTTTCCTTAACAAATGTCTCTAGATCTACTAAAAATATATCAATATCATTAAAATACATATAAAAATTTGGTAATCTATATAATGCTGCTAAATATAAAGTTCCACATTTATATTTATCGATACTAAATAAATCCTTATTTCTTGTATATACATGAGGAACTCTTATTAATACCTTTGAAATACAATTATGTAAGTAAATTTTTCCATGAATGATTAAATAAAAAAATTTCATATCACGAATCACTCTTCTATGAAACAAATTTATACAAACATCTTTTGCATTAATTATATTACTGAATTTATTGTATATTGATTGCAATTTATCTATATGAGATAACTTATTCGAGTTCCATATTATTGAGCCATATTACATTATAGGAAGTACAAGTGTTTTAAACAAATGTATTTTAATAAAAATATTAAAATAACATCCATTATGAAGAATAAGACCCATTATTTTATTGGCATTATTTAAAATTTTATCTACATGAGTTGTAAAAGATCCATTTTGATCAAACCATATTCCAAGATCTTTACAATACTTTTTATATTCAATAGTTTTATTATTTATATAATATGAGTCCATATAGTATTGAACTTTCCTTGTATATGTAACAGCACAACATTTTTCTATATTTATATGCATGTTATTCTTTAAACACCATTCAGAAAAGCCATCTATATAAGATTGAAACTGTAACTGATCCTTATAACAAGTAATTAATTTAAATATTTTACAATCATCAGCATATGATAATAGACCATCCTTCACTATATATCTATCCAAATCATTTATATATATTGCAAATAACAATGGTGCCAGTACACTACCTTGTGGAACACCTAATTCATTAACATAAGCATGTGAAACATTATTATTACATTTAATAAAAGAAGGTCTATTTTGCAAAAATGACATAAACAAATTTAATAAATTCAATGAGAAACCCATGTCAGACATTTTACTTAAAAGCTTAGAATGAATAACTCTATCAAAAGCTCTACTTAAATCAAAATAAATTACATCAAGTTGTGCTTGATTATTTAAAGAATGGGCAATATGATCCTGTATAGTTAATAAATTTGTCTCAACAGATCTACATGGTAAAAATCTGCAGTCAAGTATCACTTGCAAGTGCCAGCAGTGTTTTGGGGTGTTTTAAAATTCAAAATGGCCACCAAGCACATACTATATCAGCACCAAAACTTTTTATCAAGAATAAAGGTACTAAAAAAATCAAATGGTTTAATTGTTGGGGAGTTCATAATATGTTTTGAGGATCAAAAACGAGGCCTCACTTCCAGTTTTAAATTGAAATAATTGCTATTTCAATTTTCTTCTTAATCATTATGATGTATTTTAACAATCCAAAAATATTAAACATTAGTTTTAATAAAATTTATTTTTCTACTTTTTCTTCAAAATTAGCTAAATGCAATTTACAAATGTGTATTTTGTAATTATATTAGAATGGCAATTATCCTACTATTTGCCATATGACTGACGAGAAATTGGCTGGTGTTTAGACATAATGGTTCACAGCCCTGGACAGTGTATAGACAAATCATAGTATGAAAAATAGAGATCGCCTCCTAGCATCAGTGTATCTCTATGTAGACACCTGGGTGCAAATATTGCCTCTAGATGATGAGTCCCCCTGGTTAGAAAATTCTAGTCAAGTTATAAATATATAATTAATGATGAATGTACATTAACAGATTCATGCTGTAAATTGTATTTGTTTTCTTTAATAAAAAAAAAATAATAATAATTAATATTGTTTGCAAATCAAAACTGTTTTTAGATAATCATAATTTATCTTAAAATCTAATATTTATTATTCTAAACATTTAACAACTTTTAAACTATTGAATGTATTTTGGATAAATTAAATCATCTAATGCATATTTTTATCTCTTTTTGTGTGTGTAATTTTAAATTATTTTATCAATGAAATATTTTTGTAAAATTTCATAATTGAACATATCTTTTTTAACTTCTGATTTTTAAAGTATTAATCACAGACTATGTATATATACAATCAAAAGTTTTCTCAGGATTTTTAAAAGCTAAACATATCTGAAAGTATATTTGAGTTATTTCATTTTCTACTTAAAGATGTTCTTTATGGTAAATCCATTTTTAAATTTGCCTGCTTGAATGAACATAATCTATCTTTTCTTATACTATTCTACATTAATTTTTTTTAAAAATATGTATCTAACAAAATAATGCAGATATAATATTATTAATTTATCTACCAAAATTAAACAATTTTTAAAATCTGAATAAAATTAGGGAGTAAAATTTTAAATATTTACAATTATCAGACTTATTATTTTAGCATGAGTTACAATTTAATTGACATAAGTATTATGTTTCTATTTTATCTTTTTTTTTTATTATTTAAAAAATTTAGATTTATTGATAATAGGTATATACAAAAGTTTTCTATGATAGTTATAAATGTTTATATTGTCATAAGTTCTCCAAGAGTTTGCATAGAATGAGGCGAGATCTGATTTGTTTGTTTAGTCAGATCATAGGTCAGAGAAAAATTAGTGTGTGTTTAGGACGTTTGAATTTATGTCTATACATTAGTCGGATATTTGAGTGTTTCTTTTATCTGTTATATAGTTTACCAATCATTAAGATTTGAATTCATTTTGTAGGTAAGATATTTTGAACAGTTTCCATGTATGTTCATGTAGATACTTTGAGGAGAGCATTTTGTCTTTCTTTTGTAGTTTTGAAAGTGTTCCAAGGAAGAAAGAGTTTGTTTCCTGCTGGGAAATGCTAAACTTTAATTTACATCTTGTCACCCAGATAGAATATGTAACAAAGATCTATTTTATCTTTTAAAAAGTTTATTCAACTTTTCTATGTAATTCATGATTTTTTTAAGAAGTAGAAACTAAAGAAAAAAAGGTTAATTTCTAAACAAAATTATAGAAAGTTTATAAGTAAAAAAAAAAAAAAAGTAATTTATTTATATTTTGTCATAATAAAAAAATAAAAGCAATACCTGAAGAAGAGAGGAGAATAATATCTCTCAAAACATTGTACTTATACTAACCTGTGTGCTATTACTGCCAATTTAATGTATTTGGAATATTTAAATAAAGTTAATTTTTTAAAGATATTCAGTATTTATATTAGATGATGGAAATTGTCCAATATATAAATACAAAAACTACTGATGTTTCTCTAGTGTTTATATTATTCTACAGAGTAATTCTTTTACTTTTTTAGAAACAATTTTTGATTGATTTTCTCAATTGCTTCTATTATATGTAATAATGGGTTATCATATAATGCAGGGGTCCCCAATCTTTTTGCACTTAAGAGCACATTCTATAATACTGGCCAGGTGGCGGGCACCATTTATTTTTTCAACCAGGTGGTGGGCACCATTTATTTTTTTAATGTAAATTTATAGTTGGATATTGTTAATAATACACATAATGTACAAAAAAATATTTATTTGAAAAATAAAATTTTAACATATAATTAACGTTTATATTTTTACACTGTAAAAGTATAGTATGCCCTACAATTTGATTACAATATAATATAATAATTTATAAGAAATTTTAAAAATTAAATTTATTTGTATCAGATAAATAATTTTTTATTGTGTTCAGATAGTGGTGGGCACACCCCTGATATAATGTTATGGTGAAGTTTAATTCTTTTCTCATAATAAAATGTTAGAATCAGTTAGATGCCAAAGCTTTAATTGATGGCTAAACATATGTTGTTGTTTTTTAAAAAAGAGAAACTTTGTTATCATACCATCTAATATCCTACTATCACATAAAAAAACTACACATTTTTAACTGATATTGAATCTTATGACATGTCTAATATTCCCTTTTTTTAAATATAATGTCAACAACTGAGAAAGTCACCCAAAAATTTCCTTTGGAAGAAACAGCAGAATTGTACTTGAAAATAAAAAAAATCATCTTCCAGCAACATAAGTCAAACATTACCTATACTGGGAATCTTTTAAATTAGACAAATCTCTAATCAGTCTTCCTGTTGAAAAAAACAATATAATGGAAATTATGTGATTATAAAATAAAAGAATTTTTTATAGCAGGTTAATATAAAAATATTTAAGTGATTCTGAAAATAAAATTAACATATTTCAGAAAATTTCCACATCTCTCTATGCTATACTAAGAATCCATAAAGATCATATTCTAAAGATCTTTTATTAAGATTCTTAGACTTTTTGTGTAAAATTAATGGTTCTTTATTAGAGTTTCTAGGTATTTTGTATATTCAGTCAAGAATATGAAAATAAACTTAACTGCAGAAAATTTATTCATAAATGTAAATTAAAAAGGTAATACATAAAATCCAACAATTTCTCCTGATAGGATAAAAGAACTGTCATCATTCATTATAACAACATACATATACTACTAAATTTCAATCAAATGTCTTGCTTTAAATATGTTAGTCATATCATACATTTGTTATAGAACCATATGATTAAACATTATTACAAACATTCTGGATACCCATTAATAACATATCTCTTCAATTAAATTCACAATAGAATTAGAACAAGAACTAAAGTTTTCATTTTAGATATTCTTATAACAAAATATATCGCATTACAAAGAATACACACGCAAAAAAAGTATTTAGTATATTCATCCAATCACAATAAAAATACAAATAATTATATTATTATTATAGAACAGACAAAAATAGTTTCTTTAGAAGTCAATGATTTGTAAAAGTCTAACACAGAAATAACTCTCATAAAGAGTAACTAGCCAACAAAAAGTTATTAAAAGAAAAAGCAATAATTAGTGTTGTGATCAATTCATAAATACCAAGAATATCAAGCAAATTAAAGAAAATCTGTAATTAATATAATTTCAAAACAGTTTTACAAATCTACAGCACATTGGAAGAAATCCTAATCTCTATAATGCTGAAAAACTAAAATTGCATCTATGAAATACTGTGTGGGTGGGGAAAGATGTGAATTGATTAAACTAGCTGCTCCATTAAGAAATCATTAAAAGATCATAAAATGATGAATAAAGAGGAAAAATAGATATATGTAAAGTAACAGAAAATTTTATGTGCATATGAATATGGGTTTCATTTGGGAAAACATAATACTAATCAGAGAGGGAAAAATTAAAGAAATTCGTTATATGATAATGGAATAGGAATCCCATAGGTCAACCTAGAATAATAATCCATATTTAGAAACCATTCATTAACCATGCTTTTAAAAAAAAAGTCATCAGAAATCAGAACTCTTATAAATAGAAAATTTCTACTGTTTTATTAATAAAAGTACTTTAATTTGTTACATCATCTTAAATTCAGTATACATAAAATTTTCTTCATGTTGTGGCTGTCATACTAATCTTTAATGTTATGAAAAGCAATTGTTATGTATAATATTTAAAAAATATACATTTTTTTTTCTAAAAACATTTAACAATTCTAATAAATATTGAAGTATCTCAATATGTAATTAAAAAGGAAATACTATCATTACAACATTTCAGATAAACAGATATTTTAAGAGTAGTTGTACAGCAATGCAGCCTGAAAATAATCCCAAATAAATTGCTCTCATTGATTTACTAGGACACATTTGAACATCAAATATAACTAAGTGAGAGTATTCAAAAACTATTCTCAAATAAATAGTATATTATAATAATTAGACTACTCATTAGTCAGCCAAATGTAATAAGTGTAAAACTATGCAAATACATTTTTATGTCCAGTCAGGTTGCCAGATGTAATAGAATATTTCTATTTAACCTCTTTTAACATATCACCAATTATATCAGGAAACCATGATGATAATGGCTTGAAATTTATATTTGATGATCATGTCATTGGAGTGCCACAATAACCCTGGTTGATTAACTAGTAACATAACATAAGGGCATTATTTCTGACAACATTCAAACTCTGTTGAAGATGATTTTTAATTTTATTATATTGAGCATATAACAATAATATTTTAATATACCAGATTTTGAATAATATGAGCAGTAAAGAAGTAAAAAGCATTTAAATTTAATATAAAAAAATAATTTAGTAAGTTGAGTAGTAAGTTCAAAAGAATTGAGTTAATTAATAATAAACAGATATGTAATTTTTTTTATGGTAAATGCTTTTATTTACCATTGACTAAAAAGCAAAATCATAATTGTTTCTTCAATCTGGGTTTTTAGATTTAACTTGAAATAAATGCATAGGGGATTCAGAAATTAATTAAGTCAACCCCTTGTTATAAAAAATAGGGATTGGTTCAATTAATTTCTGGACCCCTAATCTAAAAACTACAATTGTGGTTGAAGAAACATTTTTTTTTACTTTTTGGTGCACTTAAATAAAAGCATTTAATAGAAAAAAAAATATCTATTGATTTTTAACTTTTTGGTATTGGCACAATAAATAAAAATGTAAAACTATATTATACTTTAAATTGACTTGACACTTATATACAACTAGATATTTCTGCTATAAATTAATATGTATAACTCTTATTAATATATATGTGTATATAATAATATATGGGTATAATAAATCATTAAGTGACTAAAAATATAAAAATATCCTTTTAACTAGAAAATGTTTGACATTTTTGCATTTGATTGGAAATTTTTATTTTTTAAAAAAGATGGCTTATTAAAATATTTTAAATTAACTTCACTTAATAATGATAATTTTATTTTAAATCAATTTGACACATAATTTATATGTATCACTAGATATTTCTACAATAAGTTAATATATATACTCCTTATGTATATATCATATTTAATATGAAGACACAATTATATATATATAAGGTGTGAAAGTTGCCTTGACAGCAGTTAGAAATATTGGTTGCTATATTTACTGTGAATGTTTAGGTGGTTACTGGTTGGAAACTAATTACATCATTATCCCAGATTAGCTTTAGGCACTATTTCGCTTATTATTTCTAAATAATACATGGGCAATTTAAAAGTATTGCATTAATTAATGTTTTAGATGACAATTTATTAGTCTGCATTATAGTGACATGTTTATTTCATGTTTAAAGAGGTTTATTTAAACTTCATTGTAACAATATTTCACACTCTGTAGTCAAGTTGCAATCTTTAAGTGTCCATATATATTCAATGGACCATTAGTAAGAATGGATTTCCATTCTTGCTATTAAAAGGTGTGAAGGTTGCCTTGACAGCAGTTAGAAATATTGGTTGCTATATTTACTGTGAATGTTTAGGTGGTTACTGGTTGGAAACTAATTATATATATATATAAAGCATTAAGTAACCTACTTTTCTGTTGAAAAATGTTTGACATTTTCTCTTTATTTGAAAAAAAATTAACAAAACTGCTTAATAAAACTATATTGTAAACTATGAAGCTTACAATTGAAACCAAGAAACTCACCCACATTACTTAAAACATATTCAAGTTCTAAGAACAATTTTTAAATTTGATATCAAAATATTCAAAACTTTCCTATCCACTTTTTAATATTCAAGAAATTAGGTCACCTATCTAAAATATTAGTTCCCTATCATTTTGATACTGATTTTAAAAAACTACAAAATTTCAATAAATTATATTGAATTTAAATCTATTAAACCTTGATTTTAAAGTGTTATTATAACTTTAAATTGAAATTTTAAAAAAATTCTATATCACCCTCTCATGAGTCTTACTTATTAATTTCACAAAAATTAGCACATCTTTTTCTCATTCTTTTGAAATTAAAATGTCTGTTTTCATTTCAAACATGTGGGAAAACTACATATACTATGCATGTGCCAATATCATCATTCTCTGTGGTTCAGTTTCCTCTTTCATCTTATATACTGCATGTTAAAATTGAACAAAAATTCAATTTTTTATCTTTTTTTTGTAATAAGTCTATTTAATTTTTGTTTCTGCTCAGTTTATTAAATTGTATAGAGATAACAAAGCTGTAAATGTTTTACTGGGAAAATGTTATTAGAAAATGGATTCAACATGCTTCAAAAATTTGGAAATTTCAAGGCCTTTATCCTGGAAATAAATGTAACTTTCAAATATTATATGTAAGTGTAGTATTTTAATTTCAATAAATATTTTAGTATAAAAAATATTGATAATACTACAGAAGTTAAATTTAAATGTACTAATTAATGACAATGGAAACTGTTTTAGGAATGAATTATAGATATAAGAAAATGAATAGCTTTACATAATTAAAAGATTTCTACAGACTGAATAAAAAGAATGGAAGAGCAAATTTTGAACTGATTAGAGTAAAGATAAGATCTTATGAGAATAGTACATTTGGAAAGTGAAATTAATTAAATGCTTTCACAAAGGAATTTTAAGTAATGGAAAATTTCTGATAAGAGAACAATTAAATGGCAGATTATACAAATTTGGAATTATAGAGTTAAGTGCCCTTTTTCTCCTATGTGTTGGTGAAGTGCTATTGGACTCATAATGAGTATCATCAGTAACCAGTTAATGTCTGCAGAGGAATAAACACAGATGTTTCAGAATCTGAAGGTATAAAAATCTGACTAGTATTTAAAACAGATAAACCTGATCTTATTTTGTTTTATATAAGTCTAAAGGGCTCTTAGATTTTAACTTGGAAAACTTTTAGCATATTTAGCATAGTTGTGAAAAGTGTCAATCCATTAAATAGGACAGTAATTGTCAGATAATATTGAAATAGTGTTTAAAGACTAAGAACTCCATGTCATTTATTTGTCTGTATATAGTTAAGCTTGTATATATATATATATATATATATATTCTAGTTTTTGTTTGTATAACTTATAGTAAATCTTTAGTTCTAAATTTAGTTTTAGTTAATAATTAATTGTAGTTTGCCCTTTCAAGAGTTGTTGGTAAATACACAACAATAAGTATTTAATTTTAGATTTTTTTTATTATTTGATTATTATTATTTTAAATTTTTTTATTATTCAATAAATGTATAATTTATTAATGTCATTGTCTGGTGCTATCATCTTATTTGTATTCAAAAATAATGAAAGTAGTGATTTTGATTGCATCTATAAAATTAGGTGATTATATACAATGTAATTTTGGGATTCTGATCTAGTTTGAGACCTTATTTTATAGCCATAATGACTCTCAAAAGATTTAATAATTTATTAACGTCTGTTTGTATAATAAGTAATGACATCGACTTACATATATAAAATTAGGCTATTATAGAGCAGTGCAATGTAAATTTTAAGGTTGATTATCAGATGCACAGAAAGTTTGCAATTGATGAAACAATCACAAAGTTTATTGGGCATAGTATCATGTGATAATATAAACTCTTAAAAACAATAAAAAGATGTTTCAAGTGGTAGGTGTGTGATAATAGCCATAATGATTATGTATATTAGTATACAAAATGCATATATTGGTGATTATTTATCTTTTCTACATGTGTGTGGTCATGTGTATCAGTTGTATGAGATAGTGTGGATAGATCGAGGGTGCTTGAAAATCTGTGTTCAAATCCCCTATTCTAACTTTAATAATAAAAATGACTGCAATAGTTTACAAAGTTACAAACAAACAGAGAATGTAATTTAAATAAAAGCATTTAATTAAAAGAAATAACAAGAACAATTATCAATTAATATATGTCAACATTTAATTGGATTATAAAATACTAACTTTATTGTATTAATAAAAATTCACAAATTATTTGTCCAGTGTTATCATTTGATCTGTCTTGACAAAAAAATCTATATATTGAACAATATCAAAATATTGCATTGGATTTTGACTAAGAGTGTTAAAACTTGGCAAAAATGATGAGAAAGAGAGAAAAACCTAAAAATATACTTCCCCCTCTCACATTCAATTAATGTGTTGCTCTATTGTAGCATGACGTGTGCTTGCATCACCTGATTCATTGAAATTTTGTTTTCTTTTTTACTATAAGTATGACATCAACGAAACTTTCAGCATTCATTGTTGCTTGAAAATCTTTTTAAAGTGGTGTATCTTGAGTTGAAATCAGATAAAATTTGATTTTTTTATTAATATTTTTAGTAATAGGTTCATTTAATTTTTTTTTTTTTTCTGTTAAGTTTACTAGTTTGCACGGGGAAGACAAAGGCAGATTTTTTTAATTGGCCAAAGTCAGTAATAAAATGGATTAAAAATATGCAAATAATTCACATTTCAAAACCTTTGACATGATAAAAATGTAATCACCGAATATTGGTCGTAAGTATTCAATTATTTGAATATTTTTAATTATTTGATAAATGTATAATTTATTAATGTGTTTGATTTGTGTTGGTGTGTCTGTGTACTATATAATTATATAATTTTAAATTATTTATGCTCTTTATTATACAGTATATAAATTTGTATTTAAATATAACAAAAGTGATTTGTGTACAATGTAATTTTGGGTCTCTGACCCAAGTTTGAGGCAATCTTAATTTATAGATATAATGATAATTATTTATTAATGTGTTTATATTTGTATTAGTGTATTTGTGTTTGCACTTGTATTCTCGTGTTTGTATAAGAAATAATGATTTACATATATAGAGCATTGCAATGTAAATTTTAAGACTGATTATCTGATGTACAGAAAGATTCCAGTAAAGCAATCACAAAATTTACTGGGCATAGTACCATGTGAAAATATAAACACTTAAAATCAATAAAGAGAGATTTCAAATGGTGTGGGTGTGATAATAGCCACAATGGTTATGTATATTAATGGAATTGTATTCAGACAAAGAATCAAATTCTGATTCATGCATATGGCTTGATACTCATGCTGTGGAACCAGTAGTTTTGCCACATCTTGCATCACATTATTTTCAAGTCTATAGCTAGAAAATGAGCTATATGCAAATAAATTATATCTCTATGAGATTGGTATGCATAAAGAATATAAACATCACTGGTTTACACAAAAAATATATAATGAAAAGATAAAATTCATTTTATCATTGATACAGACAGTAACCTACAATTTCTAGATTTAGATAGAATAGAAGCCAATTGCTTTGATGACAAATGCATACCTATCTTCTGGAAATGATTTGTTTTGAATCTTTTATTAGGATGAATCTTTTTCTTATAGATGCCTTTGAGATTTGTTAACTTTTGCAGTACAAGATAAAAATGAATAATTCTTATGCAAATAGTTTTGGAGATTCTGAAGCTATGGATTATGTCAGGTAAGAAGTATTATATATGGTTTGAAGGATAATTTTGTGAGGAATACAAAGAAATTATCAATGAAGATCTAATTTAAACTTAATTAATGATAAATTAGAAATTATTAACAAACAATAAAGTAATAATTATGCCAGATGTTGAACTTTCTTTTTTCCTTATTTTTTAATGGTGATTACTATTTTTCTTAGCCTTATTGTTTTTCTTTATTTTTCTAGTTTCTATCAATGTAAAGTCTTTTGCTCTAACATTATTAAAACTGAAGTTATTATGAAAATTGTGTCTCAGGTCAGTTTTTTAAAAAAATTCAATATGGAGGCTGAGTGTGCAACTGTTAAAGTTGTGTTTCCTACCAAAAAAAAAGATATTAAAACACAAATTATTCTTAATTCTTGGATTATAATAAGGGTATTCAATTAAATAATGTATAAAATATCAAACACATATTTTAAAAATCAATGATTCATCTTAATACTGAAAAAAAAAATTTTAATTGAAATAAATTAATATATAATTTTTAAATGGTTCCAAAAGTTGAAATTTTATATTTGATACAACTTTGTTTATCAATTCCATTCATTTATAGACAAAGTAAAATCTTTTGTTTTGAATGTTTTCTTAATGGTAATTTTATTCTTTTTTAATGGTTTCATTTTCTTCATGATCTTTTATTTTAAACAAAACCTTGCTACAATCAGTCTTTGACAATCACAATTGCCTTTTATGCATTGTTTATGAAAATTTTAGAAGTTAGTTTTTCTATATAGGTCAATTACATGATAAGAAAGAGATATTGGCATTCAGGCATATATCAGCTGTACATTATTATATTAGTAGATTAGTGAACTATTTTTTCAGATAGGTCAGCAGAGGAGTACTTGGGACTTTAACCAATTATTCTGGAAATTTCTGCCATATATACTTCATTTTTTTTAGTGAAGGATCATTTTCTGCTTCAACATATGATCTTGGGCATTGCTCTCACTAGTTTCAATCACTGTTGCAACCAGCATGGATTCAATAGGCAATTAGTCAGTGCTTTATAATAAATTTTGTTTTAGCACATTATATAAATATATTCTCTCCAATGATGCACCAAAACTCCAATTAAAATATCTTTGTCTAAAATCCCACTTTGTTTTTCCTAAAATAAATTTGTATCCTAATTGCTTTGTTTATTTTTTTTTTTTAAAAAAGGCTTTCTTTCTTTACAAGCTGTTTTCTATCTAGTTCTGCTTTATTTTATTTAATTAGGATGTAATTTTTTTAAACATTGTTTAAAGTAAATATGATATGTTGGACTATTTCCATCATCTGTGAGTGAATGTTGAATACTTTCCAGGTACAAACAACTTGTTAGTAATAGCACACAAATAAACAACAAAGGTTAGTAATTACACAATATTTCAAGTATTCTCCACCCTTCTTCAGCGCACAGTGACAGTAATCATATAGAAGTTGAGCTAGCATGTTTAGATTCTTTAATGTCGAATAAATAAGGCTCAGTTGGTTAGAGCATTTGCTTTAAATTCGATATTAAAGAATCTAAAGATGCAAGTTCAACTTCTATGTGATTACTATCACTGTGTGCTGAAGAAGGGTGGAGAATACTACTATTCAAAAGATTGTGTAATTACTAACCTGTGTCTATTTGTGTGCTATTACTAACAAGTGGTTTGTATTTGGAAAATTTAAATAAAGTTTAAATTTTTCTTTACATTCAACATGCACTCAAAGATGATGGAAATAGTCCAACATCTCACATCTAAAAATATACTATCATCACAAACATTCAGGCAAATATGAAATCATTTAAAGTGTTTTACTTTTTCTTTTTTATCATTTTGGTGTATTTTTTCAAACTGTTCACGCCAATAAACAATTATTAAATTATTCTGCTACCTAAAAATAAAATATTGTAGCATATTTACATTATTATATTTTAAAGCTTTTCTCAATTAACCATTTCAAACTATATTATCCAATATATTACTTTCATTTAATTTAGCTAACATAATCTTTATTTGAGCGGTTCTCTTACATTACTTGATGGCAAAAAGAATAAAATAATCTATCAAAGACATTTTTCCATCACTCAGTAACACATATTTGTATAGAACATTTTTTTTGGAATTTTAACTTGTAAGACTTATCTATAGCAGGGCTTTATCCCTGTAATATCCTAATATATATATAACTAAATTATATTTATTTAACAGTAAATTTTGATTTACTTGTGACCAGTATTGAATATTTTGAATAGATGTAATTTGTTTTTGTATGGACAAGTTTAGTTTTTTTTGTATTTAATTTTTTATAGAGAGAAAAAGAGAAATGTTCCAATGTTAAATATCATGATACTATGATTTCTCTTTTTAAATAGTGAAGGATTTTTTTTAAAAAATTCAGGTATATATGTATATATGCATATATATATGTAAGTATGTATGTATTTACATCAGGTTTTCTATGGATTAATTTAATTGGGCAAAGAGGTATCATTACAGTGTCATTGTTTCATCCTCTTAACTACTAGATTAATACTACATAAATTTATATTAATTTCATTACTGCAAACAATAATTTTAAGAAGATATTATATAACTTGCATATGATTTTTTTATTATTAATCATTAAAATCGAATATATTAGTTATAATGTATTCAAATAGAAAAAAGAATATTTGACAAATTTTTCAGCTAAAACTTATTTCTTGTCAGAGTATTACAATTAGCAAAAAAGTTAATACTTGATCATCATCATCATTATTATTGGTAGTTTACTGTTGCTTTCCGTTCATCCTTAACAAAAATTTATATTAATCCATGTTAATTAGAGATTTACTTGAAAAAAGTTGTATGTTTTCTGAAAATTGCTTACTTGAATATCAGATATTTCTTGTCATGAAGAAATTCTACCTATTAATATTGTTTGTGTGATTGTGTATTTTAATATTTGGACCTGAAATCTAGGTAAAACATTTTTTTAAAAAAAAAAAAAATTCCAAGCAAACAGATTATTTCTTTCAAGTAGCTGATCGATTGCATCTAGTTAGTCATTTCAATCATTGATCGGTAAATGGGCGCCTACCCTGGAAAATATCTTTACTTTTCTCTACAAAGAGATTCTGCAGAGGATGTTTTATCTTTATATACTATGTTTGAGTGAAAATTTTATGGATTATAACATTATTTGTATAATTTTGGAAACCTTTAAGTATAACCAAACTGATGGCAATTACGTAAACAACGCTCTGCCTAATCATAAAATTTCTCTACATTAATTAATTTAATCGAAAGTAGTTTGGTTAATTACTCCTCTTCCGTACAGTTTGAAATAACGTTTTGTTGTTGATTACCGGGATTTCATATCTTATTGGCCGCTTTAAATATTAAATTAAAATGTTAAAAAAAAAAAACATATGGAATAAAGAAAAACAATTAAAAAAATTTTAAAAAGATGCCTCCCGTTACTGAGATTATTAAATTTTAAGATAAAAAGATTACTTATTTAAATGCTACGATATGTCGATTTTACTTAAAGCAATGAGTATTTCTTTTTTTAAGTTTTAGTTTTGGTCTGGATATAATTCCTATTTAAATAATAAATTTTAGAAAAAATAAATAAATTTAAATTATGTAATGGTTCTTAAAATTTTTAGTGTCTAATTAAAATAATAACCAAGGCATTTCTTAAAACAATATATATATTTATGCTTAGCTAAACATAACATTATAGAGTAAAAAGTTAATAAAAACCAATATTCTTAATAATTCAACAACAACAAAATGTCTTGCATTGGTGGTCGAGAGGTCAGCGCGACTGCCTTGCACTTGCAGGCAGTTCCGTCCGGGTTGCGGGTTCGCGTCCCGGCCGATGCTATGACACTTAAAAAAAAAAAAAAAATCTTTATAAGGGTTAGCTATAAACTCCTTTAAGAAACTCGTTATTCGTTAAGTCAATAATTTGTATTCTATAGGAAAGAAAAAATTAAAATATACCTAAAATGTTCAAAAATATGATCGTTTCTATCTCCATAAAATAAAGAGAAAAGCATTTTGAAATGCTATTTTTCAAGTTATCAATCATTCTAAATTTGAGCAATTTTCTAATTTGAGTTTTTCTATTAAATAATAAAATAAAATAAAACTTTTTTCTTACCATGTTTCAACTGGTAATTACATAGCAATAAGTAACTAATTTCTTATTATTTAATAAAAACAAACAAACTCTAAGTATATATGTCAACAAACATTAAATAAAAAAAACACATTAAATTGCTAACCCTAAAAATTTTAACAAATTTTACAGAATTTAAAGCAGATATATTTTACTGAGAAAAAATAGTAAAAAAATATATAATAATAGCAATAAGAGTAACAACTAATTTAATTAATGACCTATTTACACCTCTTTTTTTAAGCTAAACACAAGTCGTTTCTGTTTCCCTTGATGATGCCTGCAACTGCGACCACTTATTGAGAACCTCCGGAGTAAACATCAGTTTAAATGTTTCCCGAAACTGTCGACTCATTGTGCAATATAAAATAAAATTAACTCCGCTATTAATAAGCGCTAAAATATCCATAAGATCTCCCAACGGTTGATAAACATTTATAAGAAATAATGGACCTAAAATCCCACTCAAAAGAGCGATCATGCCTAACGGAAATTCCGTGATTAGAAACAAAAGAAGAACGGAGAGAAGCATTCGCGTGGTGCGATCACAGGAACGCTCAGCTTCTTCGCGACCCATACGAGAAGCTAATTTTCGCTTCCGCTGATTTGCACGATACAAGGCACGCATCAACAGGATGCTAAGTATAGTTAAAGCTACGCAAGGTATAAGCTTTGTTAAAACACTAAATATCCAAAAATTTACGTTTAACAACAATCTATCATTAGCTAAAGCTATATCACTTGCTACAACGATGTAAATAGTTTCATTAGAATTCAGGTTACTTTTTTGAAAGGTAACACTAAGATAGTTAGGAATACATATTATCACAGTAGTAAGATAGGCACTTATAATTGCTATTTTGGCTCTTCTCATGTTACACCATCGTTTGTTTTTTGAAGGGATGCTAACAGCAATATAGCGAAAGACGGCCAAAGTAACGGTTAACCAAATAGAAATTGTGTGACAAATGACAGAAAAATGAGCATGAAATAAAATCGTAATTGATGAGTGATAAGTATCTTGACTATAATCGGCTACATTAGATTCAGGGATCAAATAAAAACTAATGGCAAACAACAGGTAGGAAGCCATTGTACCCATGTCAGTGACCGCCAGCCCTGTTAGAATAGTATTTGTCGGAGTGATCATATTTTTTCTAGTTAACACAATAATATTTAAAACATTTGTTAATAATCCAAAGCAGCATAGGACAATACTTAGATATCCATGAATAGGTCGGTACCATTTCTTAAACGAGTCAAAGTATTCGCCTCCGTAGAAATAAGTATGTTCCCCTATATAAACTGAATGAGGTCTATCTGAAACAATACTATCGCTACTACTGTTTGTAGAATTGTCGTATTCATATTCCGGAGTGTTAAAGAAGATTGTTTCATTCATGTTTTGCAGCCACACTCGACAAATTATTCAAGGAAATAGTATTGCCGTGAATCTGTGACACTCTTTCGTAATATAGTCAACTGCTCCTCTGACATGATTAAACTTAATTGCTAAAAAGAACAGAATAAAATGTTTATTCAGATATTCCGTCTAGCTTTTAAGATGCGAAAAAAAAAAAGATGAAAGAAAAATAATATTTTAAAAATATGTATCCAACTGAAAGTGAAAAAATAAACAAATAAAAGCGAGAAAGGAAACTGGTAAACGTAGAACTGTCAAAACTATTATTCCCTGTAACTGAATTGGAACATCGCAATGATAAAATTTATGTGCTTATTATTCCATCAATTCATAAATATTGAAATGTATATTTTGTGTGTGTATATATATATGTATGTAGTTACTTCAAAAATAAATCCTTCTTACACCACCATTCTTTTAACCAATCAATGAATAATATTGTTTCACATGATCCACTCACACTTTTACCGATCAGTGAATAAAAAGTACCGGTGATTTCTGCATAAGAACAGCTACTAAAAACTGTTGCGAATTATTTCAATAAGAATAAAGCCACTTTGAAAAACGCCAAGGTAAATAATACGATTCAAATTAAATCTAAAAATTATAAAGAGGGTTTCGTCAAGACATGTTTTATTACGTAAAAAATGTTAGTATCTGCGCAAATAGAATGAAAAGGGGAGGGGATATCTCGTGCTTTTACATTAAAATTTGTCTTTTTTTTTTATATAGTACTTAAGAAAAAATTCACATTTTCTTTCCCATGAAAGTAATTTATGGCAAACTGATATATATAAGCTGATTGGATGTTTTTCATTACACCGTAATTTCAACTTGTTAAGAAAATCCAACAAGTATAGGTGTTAAAATTAACAGTCGATTAATTAAAATATTCTGAAAATAAAGTTTATTGATGTATCTTTATCGTGTAATTTACTAAATATTATAAATAATAATCCTATCTTTTTTTCATTAAAACTATTAATGATGATGATTATTTTTATAAAATTATTAATTAACTTTATTATCATAAACCATTATCAATCCACTGCAGGATGAAGGTTTCTCCAAGTTCAATCCATCTTCTCTGATCTTTAGCTTCTCTTCTCTACTTCATCCCTGCACACTTTCTTATTTCTTCCATACATCTCACATATAGTCTCCTCCTAAGTCATTTACAATATCTTGGAATACATTTAAGATTTCAATTGTCCATCCATTATCATCTCTTCTAGCGGTATGTCCATTCCAATTCCATTTCAGTCTTTTAATTTTTTCAATAAGGTCAGTAACAGCTGTTTGTTCTTTTATCCATATATTGTGTTTTCAATCTCTTCTTGTTCCTTTCAGCATTCTCTTCTATTAAATGTCCAAGTCTCAGATCCATAAGTAAGAACTGATAAAACACATTTCTTAAAAACCTTCCTTTTCAAACACATAGACATATTTCCTTTTAGTATCAAGTTATTTCTATCAAAAGCACTCCAACCAGTTTAATTCTATGATTATTTTCATCCATTATGTTTCCATCTGTATTAATAATCTGACCAAGATATATGTACCTATTAACTTCTTCTAACTCATCATAATCAATCTTTATTTTAATATTTTGAGAAAAACCATTAAACATTACTTTAGTCTTTTTAACATTTATCTTTAGTCCTACTTTCATCTGATAACTCCTGCAACATTTCCTGCAGCTCTAAAGCATTATTTGCAAAAACAACAATCATCTACAAAATCTAAATGACTTAAATAATCTCCATTTACCTTTAGCTTCCCAATTTAAACCACAAAATACTTTTTGCAGGACTGCTGTAAAAAGTTTTGAGATATGGAATCACCCTGTTTTACACCTTCTCAATGTTGACTTTCCTAGTATCATTATGTAATCTAATTGTTGCTGTTGCATTTCTATAAATATTCCCTAAAATATGACAATATCCTGGATCTATACCTTGATGACTCAGTGCTTTAATCCCTGAAAAAATGTTTATAGAATCAAATGCCTTTTTATAATCTACAAATCCAAAACATAATGGCAATTCATATTCATTTTTCCTTTCTATAACGTCTCTCAATACTTGGATAAGATCTACTGTACTAAAACCACTTTTAAATCCAGTTTCTTCTCTTGGTTGGTGGAAATCCAATGTTCTCTGTAGATGAGTTGCAATTATCTTGGTAAACAAATATTGTATAAACTAATAAAAGGCTGATAGGTCTGTAATTTTTAATATCTTCTTTATCACCTTTTTTAAATATTAATATTAATACTACATTCTGCCAAACATCTAGTACATCTTTATCATTTAGACATTTGGTATATAACTTAGCTAAAAAAAAAAAATCTATTTCTCACCTGCTTCTTTTAATATATCAGTTATAATTCCATAATTACCTGGAGCCCTTTCTTTTCTTCATAAATTTAATTGCATGTCTCACTTCTTCATTTAAAATTCTGAACAATTTGGAAGATATAATAGATATACGAGGTACTTGTTCTTTATTACTATATAATTTTTGATAGAAGTATTCTACTCATTTCATGATGTCATCTCTCTTTTTAGTAATAATTCCATCTTTTTTTCTTATTGCAGATATAAATTTCCTACCAATACCAAAATGTTGTTTTAAATTCTTGAGACTTTTATTCTCTTCTACAGCTTTTCTTGCTAGTTCACAGTTATATTTTCTTATATTATTTTCAACTCTTTTCCACACCATTTTACAAAATTCAAAATATTCAATTCTTTTTAAGCATCATTTTTGTATATCTTCATATTCCTTCTTTTCTTCATAAATTCTCTAGTTTCAGTAGAAATGTTATTGGTCAATTGCTACTTTTTTCTACCAGCTATCTTTGTTACAGTTTTTAAAAGTGTATCAGTTATTTTGATATTAATTGCATTCACATCTAAATCATGTTCAAAATCTACTAATACTTGAAACCGATTTGTAAATTCTAATTTAAATTCATTAGAATGTTTCTGAAGATTAGAAATATTAACTGTAAATATTGTTTTTCTTAATAATTTTTGTCTCTCTTGTTTTGCATTAACACCTATCTTACATCTTACTAATCAATGATCACTTCCTGTGTTAAATATATTAAAAAGATTACAATCTTGAAATATGTAGTCAAAATATCATCTAATTCTTGGATGCTTGCACATCCATTTCCTTTTAACATTTTTTTCAAAAAAAATAATTCATAATATAAAGTTTTTCTTTTTTTGCAAACTTCACTTTTTAGTTAGGTAATTACAAATGTAGATCATTTTCAAGTGAAAGAAGATTGCAAGAATTAGGAGAAGAACTATCTTAT
This sequence comes from Epiperipatus broadwayi, assembly GCA_028023455.1. Taxonomy (NCBI): domain Eukaryota; kingdom Metazoa; phylum Onychophora; class Udeonychophora; order Euonychophora; family Peripatidae; genus Epiperipatus; species Epiperipatus broadwayi. The sequence continues at coordinate 2,283,192 of JAQFVV010012544.1, forward strand.
ATTAAATGGGACATTATTGAGCTTTTTGAAGTTAGAAGAAAAGGTGAAGAGACAATTGATTTAAAAAGTGGACATGTACTTTACTATAAAGGCATAAATATTGGAAATACAAGTGGAGTAGGCTTCGTTATAAATAAAAGTGGAAGAACAACATTGTGGAGATTGATAGTGTATCGGACAGAGTGGCAAGATTAGTTTTACAACTTAATAGCAGATACCAAATACAGATAATTCAGGTTTATGCCCCAACAAGTTTTTATAGTGATGAAGTAGTAGAAGATTTTTATATGTATGTACAAAAGGCTTTTGATCAGAGTAAACAACATTTTAAAATTGTTATGGGAGACTTTAATGCTAGAATTGGAAAACAAATGAAAGATGAAAATTCTGTAGATAAGTTTGGTTATGATAATTAACTTTATACTACTACATAACTCTTAATTTGTTGTGATTACAATTACCTAGTGGGAAAAAGAAGCAACATATACACAATTACCATGTTAAGTTTTTTTAAAAAAACTATCTTAGATAATAATTAAAAATTAATCAAAATAAATGCCAAAATTATTACTAAAAATTAAAAATATATATATCAAAATGTACATATTTTTAGTCTTAACGAATTTATATACTTTTAACCTCAACCATATCATATTTTGTACTTTGAAGATCGTCCTAGTGGAAATTATATAAGGTGTAGATATTGGGATTATGTAAAAATGAAATGATCAAAACTAACAAAATCTAACACTTTTTTTCACCTCTAACAATAAATAAAATGTTTAAATAAATTTGAAGTGATTGCTTTTTTAAGGGTTGTCATACTGCTTTAAAAAAAATCATTCTGTAGTATTCTGTAAATTTCATGAACAATTTCTGGTACTTACATATTAGTCTTGTACTGACATGTCACATACATATTACGCTGGCAATAGTTTTCTAACCTACTCATTTTAGAAAGTAACATCTCCATGGGATTTGCTGACAAAGTTAATTGATTAATTCCTTCATCAGGTGCCTTGGAGCACAAATCCAAAAAATACTTTAATGATGGCTACTTGGTATCAAAGTAAATATTTATCACTATGGTAACTTACTATAAATTAGCTTATTACAATCATTGCACATAATACTTTTCTAGTGTGATATGTGTGTAGATTGGAGTGAGGCAGATGAAATTAAAATGTATTCCTAAAATGCAATGTATATTATAGAGCAATTTGTCATTTTTTTCATTTAATACATCAGTCATATTTTAAAAAGTTATTATGCATGGTAATTGTAGTTTATTTTTCATCAAATTAGTTAACATTATAATTCAAGGTAAGTTAAACTATTTATTAAAATAAAACTTGTTTGTAACTCTACATAGTTTTATTTTTTAATTAAATATCACTACTATCTGTCAAAATATTTAAGTGTTACAGTGTGTAGAATAAGAGATTATTTATTTATATATTTCAAAAATGAAATAAATGTCTTAAGAATTTATTTCAGGATCTTAATTATGAAGGGCAGGAAAAGAATATTATATTAAATTAGTTAGAAAAAAAACAGGTTGAATTCTAGATAATGAATAAAAATATTAGAGATTAAAAAAACATTTTAATTAAATGCATTTATTTACCATCACTAAAAAGAAATAAAAAATTGTTTCTTCAACCACAATAGGGATTTTTAGATTTATCTAGAAATAAAAGCATGATGGGGGGGGGGGGATCAAGAAATTAATTGAGTCAATCCTTTGTTTTAAAAAACCAGAGATTAGCTTAATTGATCTAAATCTATTAAGCCTCACTTTTAAAATGTTATCATAACTATAAATTGAAAGCACAAAGTGAACCTTACATAAAACATATTCAAGTTCTAAAAGCAATTTTTAACTTTGGTATCAAAATATTCAATATTTTCCCACCTAAGAAACTAGGTGACTTACTGGAAAGATTAGTGCCTCATATGGATTTGCTCATATTTACTATTTATATACCAAATTTTAAGTAATTCTATTAAATTTAAATCTATTAAACCTCAAATTTAAAATTTCATGCTAATGTAAAAGTGATTCAAAAGTTTACAAACAAACAGATTTTCCAACTTAAATAAAAGCATTTTAAAATAATAAAAAAATTATTTAGAATTTTATAAGAATTTTAAAAATATGAAAAATATATGATAATAGTAGAGGGGGCTTATTGTTATTTGGGACATGTATAGAAGCTTTAGACACCAAGAAAAAAAAATATAAATGAATTAAAAATTTTGATGCAAAAAGTCATTCCACACAAGTCACAATACATATTTTTTTAAATAAGGGGTTTTTTTTCTCTTATTTTTTGTGAAATGTTTTGAAATAAAATGAAGCATTGATTATTAATAGCAGGTTTCAATTGAAAAAATATAATACAATAAATTTTTTATTGACTCGAAGTTTATATTGTCAATAAAAAAATAACTGATTGATCAATTTTTCAGGTCACATGATGATTTGAACTCAAAAATTATATTCAGCTGATTAAATAAATATTTTTTTACTTTCCCCAGTTACAATTCAATCCAGGAGATTTTAGATTTAGTTTTTTACCATTCTACACTTAACTAAAATATCCTGGCATTCCACCAATTATTTTTCCAAAATTATATATTGATTGTTCATAAAAAAAATATGACTAAGTAAAATCAAATAGCTTTAAATACAATAGCCACTAAACATCACATGAATCACCATTTCTTATGATTTCTTATGCTTGCTCATAGCTTTTATTATAACAGGCAAACTTCTCCAGACAGTAGTGCCACTCAGTGCAAGCCAGAGTAATCCATTGATTATTCTGGCTTGCACTGAGTGGTACTACTGTATGGAGAGTTTTTCCTGTTTTAATAGCCATTATTTTTGGCCATTTAATTTTACTTTTGTTATCTTTGAAAAGTTATAAATGTTAATATAATATTGAAAATATCCATTTCCTAATATTCTGCACATGCTCCATTAATAAAATAAGCATAAAATATGTAAAGTTGAACTGAAAGTTTGTGATATTGGCATTTTGCTTGAAATTATGTTATTAATTAATACTTTTTAGGTTTATTCAACAATTATAGATAAATATATAAAATTTCTAGATACTATTGCTTTTTGTAGAACAGCCTAGATAATTAAAACATCACCTTCAGTATTATGAAATCATAAATCTAAACATCACCAGATCAATTTGTCATGCTCACTCTGTAACTGAACAGGACAGCAACACCTGAAGAAGAGAGAATAATAGTCATTGTAATGGTCTATTGTGTTAATAATGTTGAATATATTGAGAAAAGTATAAATAAAGTTTGAATTTTTCTAAAAACATTTAACATTTGATGGAAGTAGACCAACTTATAACTATAATAGAGATAAAAAAAATTATATTGAATGCTTTTATTGTCCATGTATTAAAAAGAAATAAAATAATTGGGTTTTTTCAACTATAATTAAAGTTTTTAGATTTAACTTGAAATAAAAACATGGAAGAAAGAGCAGAAATTAATTAAGTCATTGTTATAAAAAATAAGAATTGACTTAATTAATTTCTGGACCCTTCATGCTTTAATTTCAAGTTAAATATAAAACTTGAATTGGGTTGAGGAAACAATTATTATATTTTTTAGTGCACACTCAATAAAAGCATTTAATATAATAAAAACTTATTATTATTTTTAAGTTTTTAGTATTGGCACAGCAAATGAATATGTACATCTATATTGGACTTTAAATTGACTGGAAACTTAGAGGTGATATATATCACTAGATATTTCTGCTATAAGATTAAATGTATACCCCTTATGTATATATCATATTTAGTATGTGCACATAATACATGTGTATATATTGTAAATGAACTTTACTTAATACATATGTTTACATTAAAGTAATATCACACATATAAGACATATAATTTATTACACATTTCTGCAGTAAATTAATATATTCTTAATGTATATATTATATTTAGTATGTGTATATAATAATATATGTATAATAAATCACTAACTAAATTTTTTATTTAAAATTGTTTGGTAGTTTTTATCTCTATTTTAACTCTTTCCCCGCCTCTTATGAGGCTCCTCGTCGACATCTGACATCACTCTAACTCAGCCAGTTTTTATACGAAAATATTCGTTAAACACGTATTGAATTTGTTTTTAAAAGTTCTGTAAGATGGTGCCATCTTCCGATTTATTTTACAAGTAAAAAATAAAAAAAACGCATTTAAACCTAAACAAAGAAGGAACATTATTTGTGATTGGTTCTTAGCATGCTCTCAGCCGAAAAAGACATTCTGATTGGCTGGAAAGAACAAAGAAACTGCCTGATCAAAGAAAATAAAGAAAAACGCTGAGATTTTCATTTTGAATACGATTTAAATTATTATAAAAGAATATTTTGAGAAATTAAAATTATTTTCAGAGAGAATAATAAAAAAACAAAATTATTTTCGAAAAATATTGAAGATTTAAGTAAAAATATTGAAGATGTAGTAAAAAGAAATATTTACTTTTCTATAACGTAAAAGTCGATCTTTTTGTTTATATTATAGCTTTTATGTTGCCGATATTGAATATTTTAGAATAAATAAATAGCAATTTATTTTTGAAAGAACTTTCGTTCTCTTCATAACCTGAAAAATTAATAATATACTTTTTATAAACGTATCTGAGTTCAATTTAATATTATAGGCGAATATGTTTTAACAATAGGCTTTGTCTTCAGTTTGTGAGTTGGCCAATTAAAAGATTTGATTTTTATCTGATACAACCAATAATAAAATTAGCGGTTAAAAGGTTAAAACAGTTATTTTTTAAAAAATGCTAAAAAAGAAAATTTATGATCATTGTTAATGATAAATTCCAAATTAATTTATGATCATTGTTTAAAATAATTATCAAGAGTTTTCAGTTTTCTACTATAACTTTTTGTGGTTGTTTTAAAGAAAGCAATAATGTCATGCAATATATGACTTGCTTTATTGATTATTAAATAAATGCAAGTTTTCTGGTTTAGCTTTTTCTTAAAAAAAACAATTATTTTAAATAACTTTAAATAGAAAACTTAGATACTAATTTATATACCTATATAATTATGTACATATTGCTAAATATGATATGTACATTAAGAGTTTTAAATGGTTAAAAAAATGTTATTATTTTAAAATAAAAAAAATATTTATACTGCTCTTGCATGATCATTATTTAAAATAAATCAATGGTATAGGATCAATTATTAACTGCAATATGTGAAATTATTAAATATTTTTAATATTTTCCTATTCTCTGTTCTCTATCTATGAAACTAGTTGACATACTAAAAAGATAAGTGTTTGAATTGGATTAAGCTGGTATAACTTAGTTATATATCAATTTTTAAGCAATTCTATTTAATTTAAATATATTAAACCTCAATTTTAAAATGTCATTCTAACTTGAAAAAGATCAAAAGTTAACAAATTGATTTTCTTTCATCAATTAAAGTATTTAATAAATAAATCATTTAACTGTAATTTTATTATTTCTGACCCATTAACCTGCAACAGCTACAGCTGGTATGTAATACCACTATTAATTTTCAAATGCAAAACCCACATTAGTTTGAAATTAGCTCATATACCTTTAACTTTATGCTTCTCTTTCTGTTTTAGTGGTATCTCATACCAATTTTTATCTAGAATGCTGTAAATTTAAATCTTTTATTAAAAAATTGCTACTTTTTCCCATTTTTAAGACAAATACAATAAAACTTATATGGTCAATAATATATATATTGCCTATAACACTTCTTTCTTATACACTTTAATGCAACAAATTTTCTTAAAAACTTCTTTATTTTCCTTACAGCTTTGACTGTCCAGCAGTCTTCATCAGAGCTCTATCTTAAAGCAGAGAAGAAGATAGAGCTCTGATGAAGACTGCTGGACAGTCAAAACTGTAAGAAAAATAAAGAAATTTTTAAGAAAATTTGTTGCATTAAAGTGTATAAGAAAGAAGTGTTATAAGCAATATATATGATTATATGAAGATATGTGAAGAAAGTGAAAGAGAAGAATATGGTCAATAGTAGTAAGAATATTTATTTTATTATAATAACTAATTACAAGAAAGCAATCAATGATTATAAAAGAGCTGTCAATTGAATCCAAGTAAACAAAAGTAGATTTATTTCATTTTCCGGCTATGTATTTAAAAAAATTTATATAAATAATTTAAAATTTATTGTAAATAATGTTTATTTTTAAAAAAATAAAATCTGCTATATATATATGAACAAATACATTCATTTCTTAGGGGTGATAAGGAATACTGATTATAATTGGAATTGTAACTGTTGCAAGTTAATAGATGTTTTGATTTTTCAATAATTTATCAAATGCAACAACTAAGTTATGCATAGAAGATGGAGTTTACAGATCAAATTTATAAGTAGTGATTTTAAAAAGTGCTAAGTAAAAGAATATCAAACTGTCACTAACTTGAATTATTGCTTGAAGCACAATTGAGTGATTGAAATAGTTATTTTATGGTCATATCAGCAAGTACTGTAATTGAATAAAAAATATTCTGAAATATTTCTGATGAACAAATGATCAGAAATGAGGGGATATACTTGATAATCGCCTTAATAAATATATCTTTGAACAGCCAGAAAATTATTATTTCAACTTTAAACATCATTTTGACTGCTCAAATACATATTTATCTCAATTTTGATTATTATTTTCTTTTATCATAAACATTACATTTTATTAATCAATTAGATGTGGTCAAAATGTAATCCTTTTAATAGGAGGTTATTCTGTGTGTTTTATTTGATTACATATTAACTTTTAGCATGATTTTTGGACAATAGTAGCACAAATATGACTAGCATGTATATATTGTCTTCTATTGAAACTTTATTAATTATCAAGAAATAGTTTTCATTGACTACTTGTATTAATATTTGATGTTCCCCCCCACAATTCACTGTAATTTAATAAAATTAAAAAAGGAAAATAATGTTTTATGTAATGAGGGATAGTGATAAAGAAATATCATTCATATTAATTTTTAAATGTAATTAATAAAAAAATTCTAAGAGTAAAGTATGTTTTATTATCAGATATAAGTATGTTTTATATTCTGTATACCTTTAAGACATAAAAAAATCTTAAAAACATGAGAGACTATTATTGTAATAGAAATTTAAAAGTGTTGCTATGCAACATCATTAAATTTGAATACTTAAAACAAAAGATTTCAAAATAGTGGTCTGAAGATAATTATAATTGCAGATTGAAAATCTAAATTTAACTTTTAAGATAAAAATTAAAATTGAAAAGAAAAAAATTTTTGTTCAGTGAAAAAAATTGTAACAGAACTGAGTTGAACAGATTTTCTTTCTCTTTTATTTTACGCTGTGAAAAAGCTGATCAGTAGCAGGAGAACTAAACATTCTGGGACCATAAGAATTATGGATGCAGGAGCATCAATCACCTGCAAAGTAGTGATAATAAATGTTAAGAATATAATTCCTATTTATTAAAAGTTATGGAAGCATTACAATGAAGATTTAGACCACAAGTATATCTATTTGTCATAGGCCACTCTATATGGTAGGTGATTAAGATATTGCTCGGACTTAGTCTGTTACTGAATAATAACCCATGAATTAAATAGAAAGTATGTTCATCTGCAAATTAATTCCAGAAAATGTGCAAGAAACTTGTTTCCAACTTAGGGCAAAACTAAAAAACTTGTTACATAGAAAATTAAGCATGAATGAAGAAAGTGTCATATCAAATGAAGTCCAAAAAAAAGTAAATATAAATGAACAATATTTAGAACTGAACAGACTGTGATAAATACTAGCAAGGCATCTTATTCAATTAATTAATTATGGTAATTATAAAATTTGTAAAAACCAACTATAAATATTTTAGTCTGTAAATTATTTGATTTTATATATATTTTAAATTGTACATTTTTTCTTTATAATTTTTTTTGCTTATTTAAATATTAATAAAATAATTTATATTACATGGCCGGCAAATGTCAAATCTTGGGAATATTAATTGTTAGTAAATCTGTTTTAAAATTTCACAAGATTTACTCCGAATTTATTTTTTATGCTAATGAGTTTTATATAATAGTTAAGCTAACTGCGTAAAAATTATAAAATAGAAACTCACCATTTAATATAAAAGAAAATTATAATGTGATATTAATGACTGTAGATTTAGTTTTGGGGGAAGCTTTTATCTCATACCAAAAACTAACATGTTAACTAAGTGTTAACTAAACTTAAAATTGGCCCTTGAAGGGAGAGAGAAAATGCTCCTCTCTCCTTAATTCCAGCATGAAAGGATGAAGATAATCAGGAAATATAGCTGTGATTTCTTGATTTAATAATACATTTTTTCAACTGTTTTTGCATAAAAACCTGTTTGATTGTATTAAGATCATTAATAAATAAAAGAAATATTGTTAACTCAATTTATAATTATTTCTACCATTGCAATATATATATTTAAATAATAACAAAAATAAACAGTTGATTGAAATAAGCAAAGAAAAACTGCCAAGTCTATTTCAAGTGTTTCTGTATTCTATTTTGTTTTTATAAAATACTAATTTCCAATTGGCTAAAAAAATATAAAAAACGATTGATACAAAAAAAATTAGCTCAGACTTGTAAAAGTTAGCTTATACTCTTTGTCTTGAAAAAATATTTCTACATTGTTGTTGTTGGAGCAGAATTACACAGGATGTTTTATTTATGTTTTTTGTGTGTGAATTGTTTAATACTTATAGATTTAAGTGTCTTGCTGAAAAAATTGAATAACCACATAATTGTTTTGAAAAACTCTGATATACATTCAATAAAAAAAATACTTTATATATTTATGTGTATGTGTAAATATAATCAATAAAATCATATATATAATTAAAAATATAAAAAAAGTTATCATTTCTAATATAAAACAAAATCATTAAAATTGTCATTAGATATTAATGTAATTGGTTATATTTAATCTTTTTTTTATTTTGATTGGAGGGAGGGGGGAGAAATCACAAAATAAAAATACGACATAATAATATAGATTATACATTTAGACTAGAATCGTCTTTTGTAAGCATAGAATGAATTATTGCCTTTAATGCAGATGTTAAATGCTGCTCTTTATTTAAAGAAAAAGTATGACTGAAACAATATAATTATGGATTGTTTGAAATATATTATATATATGTCTGAGATTTAAATATAGATCAGATAAAATTTAAACTTTTTTTAATGCCTAACAACTTTAGAATTTTCTTTTTCAAGTAAATGGCCCATAGACAATCTAACTAGTCAGTCAAAATGGATTTCTGACTATTCTTAGACAGAGAAGAAACAAGAATAGAACATTTTAATAACCTCACCACTCAGCAATTAACAAGTCAGTGAAATGTTTTGAAGCACTGCTAGAGTTGGTTATTTTATTTGCAATGAGCTATTTAATTAAAGGCTGGTCAACATTTTACTTATCTATATTTAATAAATAAACTCTTTATCAACAATTATAATATAAATATAGATATTTTTGATTTACATATATATATATTTCAAGTTTTTTTTTATCAGTGCATCTTTCATCTTAGTTCAATCCTATCACAACCATCCCTCAGCCCCTATATATATCACATCATTTCTGCACTGTGGATAGTTGCACTATGGCACAGTTGAGATCATTACTACACTAATAACAATCATAATATATATATAAAGTAAATAAAACATATATATATACCCCTTTTATTTCATTAAAACCCCAAACAAAGGAGCTATTATATAGGTTAATAGAGAAAAAAATTGTATAGTCTTGATGGTTTCCTTGCAAAAGGCCAAAGTTATCTCTATTTACATGGATATAATTTCTTTGCTTTTATTTTTAATCAATCTAAAAATCCATGAAAAATTTTTAATTCAACATATATATATATATATGTCTAAATTTGAAACATAAAAAATATCAAAATTTTAAAGGTATATTTGAATATTATTTTCAATTATTATCAATTAATGTAGAAATAAGGTTTCTCTAAGTTTATTCTAGTTTTTCTGCTTCATATACTATTTTCTATTTATTTTCCAGAAAACTTATCCATACATCTCACATGTGGTCTCTTTCTAGGCCTTTAAATTCTTCTAGTATCTAATTTGTAACCTAAGTTTGAATATCTATTGTCATTTTTTCTAGGAATGTATATAGTCTGAGAATTAAGTGACTGAAATTAGAAATTCTCTCAATGGTGTCAGTTATACCTATTTCTTATCCATACATTTCACTTTCAATATACATCTATAATTTTCTATATTATTTTCAGTTTCTGATGCTTTTCTATTAAATGTCCAAATCTCAAATTCATAAGTAAACTCTGGCAAAATACATTTTGAAACTGTTTTTATTCAGTCAATACACATATATCCTAATAATTATGCAACCCTAATATAACTAGGCAAATATACATAGAGAATTACAGTACTTACAAAAAAGATGTAAATTTCAATATTATAAAATAAAATTCTGATGGGAAAAACAAAAAGTAGTTATTGGTGAAAATAATGGTTGTTTGTAGTAAAATAAATAAATAAATGATAAGGAGAACATATTGATTAAATATTTTTTATAACAAGTAACAAAACTTTAATTTAAAAAAGAAATTGTGAAAATTTGACAAAATAGCTTGTGAAATAATGAAGGTCACAAGTATGAAGCAATAGATAAAGTAAAGTTTATCAAAACTTAAAGGAGTTATAAAAATTTAGATTAAACTAAAAACTATAGAAAAAGAGCATTTGAAAAACCTATTTGATATTTGTAATGTAATTTATAATTGAGGAGACAGCCAATTAATTTTTTTAACAATTATTATTTTAGTTTAAAAAATGGTCTAATATAATAAAATATAAAAAATTTTAAATAATTAATTTAAATTTACATGCTTATAAAGTTGAATACTTATTTTTAATAAATTTTCGTATTTGAAGAGAGGTTTAGATTTTAAAATGTAAAAGAAGCAAAATATGTGATTGAAATAGGTAAGATATATAGAATGAGTTAAAGTGATTTATATTTGTTTTATTATTTAAAACCTTTGAGTGAGTAAATAGGATTATTTTATTGGACATTCTATAAAGAAAAAATTATTGTTAAAAAATTTGCATCTTCTGTGGTTAATGCAATGATAGAGGGTCAAACTTGAAAATTCAAGGTCTATAGTTTGTGCTCAGCACTGTCACTCCTAATCTTCAAACCACTTAACAAACCATTAACTTGTGAGAAATAGATATAGAAGATGTTTAAAATATTAATGTTGTTTTCCTTCTTTTTTAATTATAAATTTATTTAATGCACATTGATTACATAAGTAATATTTACTAAGGCAATAAACCTCAAGAATGTGCACTTGAAAATGTGAAGGTAGGGACCTCTACAGGTCTTAATCACAAACTTATGCTTTGGGAGTGTAAGCTTGTGGTTAAGATCTGTAGAGGTCCCTACTTTCACACTTTCAAATGCACATTCTTGAGGTTTATTGCCTTAGTAAATATTGCTTCTTTTTTAATACACATTTAGATGATGTGGTGAATCAAAGAGGGGGGGGGGATGATTCAGTGCATTAGATTTGACATACATTTAGAAAAACTTACGAAGAATGAAAATATGTTTAACCTATCCTAAATAGGATAGATCAAACATGTATTAAGTTTGGGATGATAATAATGTAACTAAAGCAATAAAAACATAAGAGAAAATAAAGGAGCAGTACTTGCACTGAACAGTTATGAAGTAAATTAGTTTTTTTACAAGATTTAGAAGATTGGTAGAGAATTAAAGTAAAAATGATAAGGATTAAATTGGCTTTTAAAACACCTTACAAGTTATTCTGTAACATATTAAAATTAGTTTAATAATGAGGATGGTAAAATAATTTGTTTAGAGTGTTGTTTTGTGTGAGTAAATAGTATTTTTCTAAATAAGAGAATAAAGAAAACTCTAGAAATGATGATTGCAAAATGAAGAGAAATGTTAGCTTAAAAGATTGTTTATTTATTTATTTATTTATTTATACAAATTAATATATAGGGTATATGAGCACAGACTTTCACGCAACCCACCACTCTCCTTCCATCTCATGTTGAAAAGATAAACAATCACCAATATATGTATTTCATGCTAAACCAGCAATCATCAGTTGGTCCAGATTATTATCTCCACACCTATATGCAATAAGTGTTCAAATATATATTAAGATAGCCAATCTTCATACTTTAATGGACAAGCTTCAAGTGTATCAGTGTTATGAGATGGAGGGGAGAGTGGTGGGTTGTGTGAAAGTCTGTGCTCATATACCCTATATATTACATATATTGATGTAGATATATAATAAGTCTGTATTTCAGTTATTATACAAATTAAATATATTTACACAAAATATCAAACTTAAAAAGTAGAAATATTGAAAAAAAAAGTAGTAAAATAGATTATTAAAAAAAACTGACTCCAAAGTGTACTTATGTATGAATGTATGTTAAGTTTTTGGTTCAAAGATAAATACTATAACTAATATGATCATATGATACTGATGACTATCACTAAAGGGCTCTGTGCAGTTTGATATAGTTGGTAGAGCATCTAACTTAAGATTGGGAAGTTTCAGGATTGCAGGAAAATGCTGAAACTTCTTATGAATTCCTGAGCAATTAAGCCAGATGCATTTTTTTCTATTATTAAAGGTAATATGTTTGATGATATTACTGTTGAGTGAGAAAAAGAGAAATAATATAAAGAAAAGTGAATAATAAATCTTAAAAAAAAATAATTAGCTGTTCTGTGGAAATTGGAAGGTGGCTTTAAGTTATTTTTACTAATGGTATTCTATCTATTTTTAATTTATGATTAATTTCATCTACAGCCTTTAAAATACATTAAATCTACATTACTCACTACATATAAATGATACATGAATCTAAATCTGATATGCATATTCAAATAGAAATATTTTAATTATTAATTTTTCAAAATAATTTTTAAATTTAAAAGAAACATAAAAAAATACTGTATTTTATTCTTCTTTCCTCTGATGCTTTTGTGCTCTTCCTTGTTGTTTTTTTTTTAAAAAAATCTCTTTTTTATTAACATTTGTTAAATTAATATCTTGGTCAAGTGCTTTCATTTATTCAAAAGTTTCATATATGTTTATAACTTAGAATAAATTGAAGTAAAATAAATTGAACAGAATTTAAAGTATATTTTTTCATTTTATACTATAAAAATATTATTCTACATTACTTTCTAATTAATTAAGAGACAAATTGTTTACATGGATACTTTTTACAACTATAGCTTTCTTTTATTGGTGCTTCTACAAATATGCAAAATAGTTTAAAATATATATTGGGATTGCCAGAAATTAAATTGTCTTTATCTGTGTTTATGTATATACATATGCAGTATGTATAATCACTTTATGTATTACATACTATCAAGGTTAAACATTTATTGTGTTGAGTGCCATGAGATATAATCTGTTGCAATATATATAAACAACTCTGGACAATATTTATTAAAATATTTAAACTGACTAATATATATATTAAAATGTATTTCATGATGATGATGAAGACAATGATATATTTATAAACATCAAACCTCCAAGAATAGGTGGATTCATTTTATTCTTGATTCTTGTTCAACATTTAGAATGCCTTTAATTTATAGCTTGAGGGAAAGTGATTTACTCCCTTTTTTCCATATTTACATTAAAATCATGTTAGTTTGATGTGTATATATTGTACCATTTTAGTTAGACCTTGAATATATTAATAAAAAAAATGTTATAGCTCATTAATTTTTATTGATTATTTTTAAAAAATATCAATTGATTATTATGTCTAATTCTAGGTTATTAGGGACCATACCAAATTATAAGAGATAACTTGCAACTTTTGTTTTTATTTTTTAGGAAAGTAATTGTTGATTGATTTTCTTTTACCTTTTTTTTTACATAATATGATATTTAAATAAGTCAATTATTTTATATAGTGCGATGTTTTTATAAACAATAATATTTAAACAGCATTAAACTGTTGCACATGTGCTTTGGATTTTAAATATAAAATGAATGAATACTAACACTTCAACCACATGATAAAGTCTTTGGAAAAGATAGAATGGCCATCTATCTTTTCGAACCCAAATGCTTTTGTATGGGCGAATCTTAAGTATTTAAATATTATTATAATATGATATTGTAATTTACCTGTTAAAATTAAAATCTCACCATAACGTTAATTATAAATTTTAAAACATGTATTTTTACTTCATGTGTCTATTTTGATAACAATAAATTTTAATAATTGAATAACAAATTATACGTCATGTGTGTGAACATTTATGTGTGCATATGAATTTTAAAATTTCAAACACTTTTAAAGATAATATTTGCTTTTCAAAGTATATTGTTTATGATAGTATTTTAAAAATAAGCATGTATTTTTTTTTATTTTAAAAAAAAATTGAAAATCATTGTTATTATTTTTAAATATTCTATTGAAATCTGAAAGGAAGACATATTGTTAGATATGTTGACTTGTGTTCAAATAATCTCAATAATCACTTGATAAAATAAAAAGTGTAGATAGATCTTGGGTGTATCAATAATAACAGTATGTAGGTAGATGACGTCATTAATATGTAAATAAAAAAATAATATAAATAAACTTGTGATTTTAAATTGACTCACTTATTGTATCTATATATATGATGTACCTCTAATAGTTCAATTAATATAATGCCATTAAATATTTTTCTTTAGTGATATATATATTATGCATAATATTATGGATAACTAGACAGAAAAGTTTGATGTTTACTTTGAGGAGTTTTAAAATAATAACTAAAATGGGGGTTATTATCTGCTATAGCATTCTGGAGAATTTTTAAAAAATATGTTTAATTAAAAATTTAAATGAATATATGCATTCGCCTAGTAGGTATATAAGAGTCAACAAACAAATTGACAATCTGTCAAGGATTTAAAATAATATTAATCAAATAAAGAAATAATTATTTTAAAAGAATGCTGGAGAAAAGTTTGACATACTACATGTTTATATAAAGCCTTTTATGCCAACCAATGGAATAATTAAAAGTTATTGTTTGTGTAAATCTATATATATGCCTATATATCAAGAGCTCACAGCTTATTAATATGCTATGGATAAAATGATAACCATTTCAACAAATGGAATAATTAATAGCTACAAGTGAATAAAATAACCATAGAAGTTAATAACTACATGTATCTGTATTATATATATGATCACTAGATGGAGCTTTACCAATAGCCCACTATCAAGTTTTGTTTACATAAACGCTGAGAGAGATAGAATTCAATATTTCTTTCAAATTGTCTCTCAAATTCTCTCTCTCTCAGCGTTTATGTAAACAAAGTTTGACAGTGGGCTATTGGTAAAGCTCCATCTAGTGATCATAAAATGCAATCTATGAGCAAGTTACGAAATTTATAACTTGTTTTGTTTAATATATATATGCCAATGAAATAATAATTTATAAGGATATATGACAATAACTCTGAATGTGTTACCAGGAATTATTGACAATCTGTTTACTAAACAAATTTTAAATATTGGAAACACACTCTTCTTTTTATTGAATTATTGTAATTTAAAATATTGAATTTTCTTCATAGATATGAGACTTAATAAACAATGGAACTTAAAGAGCAATAGAACTTCTTGGTGATAAATATTACTTACTATTAACACAAGTTATATGGTATATTTATAATTTATTATATCTAATTATTTGATTTTATATTATTTTAAAAAAGTTATTTAACATATACTTATGTGTGAGTGCATATCTAAATGTGCATGTAACCAAAAAAAATTTTAATAATTCTTAATTTTATATTTAATAATCATAATAGATTTTATTTAATAACTTGGCTTGATTGTTTACTGAATATTCAGTAGGCGTATTTTCTTCCATATCAGTTTATATATTGTCTATTTGAAATTAATAGTTCACTTTGATAGTTCAAACAAATAAAATATCATATGATATCTTAATTTAAATTATCATAATATATTTATTAACTTTCTATTGTTCACTTTGTAAATAAATTATTATTATTATCATAATCATCATTATTATTGTTATTATTATTATTTATTAAATTCAAAGTATGAATCTCATTTAAATTAATAAATATAAGATATAGCAATTATAATTTATAGTTTTATTATAAACATAAATACATAAGATCCAATTAATAAAGTAATGTAAGTATTATTGTTACAATAGAACCCAGTAAAGATTACAAGCTAATCTAATATTTTTATGAACAATCATTGGTATTAAAATCACTAATAAATTTTTGCAATAAAATGTTATAATCACTGTTTTATATTTTTCTATATTTTTGAATACAATATAAATTTACAACAGTAACAGAAAGGTTATTTATTAACGAATACCAATGTAAATGTATTAATAAAATTTAAATATTATTTCAACATGGATTTTTGGATTATTTTATCAATAAAGCCTTCTTAATCTTTATTTATTTTATTATATCACAGATTTGATTCATTTGACTAGTACATCATTATTAATTTTAGCTTGTATATTTATTTCATTATATATTTGTATTATTCAATTAACATTAATTTAAATTGTTATCATTTATAGCATATATAAATGAAACAGTCCATATATTCAATTTATTTTATTATAGCTATTGATATTCATTATGTTAGTATTTCATTATAACAAAAAATTAATTCAATATTTCATTCTGTTTTAGATTTAGCTTGTTCAAAGATTTAGGGTATTCATAAGACTTAACACTCTCATGTTTTAATATTATATCAGTATAAATTTGATGTTTAGAGCTAGACCCTATGAATAGAATCTCCTTATTACTCTTATCTCATTTATATTGTTACAGATTTCAGCATTCTTAATTCAGGCATTAGAAGAATGTCTTCCTCTGGTTTATTCTATAACATTACAATATATATATATATATTAAACAAAGGCAAAACTCTCCATATAGTAGTGCCACCCTATGCCAAACAGAGTAATCAATGGATTACTTAGATTACAACTCAATAATTAAATTAGCTTTAAAAGAAGAAATGTGATCAATTTAAGATCTTCACACTTTCATTCCCAAATGCTTAAGATTGGTCTATATAAATGGATTAGGTAAAAAGGATAAGATGGTCAATTCTTATTTTTTCAAAGACACTATCTTATGTTTTAGACTGAGAGTTGCTCAGTAAACAAATATTGAGTTGTTAATCTAAATTGTATATAATGTTAACCACTAGAAAAGTTTGTACATGTATATATAAGTTCATAAATGAAAGACAAATCTGATTATTTGATGAGGAAGCTCCATATCTTATTTGATTAAACTTACCAAATGCCTGAAAAAAAATCTGATCTGCTCTAATTTTTTGCAGTTTGTTATAAGTGGGACTGAAAACTGTTTAAGAAAGTCCATGTTGATAACAGTTTATTGGAAATTAAATTTAAAAATATGTAATATTTTTCAAAAACAACTTAGTTAGAGTTTTGTCCTTTTTTAAATTATAAGACTTGCTTATATTTTAAATTCTTTATAAAATTAATAATTGAAAAATTATTAATATTGGTTTTCATCAAAATAATCCTAAATAGTCAAACATAGAGTCATATTTATAGATTTATATATAGGTTCCATTTTGACCATCTAAATAAAATATTCATTATGACTTATGGTGAATAAACAAATTTCTTTGAAGTAAAATTATGTATGTATGAATATTTGCTCAACAGTTGTTAATGAGTTTTTTCAGTAATTATACTGGTCAGGCAAAGTATTGCATAATTTTTATTTTATTTTTTTGTTAGATATATGATTATGATATATAAATAAATCCTGATGGATAACTTAGTTTTATTTGACCAAAGTCACTATGGAATTTTGTGTAGAAATAAAACTGGTTATAAAGAAAAAGTTTTAGCCAATTTTTAAAATGTTAGAAATTAGATGTTATATTTATCAGATTATACTATTTCTCTTGTAATAAAATAATGAATTTAAAAATTAAAGATTCCAGCATCAATACTAAACTGAGTTAAGTGTACCAAACTTTGTTTCATCAGCTGAATGGAAATAATATATCTAACTTGCCATTTTTCTTTACAGTCTGAAATCATATAAATTAGTATAAGACCTCACCATTATGAATATCTCATGCTATTGGTCATTTTTTCTATATTACGTGTGACTTTATGATTGTGTGTTTGTACAATCATACTTTCATCTTTTACTACTTGCATAATAATTCTGACTCCAATTCATTATTTTTTTATCTCAAGAATTATGAAAGTAATCTGGCAGTTTAATTTATAATATTTGCTTTGGACAGTATAACTAGATTTGACATGGGAGTGTTAGCATTACAAAGATTATACATTTAAATATCCATATTTAGAGAGGCCTCTTCCTAACATATAAATAAATGTAATCTACAAAATATGTTGCAAAAATTACTTGTCTCACTAGATTGTCATGCTTGGCGGAATATTCATTAAAGCAATAGAAGTAATCATAATGGAAAAGCAGAAAATAGTATTAACACTAAAAGTAAATAAAAATCTATTCTTTAATATACATACATGGAATGCAAACTTCACTTGATAAAAAACTTCAAGATTTGAATGAAAGACAGCATTGGTAACTAGGAGTTGACAAGATTTAAAAATGATATAGCTGCTTTTAGTAAAACCCATTGTGGATGAAGAAATTGCAATAAAATAATTAAATTGTTATGAGGTGGTTGTTGTTGTTGTTGTTTTTAAAAAAAAAGGTAGATGCAATCAGTGGAAAAAGATTGCATAATATTAGATTTGCTGTAAAGTCTAATTTAATGTCTTCTACTCTTAGAATATCTTGCTATATTAGTATAAGACAAATGATATTATAACTTGACTTGCATAATGGTACTTGACCCTATTCTTTTAAGCTTGTAAGTTATAAATAATGAGGATTGCCAATTCCTCAACAAGCTTTATGATAAATGCTTAGCTAGAGAAAGCATTTAAAATATCTCTGTCAGGACCTCCCCCCCCCCAAACCTCTGACCACAGTTTCATGCTCTGGCACTCATCAGAGAGGTGCTAGGATAGGTTCAAATGCTAGATCTAAAAACACCAATCCAAAGCCAGTATTTAATTAAAAGTTATCTAGTGTCTGAACATACCCTAGCATCTCTCAGAGGAAGATAGTTTTATTTTTAATAGATAACATTATTACAGCAATACCATTAAGAGATCAAATTCTTTTGAAGACTTTAATGCATTTGTTGATATAAATAATAAATTGTGATTAAAAGTTACTGGAAATAATATTTGTACTGAAAACTCAAAGAGTCTACCATTTTGAAAATTTTTAGAATCCAAGGATTGATTATCACAATTACTTTGCTTAAACATAAACACTATAAATGAATATGATTGCATCATGGCTAAAAACAGTGGCATTTAATAGATTACTTTGTAGACAAAAGTCAGAATGTAAAATAATTACATAAACACATTGTTGAACATATCAGATTAGGATGCTCTGAGGTTAGAATATTTGCATTAAAAAATAGATGATATTTCAATCTTATTTGAAAAACACTTGATGTCTATTCTTTAAAAGTATCTACCATTTGTGCTAAATTTCACCAGCTATTAAACACTTACATTGATAATTGGGTCTTTCAGAATTATCTTCCTGAGGTAAGAAATGATCTCGGGGCATATGTTATGAATACAAGTAAATCTATTCTTGAGTTCATTGAAAAGGAGAAGCATAGTTATTTTTCTGATAATGGACTTTTTTTGACTTGAATAAAAGGAAACATGGAATTTTCTGCTTGGAGGAATAATAAACTGAATATGAAATTTCATAACATTATAGAATCTCGGACATAAAAATTTAATGACTGAGATACATACTTTCATTGTTTGCAGTTATGTTAGATCTTTTTATACATTTTTAAAGTGACATATGGACTTGAAAAATAGCATAACAATCTTATTAAGTCCGTCAGTGATATTTACCTATATGGTGACAATGATATTTCAAACAGATAGAAAAAGTGTTTTGATGATCTTTTTGAATAATAATAATACAAAAACTGAAATAATGACTTTTAATGGTATATCAAGTTTATTAAAGACAAACATGTCTTTATAGTCAAAATAAGTGTCATAGATCACATGACCCTATCTCTTAAGCTTGTAAGTTATAAACAGTGAGGATTGCCAATTCCTCTACAAGCTTTATGATAAATGCTTAGCCAGAGCCAGCACTTAAAATATCTCTGTCAGGAACCCCTCCCCAAACCCCTGACCATGGTTTCGTGCTTTGGCACTCCTCAGAGAGGTGTCAGGGTAGGTTCAGACACTAGATCTAAAAAAATGGAAAAACTGCAGATTCTGATGAAATCCTGGAAACACTTTTAAAATATTTGGTGATATGTTAGCTTCAAGAGTGTTGGAATATTTTAGAAATGTATGGATCCTTGATATTGTTCATAAAGGACTTAAAAAAAAGATTGCAATAATTATTTACTACAGGGAAAGTATTTTCAGAGATTTTAGTGAATAGGTTGCTTCCAGTCTTAAATGAATGGTTTCTCAAAGACTTTTTGATTTTAAAGTTTCAAGGACTATGAACATGATTTTTGTCATCAGCCAAATGCAAAAACAAATGTCAATTAAAAAAAAAAGATTTATATATTGTTTTATTGACTTAAGCAAGGTTTTGACTCAATTAATCAAACAGATCTATATTGTTATAAACAATGAGGATTGCCAATTCCTCTATAAGCTTTATGCTGGCTCTGGCTAAGCATTTATCATAAAGCTTGTAGAGGAATTGGCAATCCTCATTGTTTATAACTGACAAGCTTAAGAGAAAGGGTCATGTGATCTATGACTCTTATTTTGACTATTTATAGTCTCTGCCATAAGTCTTATGCAATTTTATATTGCTAAGACTACTAATATATGGTATGGCTGAAGATCTATCAGCCCCATATAGCTATTTGAGTTGGATAGCTGGGTTTGAAGACATGTAGATGTCTGAAAATTTCAGATTTTCCACTCAATAGATAACTTTTAGTTAAATGCTTGGCTTTGGGTTGGTATTTTAGATCTAGTGTCTGAACCTACCCTGACACCTCTCTGAGGAGTGCCAAAGCACGAAACCATAGTCAAAGGTTTGGGGAGGGGTTCCTGACAGAGATATTTTAAGTGATGGTTCTGGATAACCATTTATCATAAAGATTGTAGAGGAATTGGCAATCTTCATTGTTTATAACTTACAAGCTTAAGAGATAGGATCATGTGATCTATGACTCTTATTTTGACTAGATATATATCGTTATTTGAAATTAGTTGACAGTCCATCAAAGTTTATTTACATTATATATATTTTATATAATGAAATATGAAGAAATGCTAACACTTCAAGTAAAAAAAATTGTTATCAGTTGAAGTGAAAACTAATATTAAAAACAAGGATGTGTACTAGATCTTACTTTTGTCAATTTTTAGGACTATGATCTTTGAAATGTTAATAAATAGCTTAAAGAAACAGAGATTTAGATGTCATACAGATTTAATAGTAGAATTTTTAATTTGAATTGATTAAAAGCCAAACCAGAAATTCTTCTTTTTGACTTCTAGATTTGTAGATAATAGTGCTATTTTTGTCAATTTAAAAAATGATCTGC
The DNA here is from genome assembly GCA_028023455.1 of Epiperipatus broadwayi. Lineage (NCBI taxonomy): Eukaryota > Metazoa > Onychophora > Udeonychophora > Euonychophora > Peripatidae > Epiperipatus > Epiperipatus broadwayi. Next base: position 2,305,057 of record JAQFVV010012544.1, read on the forward strand.
AAAATGTCCCTAATATTTTGAAAGATAACATATAAAGACTTTTGACTAGTAATCAGTGTTTGTAAACTCAAATCCTTTATCAGCCAATGATGGAAGAAAAAACATAGCTATCAACTTTAGATTGTAAGTTAATTTAAATATTTTGATAGTTTAAATAGAAAAGTGGACTTAAATGTTTGAGGTGCAGTACAGACTCTAATGTGCTGCTTACTTTTAACAATTAAAAGAAGGGGTATTTCATCATAGTGAAATAACTACAATTAAGTTAGCTATATATACAGCTTTTATTTTACTTAATTTATTGTATAAAAGTAAGACTTGGTGTCCTATCAACATAATATAAAAGTCTTGAAAAGTTTTCATTTAAAGATGACTCATAAAATTATAAAAATACAATGATAAAATCATAACCAATTACTAACAGTTAGTGCAGATACTAACCTGTTTGCTGTAATATTACTAACAGTTGTTTGCTGTGATATTACTAACAGTTGAATGCATTTGGAATATTTAAATAAAAAAATTAAACTTTTCTAAAGACATTCAACACACATATTAGATGATGGAAATAGTCCAATATAAAAATACAGCTAGAACACCATCATCACAAACCTTCAGAAAAACAATATCTTCTTTAAATTGTTGGATATGATTTTACAGAGTTCACATCTTTGGATTGGATGTATGAAATGAATGAAAAATACAAGAGTTTTTGAAAAGTATTTTATAGTAAACATAAACATGATTTTTGTGGGGTAGGCAACTCATATTTTTATTATAAAGTCTATTTTAAAGACATGCTAAAGAAGTGCAATATTGACTGTTTTCTATGATAACATGGTGGCTGCAAATAAAATTATCTGGAGATGTAAAATTAGATTGGCATTGAAGTCTTCCAAAAAAAATTGCTACATAAAAATTTTACACAACATAATAAAATATTATATAAACAGTGTGGACCAGTGGGTTCTTATGTGGATGTATTTATGCTCATGGATTTTTTATTATTATTATTATTATTATTATCATTATTATCATCATCATCATCATCATCATCATCATTATTATTATTATTATTATTATTATTATTATTATTATTATTATTATTATTATTATTATTATCATTATCATCATCATCATCATCATCATTATTATTATTATTATTATTATTATTATTATTATTGAGGCAAAAATATATTTTTTGATTTGTCTTTTTTTTTTTTGGAGTTGCAATGTCCATACTCATGTGTGATTAACTGGTAATGATAATATATACATTATATAATGAGCATTAATGGTTTTTAACAAGATTTTCTGAATATCTCTATCCCTATACCATTTTTGAGCTGTGGCTGTCATCAGTGAGGCACTATGATATTCAAACATTAGATCTAAAAACACCAGCTCAAGTTCAGCATTTATCTAATAGTTAACTATTAAGTAGAAAATCTGAAATTTTCAGACATCTGTATCTCTTCAAATCCAGCTATCTAACTTAAATAGCCATATGGGACTGAACTAAGTTCAGATACATCATATACTAATATCTTTAGCAATATAGCATTGCCAAAGCCTCAAGAACAAAACTATAATTGCAAGGAAATCAAGTTATACATCACATGACTTAATTCAATAATCTTGTACTACGAATGTTATATAATGAGTGTTAATACCTCTTAACAAGCTTTTCCAAATATCCTTATCTCCAGACCAGTTTCTAGCTGTAGCTGTCATTAACAGCTATTAATGCTTATTATATAACATTTGTAGTACAAGCTTGTTAAATTAAGTCATGTGATGTATGACTTGATTTCCTTGCAATATATAAATATATTGTTGTGTGTGTGTGTGTGTATTTTTATCAAACTTCATAATTTATACTTTGGTTGGATTGGCAAAATAGATTGTGTAAAAATCTAAAAACATCATAATAAAAATATCTTAAAGATGTGCAACATTGATTTGTGCTTATATAAATAGTACTTTTTTCCTGCTTAATATTAAACTGTATAAATATTTTAATGCAATTAACATCTATATGTTAAATAAAAAATATTACTGAATCCTAAACAATGACTTTAATGAAATACAATCTACTCAACTAAATTTAAATAATATAACTGGCATTTTACTTCAAACTTTTTTTTCTCTGTGTTTTTCTCTTTCTATATATATATTATTAAATTACTACTGTGAATATTCTTTAGAATAAATTTAATTCATTTAAATTTTTGCTGAAAAACTAATAAATTATTGACTTTTAATAAGAAAGGGATCATTTATTATAAATGTATATTTTTCATCTTATCTTTTGTTAGCTTAAAATATATGGTGAAAATATTAAGTATTCACCATGACAAAAATTTTCTTATATAATATTCAAGAATCATCATAAATTTATTATTTTAATAAAATGTTTAAAATATATAGCTTAGGGACTAATCAATGACTTTTTACTGTAATTCTTCTACAATTCAGCAAATACTGGAGGTTCAAAAAAATTTAGAACTAAACTAATTAACAACATGTCCTATTTTTCTATATTTGTGATTTGAAATATTATTTTATGTTTTGATTTTTTATGATGCATTCATTTGTTCAATAGAAAATTATCATACTCTACATACTGTGGTGCTTAAACATCAATTGTTTTTGCAAGTGTCTGATCATATGATAAATCAATATCTGAACAGAAATATTTTGTTTCTCATCCACTTTATCTCTGAACCAATTGCTCAGATTTTTTATTTTTATAATCAGAAAGGTATTTTATAAATATTCTGTTGTTATTTACTTATTCATCTTCTCTAGTTGATAGAAAGATTTTAATATTTTTAGCACTCTTTAAGGTGATTTTTCGTTCAGACTTGGAAGAAGAAATGGAAAAAAATTATCTATTAAAATAAAATTGGCTATTAATAGAGAAATATATTTAAAAGAAAATAAATAAAATATTACAATTAATAATAATGAAAGATTAATTATTAATTTTAGTAATAAAAATTTGAGTCATGCATTCACTTGAAATATATTGATACAGAGCAATATCTTAACATTAGTTAAACTTTGGGGCAATAACTTTTGTTTTAAAATAAATAATCTAAATTTATATTAAAACAACTATATTTACATGTATTAATATTAGCCTGCAGTCAAGACAGGTAAGAATTTGCAAATACTGCACTGGAGCAAAATACAGAGATGTGTCAACATAGTCTGCAATGTGTGTGATGAACAGGATAGTAAAGGTGCCTAAGATTCCAGACAGTGAGGAAATACTTAAAAAAATATTATTCATTAATTATATCAAAATAAATTGCATTTTTATTGAAGTGTAACATATTTTATAAATTTGACTTAAACAAATTATTTATAATCACTTATTTGTTATTATTTCTTAAGATCCTAATATTTTCTGATCCTAAATCTAACAAATAGTTTAGAATTAAAAAAAAGTAAAAACTTGATCTTGCATATGTTTACTGTTTGCAGGATGACCACACACTTGAAACTTTTATTTAAATTCACATTTACTCTTACCATATATAAGAAATCTGCTGCAGTTTTAAATTTTATTCTATATTCTGCTATTACAGTGTGTGAACTGTATTATATCACTAATCAAAAAGCTATCAATTGTAAGTTTTTATAATTAGACATAGAGCAGTTAAGTGCAATGCATCAGTAGTAACATTATAACAAGAATGAGAAGTAAATTTGAATTAAGATCTAAGGTAAGTTAATCATTCTTTTTTCACACATTTAACATAATATATTTCTTATTTTTCAATTTTGTTGCACTGCCATGAAAAAAATAAAATTTCATGCTTTTAGATATTTTGCTAAAGAAATTAATATATATATATATATATATTTAATAATTTGATGACTTCTTTTAAAATAGTAGGAAAAAGTTTTCACATAATTATTATAAAAAGCATTTAAAAAATAGCTAAGGATATAATGAAAATTGGATAATTTATTCAGTTTCAAAAATGCATTTTATTGCTTTTACTCCAAAGTTTTTGAACTTTACAATTCTGAATATAATAAATCTATTCAGAGACTTAATGACTGGCAACATTTCACAGTATACCTGAGTCATCATGAGAAAAAATTGAGACATTTGAATAATTATTTTAAAAATGCATGGAATTAATTACAACGTTAAAAAAATAAAACTTGTATTGATCATTTGCAACAAACAGTTTTAGATAATGAAAGGAAATAGTTGGAATGAAGTTATCAAAAAATTATTTTTGTAATAAAACAGGCAAAACTCTCTACACATATTGCCATTCAATGCAAGCCAGAGTAATCAATGGATGCCAGAAGGCTTGTGCATAAAATCCCCATCTAGTGCCTACTCATCCAATATCCCCAGACTAGTTTCTGTCTTGTGGCCTTCATCAGTGAAGAGCCTTGGATCTGAGAGCCAAAACTAGTCTGGGGATATTGGATGAGTATGCACTAGATGGGAAATTTATGCACAAGCCTTCTGGTGTCTATTAATTACTCTGGCTTGCATTGAATGGCAATATGTGTAGAGAGTTTTGCCTGTTTTAATAACAGTTATAAGCAAGCATAAGAAATGGTGATCATGTGATGTTTATTGGCTTAAATTTTTGTAATACAGTTTTTGAGCAAACAAAATCTAGTTCTTCGTGGTAAAAATATTAAACTTTACGATTGCAACAGTTGCAAGTTTTTAAAATGCTTTAATATGTTAGAAAAATTTGATGGAATTCCCATGATAAGTAGCTAATGATGATGACTTTAAAAATATACCCTTCTATTTAGGAGATTAAATTCAAAATGAAATACTCATTTTATTAGTATCAAATATTAATAATAATATTATTAACCTGTTTCAATAAAACAAATATTTTCAGTTTATTTTAGATTGCATTCTGGACATATTACATATTGAACACGTAAGTGTGATAGTGAGATTCATTCATTTCAACTCAATATATACAAATGTTAAAGTAAATGAACACATTTTAGCGTTCTATCCAATTTTAAATATTACAGAGCTGGATTAACAATATATTTTACTCATTTTCTTAAAAAATTAAATTTAGACAGAAATAACTTAAGAAGATTTAAGAAGTCAGGGCTAGGGTAATGGATCTAATGGGTGTGGCAAAAATATAGATTTACAAAAAAGATTTTTTTATGTCCTATGTTACAATCATAGTGTAAACCTGATAGTTAATAATGCTGTGAATATCAATCATGAAATTATTGATTTTTTTAATTATATAATTTTTTTTCCTCTTCTGTTTTTTGATAACATATTTAATTACTTATATAACTGATTCAGTCTTAAACCATTATCTGAAATATGCTGATGGAGAAGAACTGATGCCATAAAACCTCTTTATAAATATTTACCTGAAGTATATAATACTTTATTTGAAATTTGTAATGACTTTAAAACTCAGGTGAAATAAATAGCTAAAAAAATTGCTACATTTAGATTTAATTGTTGTGTTAGAGTTTAGTATAATATTTTAATATATAGGGTATATGAGCACAGACTTTCACACAACCCACCACTGTCCACTCTATCTAATAACACTGATAGACCTGAACATATATACATCGAAAAGATGAATAATCACCAATATATATATTTCATGTTAATCCAGCAATCATCAGTTGGTCCAGATTATCATCTCTACACATAAGTGCTCAGATATATATATATATTAAGATAGCCAATCTTCATACTTTAATGGATAGACATCAATCCACTCCACACTCCAACTCTTCAACTGTCCATCCAATTGAAAATCTGATGATGGAATGCTCAAAGGCCACCCTGAGGCCAAGATTCTATAATATTTTTCATAAAGTGAATTTTGTCAGCAAAATACTGCAGTCTTCTTTTATGAATCTCCTCTTTCTTTTAAATTTATTAGATAATCTAAATCAACTTTTAAATGATTATAGGTCTGATGAAATGTTCAAAGAAATTGTAGAAAGTTCAAAATTAATTGCAGCAAAATTTGATACAGAATTTGTAAATTGTGGCAGTAAAAATACAAAAATTATAAAAAGACAACACAGTTTGATTATAACTGAAAATAAAAATATAGTAAATTGTGAAATTTTATTTAAAGTAATTTTTTTTCTCTTCATAATAAATCAAACATTAGAATCTTTGAGGGAAATATTTAGTTTATTAAAATAACATATGAATTCATATTAAGTTTTTGTATTTGTTAAGTATTTCATAAAATAAATAATATTTATTATCTTGCTATAAAGAGTTCAAATAAAAATTAACACATGAGAAAGAAATTTTACACTTTCAACCAATGAAATTTATCAAAACTGTCAACATGGGCAAGGGAACCAAATGTTAATACCTCTATAACACTGCAGATATATTATTCATTAAGTGTGACTTAAAGTACATATTTGGGCTATGTATAATGACTAGTCTAATAAATGATTAACCTTATCAATCAAACTAATAATTTTATATATATATACTGAACAAATGATGAAGATATATGTAAGAGATTGTGATCTGGGTTAACTGATAAATGCTAGTTAAGAACAAAATGCATATCATAGGAATCATTTGTCCTTTTCACATATATTTGCTTATAGGTTTCAGCATATGGAATAGAAGTTTGAAATATATTTAAATACATATAAAGTTTAAGTATCTCTACAAATAATGTGAATATGAAGGTAAATTGTAACATGTCCTATATGGATTAGTTGAAAAAGTATATTTCTAATGTATCTGCAGTGTGGGAGGTTGGTCGAATTTCTGAGCTGATGAATGGTTGTGATAGGATTGAGCTAAGGTAAAAGATGCATTGATAAATCAAAAAATTTGTAAATATCAACCATTTATTTCTAATGTTAAAAATGATATAAATATAACAAATAATTCCATATATGGTATTATTTAAATGACTTAATCATAGTTTATCCAAACTTTTCAATTGCTCTCCAAATTCTCTTGTCATTACTGCTATATGTAGCATCTGGTTCTTTTCTAAACTTAAAATGATTTAAAACTACTTGCGTTCCACGGTGGTATACGGCCGATTTTCAAATCTTGCCATTTTATCAATAGAGTCGGATATTTTGAATCAATTTTATTATTTGAGAATTTTCATTAATGAAAAACTAGAAAACTTCGGTTTACTGACTTTCGGTTTAATGTTTATTTACCTATTTCTTTACCCTATAATGTTTACTATGTTTCTATTTTATATAATTATGATTTTATCTGTTTCTTATTTATCTATATAAAGTACAAATAACAAAGTGATTTTTTTATCAAATAAAATAGTTTAATTTGTGTACCAAAAAATATTTACTATTTTTATGAAACTGAAAGTTTTCCTTTTAATTTATGTAAAACTATATAGGATGCAATTCACAAATGATTTTTTTGCTAAATAACATTGTTTTTGTACTCTTCTTATATGTTTATTGTTATATATATATATTGTAACAGTTCTGCCATTTGTCAAATGCAATCATCAAAGTTAATTTAGCACAAATTATAATAATCATATATATATGAAAAGTTAGCGCTTAATAATAAAAAAATTTTTTTGGCGATTTCACACTCAGCTCCAAATAACAAAATGAAATAAGATAGGAGTAAAATATAATTTAATTCAATCTTAAATCATACTAATGATTTGAGACATCCAATAATAATAAAAATATTAAAATTATGTTACCTTTTCAGATCATTAATCACTCCTAAATGGCGGAAGGGAAATTATAATATCTTCTATGGATTACAAATTTCTAATAGATTAAAAACCAGAGTGCCATCCCAAAGCTGGGAAATTCATAGAAAGATATACCATAACATCAGTATTATTAAAATCATTACAGTGACTAATTCAATAGAATATGAACTCTTATCGCACTAGCTATTATAAACTTTAATTTAGTATTTAAATGATAGGAACTTATGAGAAGAGAAACAAAAGGCTGGATTAACAAATAAATAAAATATTTATTATACAATTAAGACATAAAATATTTAAAACATCATTACATTAAATTATAAAATAATAAGTATTCAAATATTACCACCCTTCAAGTGATCATTCTTTAAGATTAAAGTTTTATCAATGACTTCAGTTTTAAATCCCTTTTATGTTAAGCTTAACATTTTTTCCCTTTGTTTGTTTGGTTTAAAAAAAATTTTAGTATTTAAGACACTGAAAATACATCCTTGAGAATGTAGAAACATTAATTTTTTTTTAACTCTTTAGCTGCTTCAAGTTTTAATTTATTCAGATCATATTTCCTTAAATCATATTTCTTCACCTCTCCAAAAACAAATATTCTGTAAGAGAAGACTTTCAGTTAACAATCATTTTGCAAATATAAATTTTTATTGTAGGTTTAACAGAACTCAGAAATGTCAGTTCAAATTTAATCACATATAAGACTGAAGATAGATAATTCATCCAGGGTAATGATACACACACACAGAAATTAGCTGCCGTGAACTATAATATCCATTTTATAATATTTATCTTTGTTCATAACTTGGCTACTAATAAAAATAAATTTAAAGTTTTTACAAGCTGCTAATGACGATTGTAAAACAAAACATATTAGAGATGCTGACAGAACGCTAGCTTTCAATAAGAATATTAAATCACATTTTATTTAAACTATCATTGATTAAAATAATAAGTTGTATTCTATTAGTGTTCTAAACATTTTTTTTTTTTAAAAAAAAAAAAAATTAGCTTTATTACTTATAGAAAAAAAAAAAAAAAATACTTATTACGACATAAATCTTTTATAAATTGATATTTAACAAAATAAAGTGTAAATCTCTTCTTTTTTAAAAAAAAAAAAAAAAGAAGAAGGAAAAATCGTATGTCAATTATTTAAACTTTGAATAACTGACTTTTGGACTCTGAACGGAAAACAAACAACTTCAAATTTGTAAACAAAAAGAATTATTTTTCTCTTTTGTTTTTTTTAACTATCGTTTTTATTAAAATTGTTACTCAAAGATAACCAGCACTTAATTACTCTTATAGTCAATTGTGTATCTTGCTTTGCAACTAATACAATTTATACTTTTTATTCAATAAATTATAATTCATACACTATATATTTAATTTCTATTTACTGATACATTTTTATAAAGTGATTTTTATTGGGGGGGGGGGGGGTAGAAGTACCTATTAGGCTTTTTTTTTTCATATGTCATAGCATCGTCCGGGAGGCGAACCCACAACCGTCTGCAACCAACTACTTGTTTGCAAAGCGGCTGCGATGACCTCTCGGCTAACCACTCTTGACTATTAGGCTTTTATACACAGACCCTTCTGTTAACCACTAGTGAAGTATATATATGTGCGTATATTTATAAAGAAGTTCATAAATTATGATATTGTCAATAATTTATGTGGTCAATTGGAGAATTTATGAAGGTACTTGATACAGAAGAGTCAGTTTAGAGAGTAGATAACAATAATAGTTGCAATATTGTAATAAATATCAACTAAATATGTATAATTTGGCCCAACTGATGAGTGCTGGTTCTGCACGAAATATATATATATATTGGGGATCATGTATATTTTTTGCATTTGTGTAATTATGTGTATCAGTTGCTTGAGATGAAATGGAGGACAAATAGACTGAAAAATCCTGAGTTCAAATCCTTCTATTTAAATATGTATAAATAATATTTTAAAGGGTATTGCAAATACAAAGAGGTCTTGAGGACATCATTTTAATTATGGCAATACGATTTATTAGTAAATATTTGAAAACGTGGTGGCCTATATATATATGTCAAATGTATTGACTGGGAAGTGAACCCGGGCCAGTTGCTTGGAAGGCAGCTATGCTAACCGCTAGGCCACCAATGCTTGACTGGCCTATATTTTTTAAAAAAGATATTGGTATCATATTCAATTGTTATTAATTTTCTTTTTTTCTGAGCCAACATAATCACTGGTAAAATGAAAATACTCACAGAAAACATAATTTTTTTGATATTTAGCTTTATTACTGTCTAACATGCTTTCAATATATTTTTGCTATATCATATTCATGGGATATAGTGGTGTGATTAAATGGTTTTTTATATCAGTGTTTACTCATGTTTAATTAACTGTTTACATATTCAATTTTATTTTAAAATTTAAATTTGAATATTCAAATAACCTATTTCTTTGAAATGTGTATGCTTTTTTCCTTTTTTGTTAATAGAAAAATGGTCACTAGCTATTGCACATGCTTCTTTGGTGTTCCATTTTCTATTCTCTATGTGTGTGTACACTATCTCTGCCCCTGTAGCTCAAATCTATGGCAAGTTTTCTTCTCATGATCTCTGAGGGTTTTATTGTATAATATCTATGTTGGACAAGTCTCTTACAACTATGAGAAGAGCTTTGATGTTTTTTTATCAGAGAAATTCTACAATATTATGAAAACTTATGTTAAATTTTAAGGATAATTATTATTGTGTTAATCATAAGATTAATTGCTTGTTAGGTCACACAATAAAAGTTTAAACATCTACTGGTAGATTAAACATTTTACGTTTCCACTTAGTTAGTTTGAACTGATTTTCATTTTCTTATGATATTAAAGTGAGAGTTCATCTTGAGTCACTGTTTTAATATTGTGCTGAGCTATATAGAACTTAGATTTTGGTGGATACATATTAAATACTTTTCCCCCTATAGTTGGCAGAAAAGAAATAAATTAGATATGTGTTTATCAAATTAACAGTATAGCATAATCTATATACTCTAATTACTAACCAGACTCTATGATCATATTATAACATAACTATAATGAAATAAGTGTAATTCAATTAAAACAGAATAGAAGACCAAATAATACAGTTTCTGTATTATAGGAAATGTTAATCAGATTTTTTGTAGCCAGTATGACAAAGTTTGCCTATATAAATGAAAATCTTACTTAAGAAAAAATAGAATTGGGAAACTCTAAGAAGATCTAAATTATAGTGTTCTGAATGTTTGACTTTGCAGAGACTTTGGGAGATTTTGATACTATAATATTGAGGAAATGGCTTTGTATTAACCAACTGCAAGCCATTTTGATAGAGTGGGAGTCAAAATCAGAGACCTAAAAAATTATTAGAGTGCATAAAACCCTAAAGGTAAAAGAAAATTACTTTTTGTATTTCAGCACTTACATTGCTTTTGGTGATACATCAAGAAAAGAAGTTAACAAGAAAATATTTTGTGTTAAGAGTATTTCTAATTTTAACTTTTACTAGTTATGTGTAGTCTTTAAAACAACAATTATTGTTTAGCATTTAACTGAAGATATTAGTTTAGTAAATGAGATTCAAATAATTATGCAATAATGTATATTAGAATGGAAGCAAATTGGTTTTAAAAATCTCATTTATTCTAGTATATATATTGTGACCCTGTGTTATTGCAAATTGTCTTTATTGGGTACTGTAGCTTATGAATTTATGCTATTCTATTCTAAAAATAAACTAATAAATAAAAATAGAAATGAAAATGATAACAATGGTTGTGTAAATTGTGTCATATAACTCTCATGTATTAATATTTTACTCTATTTAGTTCATTATAAGTATACAAAAGATAATATCTAATAAATTAAAAGTTGTTACAAAGATGTATGCTTTAGGTTAAAAGTTACTATTTGATTTATGTATACTTTTAGAAAAAAAGAAAAATAGACAAAGTTAATTTTATAGTTAAAGCTTAAAAATATTGACAGATAGTTTATGAGTGTTAAAATACAATTATTTGATTGTTTTCTGAATAATTAATAATTTGGTTAAGTTCTTTTATTTAGTAAATTTTAAAAAATATATATCTAAATAAAGCTAATTGATTCATTTGAGTAACATTAAATTGTTTAAAAAATATGTAAGTTAGTTATTACAATAGATTTAATTTAGAAAAAAACAATTTCCTGTGTGTATGTATGTGAAGGTCAATGTGCATGCAAGTATCTTTGGTTTCTTGGTTTTAATTGTCAAGATATTTAATTTTTAGTCATTAAACATTTAAAAATAAATATTTAAACAATTTAAGCATAAAAGGGTTAAAAATATAAGAGTTTCTGATAATAAAAAATTTAAAAAGAAAAGATGATATATTTTTTTAAAGATTAAAATATTATTTATTTTATTAAATATTAAATGTATTAATTAATAATATTCAGTTAACCTTTTCTTCAACTTTGGCTGTTAAGATCATGTTAATCAGAAAAATGTAGAACAAAGTTACATAATTTTTACTAATTAGTTCCATGACTTAACTTACATTTTCTATAATAGATGTCATTGTTTTGGAGGTGTGGTTGTTAATTATTAATGATGTTTGTCAATAGAGGTTTCAAAGATGAGGATTGTCAGTGCACAGTGGCTTCTACTACTTCTGCTGCTATTGATATTTTCAGGTGCACTACAATCTTCTCATCTTTAAATAACAGTAATAATTTTGTTTAATTATTTTTTATCTAAGTTTAAATTTATTAAATTTTATACTTTGTTAATCTACAATGCAGTGCTAAGACAACTTTTATAAGGTATTTTTGTTCTTATTGCCAAATTCAATTTGAACTCTCTAAACCATTAATGTCATGCTTTGAAAGAATAATCAGATTATAATGATTCAATTCTGTCACTTATGCTTAAAAAGAAATTATAAAAGAAATCAGGTGATACCTTTTATATTAATTTATAAAACTGTGCTAGACAATGTACTATTTTGCTTCTCATTATTGTATTTCACTTTTAGGAGAAAGAGACTAAAGTTTAAAAAAAAAGATTGTTGAATATGATTTTGAAGATAAACAGTTATATTAACTGTTATTACCAATTATTAGTGTTAAAGTGCTCAACTGATATTAATTTTAATAGATATTTGAAATATTTTTTAATATAAAAATTTATGAATAATAAATAACCTGTTATTGCTGACACAGGAGGAGAACTTTTAATATACTTTGCTTTCTCGGTATTTTGCTATAAAAATACTTAGAATAAAATGGAACCAAGGAAATTAGTAGATAACTTTATAGAGGAAAATATAGTTTACATGCATAATAACAATAGACATTAAATAAATGCATTATGTTGAATTGTGAACTGTCAAATTTAATAGTAATTTGTTTTAAAAAAATACTAAAATGATATCTCTAAGTGAATTTTTTAAAAAAAAGTTGAGTTTTTTTTATATATGTATTTTAAAAAGAGAAGGAAAAAGAAAAGATTTGTTTATTTCGAATGGAACCATGGACAACTCTTAGTTAATATTATGTGTTATTAAATGAAGATTCTCCAACAAACTATTTTATGTTTAATCAATTTCTTTAAAAATGGATCCAGACTTTTTTTTATTGATTATAAAACTTTGTGAATGTCTTTGTCATTTATCGCTTATTTTTGAAAGTTATATTTGCTCTCATTTTTTTATGAAAGAAAATATATATGATAAGTATGGATGCATCATTCTATAGATAATTTGCCAAGGAAGGACATTGTGCCCTCAACAAATTGCTCACTACAGAAGTAATTTTTCTAAAGAACTAGATTATTTTATAAAAAAATATTTTTATTTTTTAATATTTTATACATCAAGGTATTTTTTTATTATTCTTTAATTGGTTTATAACAGAAAGAGTATGTATTCCTACAACATGGAAGATAAAATTTATATATTTTATATGCATTGAATTAAGATAAATATTATAATTCCTTTTGGTTAAAGTAGAGATATTTAATCTCTTACATTTTTATAGTGTTCATGAGTTTTATTTATTTATAAGTAAACAGCTGATGTATGGTTATCAAAGTTCATTATAATTTCATAATTATTATGATATAATAATTTTATGGTTAAATTTTAATATAACTAAATGTTTATTAGTCATAATTCTTATTTACTTTGCTATTATGTCCATTTTATCTTTATAAATTTTTATACCATTCATTGTGTTTGTGTGCATTCATTATTCAGTGCAGAATTTTTATTGTGCTATTTTTAAAAATATTTTAGTCATTTGACTGACAGCAAACTTGTTGGTTTCAGACATTGCTTGATATATGTAATTTTAGCATGAATATTAATTTACCTAGTTTATAAGTGATAATTTTGTTATCTTGCCATTGTTTATTCTAGGATTTATGCCTCTGAGCATTAGACTTTATTAAATGTTGCTTTACTTATTGTGCTTTGTGGGATGGAATCACTCTCCCCATTGTTCACATTTTGTATTCCATGAGAAGTTAGTGTTTATATTCTAAGGTCCCATGAGAGGATCATTTTATGGTGTGTATTTCACTTTTCCTATAAGTTAAGACCTTGTCCACACTTGTATTTTTTTGCCTAAGGTAAAAAGTATTGAAATCCACCATGCTTTTTTTATTCATGTGATTTTGCTCTGAGGAGCCTGTCTTTATTAATATATTCCTCATGATGTTGTTAATTATTTTCCACTATGGAAGGTGAAGTGATTTGTATTTTAAGAATTATATGGCAATGATAGGATAGATGTTGAAGTATTTAGTTCTTTAAGGGGCACTTTGTTATTTGTAGAGGTTTTGTTAAATGAAAGTGTCTATATTGTGCTGCTGTGTTTCTCCAGTAGTTCACAAGTAAACCAACAATGTATTAGTAATTTTTAAATTCTTATTCTTTGGTGAATAGCCTAATAGGAAGTACACATACACAATGTCATTTCATCACTATCTGAGAATAACTCACCAATGGATTAGTAAGACATTTCAAGGTTAAATATTTCTTTATTGTCTGGACATAAAATGAAATATATAATGTGTGTACATGGCTTGTAATTAATGTTCCCATATGTTTTTTATTAAAAAAATAGTGCTAGACAATATCTATCTTATTTGTCTTTATATGATAGTTGCCATTATCATTCAGGTTTACTTGTTTCAACTCAATCATAAAATAGTTCAGAATAAAGTTATTTTAATCTTTAGTGTCTTTAAATATTATTAATAAAGATATTATAAATTGTTACCTGACAAAAGAATTTATTTCAGGGATTGTATTGCTTAACTTATAGTTTAAGCTATTTTTAAAGGCTTATTAAAAGGGATGATTTAGTTAGAACAGATTGAAAATAAATTAGCTAAATATTGAAACAATTTACCTTAACTGAATGTATTCTTAATAACTTATGTAATTTTAAAAAAAAAACTATAGCAGATAGTTTGTTATTGTTAGGTGAGTATATATTATCTGTTTATGGCATCCTATTAAAAATTTTAACAGCACCTATGTTTGGCAAATAACTTTTGCCTTGATATTGTAAATAAATTTGTGATGTATTTAGTATGTTAATAAATGTGTTTGTTGTTATTTAAATCTAGTTTTTTTGTTTTTCTATGTTAGTTCTTGTGTCCTGAATTCTTAATTATAACAGAAATCCTGGTGAATCAGATGATCAATTTGCATGCAGAGCCAAAATCCCAATGTTTAAAAAATGAAAAAATTTCACAAACATTTCCATTCCAAAGCTGGGATTGTAATTAAAAGAAATGAATGTTTATTTAATTTTGCTTGGGATTACTTAATCAATTTTTCAGACTGCACATTATTTTATTTATCTTATTAATAAAAAGTACAATAATTAAACTTAATCATTTTAATTGTGTTGTTGATGAGTAGTAGAAAGAAATAAAAGATACCCTTTTTTTCTATTATTTTGAGTGACATCCTGGGTAAAAAAAAGCATGATTTTTCTAAATTTTATATATTTTGTTTTATGTAATTGTTAAGCAGATTAGACACTTCTTTATGTAACAATTATTATTATTATTATTATTATTATTATTATTATTATTATTATTATTATTATTATTATTATTATTATTATTATCATTATTATCTGAGAAACTATCATGGTTCGACATTCACAGCTTCAGGTCTTTCAAAAACTGTCAATTTTTTAGCTATGGCAGTGTTTTTACACTTATTTTAAAGCTTAAAATGTACTGTAAGATGCTGCCCTCTCTAGAATTATTTTACAAATAAAAAATCAATACTATTGATGTAAGAAGCTACAACAAAGGGAAAAGTCAGGATTTCCTAGATGCTGATTGGTTGGTTCACATTTCAGACAATAGAAGAGTGTCTGTCAGTAATTTTCATCACTACAACTTCTGTTTTGACTTTGAAAATGAAAATTAATGTCTTAAAATATTTTTTTATTATTTTTCATATATATTATAAATTATTTTCATTAAAATATGCTGAAAATATAATAATTTTAGAAAAATAGTAAGATTTTAGTAAAAAATTGTATACTTTTACACTAATGTAATTGAAAAAGAAACCAGTGCTAACAACAATTTTGACACCTGTCATCAATTTTCATCACTCCAAGCTCTTTATTTTATTTTCAAACAAAAATTAATAATTTAGAGTATTTTTCTGGCATTTCTTTACCTATTGTAATGTATTTTGGTAAAATATGCTGAAAATATAATAATTTTAGAAAAATAGTAAAATTTTAGTAAAAAATTCTTTACTTTTCTAATTTTTTATAAACTTTCTTTTTAGGTCTTCCATTATCGAATATTTTTATAATTATAAATGGAAATTTATTTTGAAAAAACTTTCATTCACTTTCATAATCTGACAAATTATTAATATACTTTTTACAAATGAAACTAAAATAAATATAATATTTAAAGATGAATATATTTTTATGGCTGAGTTTGTTAATTGACCAATCAAAAGTTGTAAAACTTTAATTCACTTAGCCAATAAAAATTTTAAAATTATTTTTCAAGAAAAAGGATAATAATAACAATAATAATAATAATAGTAATAATAATAATAATAATAATAATAGTAATAATACTATGAAATGCTTTTATACAAAACTAATGGTAAAATCACTGTAAAAAAATCAGTGTAAAAAGCTCTGCATTTCTTTGATCAATAAACTTTCTTTTTTGAAACATAATAACAATAATAATAATAATAATAATAATAATAATAATAATAATAATAGTAGTAGTAGTAGTAGTAGTAGTAGTAATAATAATAATAATAATGATGATGATGATGGTGATGATAATGATGATATTATTATTATATACTAAGATACATTAGCTTATAAGAGAAGTGTATGTTTCCTATAGTCTACTAGGATTCCAGTCATTTATTTAGCAACACAATACAACAGTATAGTTTCCAAAGTTAACAAGAAGAACCCTGAGATCATTATTTATTATTTCATTAATTATTAATCCATTTGTCTGTATTATATTTATGGTGGTGGCATCAAAAATTCATTGTTGTTTATTGTATCATTAGAAAGGTGCATTACATTTCACTCTATAAAAATAGAGTAGATCAGATCATGTCAATAAATAATCATTTGGTGATAAATATTTTCTACATAGGATATGAAAGAGAAGACATAAAGATTCTATTACAAGATGTTACTTAAAGTGTAAAATATTTATTGCTCAGGAAATGTATTTTGAGGGAGGGAAATGTATGTTTTAAAAGTGTTGCATAGGAATGAATGAAGTTTTTTTTCATCTTCTTGGTTTATTATTTACTTTATCAGTAATGCATTTATTATTGTTTCAAGATTTCCTTTTATTTTAATACATGTCTCTGGAGTAAAAAGTAAAAGATAACTAACTGACGACTGAGCATAGCTGAATGTATTATTAGTTTTCATAATATTAGGCATCTCATACATCCATAACCGTATATATTGTTAGCTTCATATTAATATAACTATCCCTCCTCCTCTTTATTTGATTAGAATTAATATATACTGAAGTAACCTGTTTCAGAACCTAAAGCAATTTGCCGCCCAAAACAAACATTTAAACAAGAACAATGTAATACAAATTCAAAAATGTAGGTATGAAAGTAATATAAATTTGACGTATTTAATTTTATATATTATAGCAGAGTAAATTTTAAAAATATAAAGTCTTTCTTTAATAAAAACTATAACTGAATTTTCTATAATAAAAAAATTGTATACACACGAAAAATATAAAAAATCTGTTTTAGGAAAATATTATAATCAAACTGTCCAGAATAAAAGCATAAAACGTCTTATATATATGTAAAATATAACATTAGTTTTCAATGTCTATTTTGCTCTATCATGACTAAAAAATAAAATATATAGCAAAATAATTTTAAAATAATATTTTCCCTGCTAAAGACACAAAAAGCAGATATATCTTAATTGAAGTGCTTACTAAACCTTACAAACCATCCCAAAAAATAATAATTAGCATTCTAATCGAAATGGGAAGACTCCAACACAAGTGAATAGTAATCCTTTATATTCATTATAGAATCTGTGTTTATTATAAAAACCTTTTATTAATAAAAAAAAAAAAGTGTTTGTAACAAACAGCATTCATTATATCATACTTTTCTATCAAAAACTCTACTACGCCAGAGAAAATTAATGAAAAGAATTTTAAAAGCTGGGCAACTGGCTTATCTAAGAAAAACAGGTTCATTTACTTTTTGGAGGATTCTGTTTCTGCAAATAATAGTTTTATTTATTTATTTATTTATTATGGATAGTAATTATATTTTCATATATATATATCAAAGAAACTATATGGAATAAATATAGTGGCAGTTGTGCAAGTTTATATATATATTGCAAAAAGTATGAAAAAAATTAAAACAAAACACCATTTTACATTAGTAAGATAAATTTTATTTTATTAAAATATATATTAATCACGCGATTTTTTTTATTAATCTTACTAAAGAAAATTGTATTTTTAGATTAAAATCTAATCTTCGTGTCTTTGTTTCTACGCCTCAATTAAAGTTATTGTTAGTCTTGATATCTTAAATAATAGGATTATTTGATTAAATAATATTTTAATTCTGATATGATTATACTTTCTGTTCAAAATTTTAGAAAAGCTGATTTTATGTAAATTGTGTTAATCTTATTTTAGAAATCCTTTTTTTTTTATTCTTTGAAGTTAATAAAAATCATTTTTTTAGAATTTGTAGTTTTAATTTTTTTATATTTTTTCACAAAGTGCTTAATTTACTGTATATATACGTAACTATTCTGTACAAATTTATATTTATTCTATAAGTTTTTTGTCAAAATTATTATTTTACAAATAAACTTCAACCTAATATTTATCTAAATATTAAAAATCTATATAGAGCAGTTAAGATTTGGAAATATAAATAGAAGTTCTAAAGAAGATTGCTGGGACAATCGAAACCGTCAAGAGTGGATTATAAAAAATCATCGTAAAAAATAATAAAGAACGTAATTGATATTAATATTAAATAGAAATATATATCTATTTATAGAGTGTAATTTGTAGTCTGAGTAGAAAGTTGTTGTTTTTTTTTTTTTGTAATCTGCTTTTTTAAAAAATTCGCCAACAAATGGTTGTAATTATAAGCAAAAAAAAAATGTAAGATATGTTTGCATATAAGATTATAAGTTCATATAAAGTTTATTTGTATTTATTATTGCTTTTGACTAAATTTTGAATAAAAGTAATGAATTATAATTTCCAGTCTTTTTCTACAAAGTTTTACAACATGAAATTAGCAGTTGATTAAAGTTTTGAATCCACGTTTAGAATAAGCATATCAGCTACTGATTTAATTTGTAGTCTTCAATCAACACAGCTTTAAAAAAAAAAAGGCACAGCCAGTCATGTTAAGTATAATGCAATTGTTAAATATAATTTTATTAAATTTATTATTAATAATAAAACTGTAATTACATAGACAATTATGGCATATAAAGTAATAATGATCATCTCAAAAAATATGGAAGAAAGTCATCTATCAAAATGTTTACCTGTTGCCCTATGTGGTTTAACATAGTGATAGACTGACAAATTTACAACTAAAGTTTTTGAATTAATTTTGAGTAAAATAAAAACAAATTACAATTAAGTCAGTTAAATAAGACTGTAAGTTTAGTCTGTCGGACAGATGCTCAAACATTTCTTGATCATCTTTGCAACCAATCAAAAATTACTTTACTTTTAAACAAAACACTGAGACAGATCATTTAGTGAGGAGAATAATATTCAGCTTTTCATTGGTTAAATTTATAAGTGATTAATCCATTTGTTGTAATGATATGGGGAAATACAGTGTCATACCTGGAGTGATGGTCACCAGTACATGAACATCAATTACCCTAAATTGTTTAGCCATTTGTAACTCTACAAAAAAATTAGGTTTAAACCATGAGGGACCTGAGGAATTGTATCTTTATTCTCAAGTTAAAAAAAAAATCTCAAAAGAGATAAGCATAATAGAGCACTCAGAAATCAGCATATCTAACTATAAATTCACCAACACTTCCCAAAAGTAATAATCATTCATCATCATGAATTATCTATCAAAATAAATCAATCAACAGTCCTATCTTGTGGTTGGATTAGAACAATAAAAAAATATAAATCAACAGTCAATCTGGTGACTGAATTGGAAATGGGTCTTCTGTAGACCAGGTTAACTACTGAGCCTTTGTCAGTTTGGGAAATCATCTAGACCATTGTTTGGATGCACAAACTTAAGTTCTGATCCATAAGAATGCAACCAAAAAAATAATGCTGGGATATTAAACATGCTGATCATCATCAATGCTCTGGCTACTTTGTACCATTAATATACTGGCCAACAATAAACTTAATTTCTAATAGAGACCAAACTAAATAAAATGTAGTACATGGATTCTCTTCACACCAATTCAGAAATCATTATTATTATCATCATCATCATCTGGATGCCCATACACTAAATATAAACCACTATCCCATATAGCTGTGATGCACAAATCTAGATCAGGAAGCAAGAACTCTATAATTTATTACTATGAGTAAGAGAAAATAAATAAATTTATCAACTTATAAATAAACTTAAGCAAATCATGGACTTCCATTATTTATAAATAACTAGTTTTATTGGTATCATAAAATAAACAACTAAATCCTAGAATATAAGCTGTCATGATATAATGTCACACACACAACACTTCATGAAACTGGAATTGGATAAAATAAAATAATTAAGACTAGAAAGAATATTTTTTAAAACAATTATTAAATATTTGATTAATAACAACAGAAAAACAACAATGACATGATAGTATGACATTTCAAACACCCATTTCATCAATAAAATACATTTTTACAAAAATTATATTAACAAATCAATTAATTTTTATTCGTGGATTAATTTTAAATTCATTAGGTTCTTTCTTTAAAATTTTTAAGAGTTTGTTAAATATGTTCAAAAATATCAAAGATAGCAATCTTTGATTCTACACAGAAAGCAAATTGAGAGAAAGAAAAAAACAACAACTTAGGTTTATAGCAGATTGTACTTTTTTTAAAAAAAAAAAAGCTATTTTACGTTTGTAAGTGAAAATTGACTGGGTTTTATAATAAAAAAAATATGTCTAATAATTTGGAATATTTTAACTTAGTGAAGTATTTACCATTATTAATTCTTATACAGCACACAAAACAACTTATTACATTTATGAAACAAACAACATATTTTCTATTAATAAAAATATAGTGTGCTCACATAAAAAATATCTTTAGCTATGGGTTTAGGGCTGATTGAGTTCTTTTCAGTTACACTTTCCAATTTTCTCTTCAATTGAGCTTATCCTTGAAGACTTCTTAGACATGGCAGGGTTAAGGTATCCTTTTCCGGGTCTGTAGCAATTCCAGATAACTGAAAAATAGCAAAATTTGTCTATTTGGTTCTTTTAAAATTCCTGATGAGACAGATGCATTTAGAGACTCATTGCTCTTTATTGAAGGAAAGATTGCAGACTGCTTAAAAGAGGTTTTATCTTTTCTACATTTTCTTTCAATGAAGATAGGTTATGTGGAGGAAAGTAATGTCTAGCTTTTAGCTGAACTTAGCACATGGTTTTCATTGTACAAACCATTTTTAGTGCTAGAACTCATAGTATACTAAAATCTTGATACAAAAAAACTTATTTTATTCAATAGCTTGGTATTAGCTGAATTAAGCTTGGGTTGCTCTCTCTTCAACAACAAAATTAGGAATAATTTCTTCTATCCTTTTCAGCAGCAGAATTAAGATTTGACTGCTCTGCTCTCTTTGACAAGTTAAGTTAGCAACAATCTCCCAGTCACTGATAAAATCACTGATTCACCCCCACCTCCACATATTTTTAGAACAATCTTGCCCACAAGCCAATTAAATCTGTTTCTTACATTATCATTTTCATGACAACCAATTAAATAAGATTTCATAAAAACAATTATTCAGCTATTATTTTCTTAATTAGATTAAAAACAAGTCAAGAACTTAAATTTAACAACATCAAATTTTTGACATTCCTTTATAATTAAAAATCAAATCTTGCAAAAAAAAACAAGAAGATAATCTGGTAATTGCATTGATTTGATTTTTTTATTTCATTAAATAGAGATAAAGAAAGAAAAATAACTCTGATAAATTAAAATTTACAAAATTATTAAAATCCTATTTTTTCTCTTTCCTGTTTTTTATTTTTTTTTATTTAAATATTCTTAAATATATTTAATGTTTGCAAATTTTCATACTATCATATTGAAATTTTACAGTTATTGTGTTAAATAAAAACACATAATAAAATCTGTATTGAAAAATTAATTTTTGTTCCCCTTTAATTAAATATTTTTTTTAATTATCAAACCTGAGGAACATGCTACCAACTATAAAATTTATATTTATTTTTTGTAGGGCAGCAATGTAACTAAATAACTGGTTGCAATATATATATATATTAATAAATTCCTTCAAATGACTCTGAGAAGTACTAACTAGCCCCAACAAATAAGAAACCAGAAACTATATGTGCAAAATAATAATTATCAAAAGTTCAAGGTTTAATTAATGTACAAACTCAATTATAGCAAACAACAAAAAAATAATCAGTTGCAAAGAAAGGTATTATGCTGGCTTGCTAAACACAACACTTGACTGGTTTATGTCATGCATAAGCATAAAAGATCATTATAAAAATATATACTTTTGTAGAAGCTGTACAATGGAAATTTCCCACCTGTATTTGCCTTACTAATCTATTTTTAGGGGCCTCAACTATTTGCTAATATTTATTTTCACAAAAATATTTTAATAAACATGCACTACTTATTAAAATTAAACAATATTAAAAAAAATTAATTATACATTACTGTTACCTTTAAAAAATATTACTAAATGGCTTATAAATTTTACTTCACAATATATAATTATTAATTTTTTTATGTTTAAGATAGCATATAATTGTACACATGTTGTGAATATTGTTGTCATTATTTAGCAGTATTTTGTTATATTTAGTGTAATATTACTTTTGACCTTTTACTTTCCTCGTTTTTGTGTGGAAATGATTAAAATTTGGGATCTTCCAATGATAGTAGAAACAAAAACTTAGCAACTGTGAGACAACACATCAATTCCTGTTTAACAGAATTTATGTTGTGCTGACTTATATAAATGAAGATGTATTTGTGGCCATCATGCATGCTATTAAGAATTCATTCCCACCAACATGAAGACCCCATGATTGTAACACACCTTTGCTACACTTTCTTTGACCACCTTTTTCATTTGTAATTATATTAAATTTCCTTTAATTACAATCATTTGTAGTTTTGTGTATTTTCTTTTGTTTTTTAGAATCATATTAAAAAAATAATATTAAATATGTTAGCTTATAGTCAGCCATATTGTTTGCAAGATTTTTTTGATGTCCTTATAAATGAATAATTAAAACAAACATGAGTGGATAACATCCATCGTACATCTACAAAAGTACCTAAAAATGCTTTAAATTACCATATATATATATATGGTCAACAACATTGTGGGAAATAGTTTTAATATGATACAGTGTTTTCTGTGATTATCTGCTGTGAAACTTTTAAAATTATTCTAATTTTGCAAACATTTTTAAAAATATTTTTTTATTGTAATGACTGTAAAGCTATTTCAAAAACACAATAGAATCTTTGAAATTTTAAAATAATGATAATAGTTGAAATCACTATTTGGTTTCAATAATCATCAGCAAGAAGCTAATAAATGCTATTCTTTAATATGTTTCTACTATTTTATATGTTTAGATCTTAAAATCTATTTTTTATTGTTGTAAATCTTCTCTTTTAAATATTACCAAAAGACACTTTTTAAAATTTCGTTTGTATTATTGATATAAAAAACAAATGCAATATGCTGTATATTTCTGTAGACATTATTTTATTAGAACCTTCTGTTTATTAAAACAATGAACAATAAAAATTACCTAATATTTTTGATTCTTTTTTTTTTTTTAAATCATAATTTTTAGCTGTGTTCTTTTTATTATCCATAAATTATGATCAAAAATAACTTACAATAGTAGTAATTTAACTTCATTCAGCAACATTACCAATCATAGTGAAGTCACTTAAAATTAAACTATAACAAAACATTTTTCTGCACTTTATTAAAACTAATAGTTTACAATTAATCTATATTAAATATTTTTTGTAATAAAATATTTAATATGATACATAAGCTATTATAAGTTTAATTGCAATATAGTGCCTGGAAAACTTTACATAAAATTAAGCTTTCTATGGTCATACTTGTACCAAGTTGTTATTATTACATAGAAAACAAACTTTACTACTGACAAAGGAAAGTTTTGAAATAATAAAATATTTTAGTTAAAAACTATATAGTCATTTTTTTTTGTTATTTCAAATACGATTATTTGAAAATTATAATTTCAGTTTGAATTCATAATTAACTATTTATTAGTCTGCATTCAGAACAGGTTATATTTATGTGTTTAAGGAAGTTTATTTAAATTTCTTTGTATCAATAATTTTAGTCTCTGTGATCAAGTTGTAATCATTAGTGCCTATATAAATATATTGGACCATAAATAAAAGTGAGATTCCATCTTTATTGTTAAAAGAAGGTTGCCTTGACAACAGATTGAGATTGCTGATTGTTAAATGTTGACTGATTTTAATGATTGATTATATCCTTGTATATAAATTGACATGTATTTGGAAATTGTGTAACTTTATAGGAAAAATTACTAAACATGTCTAAATGCTGCAATATCTCATTTATTCTGTTTGAGATTGTATTTATTCTTGAAAATATCATAAAGTTGTAAACCCTAGCATTAACATTGGCTTTTTTTAAGAATGTATGAATGACCATGGATGATGATGATCGTTACACTGTCTGAAACAAAATATAATCTGGTTATCAATGGTAGAATTTACTATTGGATCATCAAAAAAATGGAAAACTACTTAAACCATTGTATATATCCAGTTGGTAATTATATTGCAGATTTATATGTTGTAGAGAATATTAAAAGTCATCAAACATTGTATAGATGATCCTTTATAAAATGGAGTGAAAGTGTATTTTCAAATACATAAATAATCCCATAGCACTATGATTATCCTTACATTCAAATAAAGAAATCCAATGCAATATGATCATCTTTGCATGAGCAATTATAAATACAATATATAAAATATATTTCACAAATGAATGGTTACATTTCATTAAAAAATATTCAAGATACTATCAATTTATAGCTATTACATAACTTTTTATTTTATTTTATTTTATTTTTTTTAAGTGTCATAGCATCGGCCGGGACGCGAACCCGCAACCCGGGCAACTGCCTGCAAGTGCAAGGCAGTCGCACTGATCTCTCGACCACCAATGCAAGACAACTTTTTATTTTATTCTGCACAGTTATCTTGGTTTTTTTCTCTTTTTTTGCTTATGATTTTTATAATCATAAAAAGTTTTATTTTTTTCCTAAAATAATTCTTCCTTTTTTATTTAACTAACATATCATACTATTACCCTAAAATATAATTTTGATTTAGATTTTTTTTAATTACATAAAGCTGAAACTAAAATTAATCCAAATAAATTAATCTTATTTACAATCTTTTATAATTTTCTTTTCTTTTCAATATTACCAACTTAATAATTTAATTTCAAAACAAAATATTTTACATATATACTTATATAAATGCCTCAAATGGCCAAACTTATTTTTAAAAAAAAAATTGTCCATAAGTTTTCTTTATAAAATAATCAATCTTGAACAAATTGAAATAGACAACTAAAAATAAATAAAAATTTATTTAACACATCAAACCAGACTTTGTTACTTATTGGAACCTTATTAAGATGTTTCCTCTTTTACAATCATAAGTGATACATTGTACAAGCTTACACCAGCATTTATATATGTAATATATGCAGGATTCGAACTCAGGATATGGCTACTGCTTTATCAAAGTCAGGAATCTCTTAGACAATATGCCCAGAAAAACATGTTAGTCACCTTACTTTCTCTTTCCATTCCCCATCCTAAGTTTTTCCCTTATTCTTCTCTATCCTGCTCTATCCCATTTCTACATCATCTTTGTCCACTTTATGGCCTTCCCAGCCCAGCCTAAGTTCTGTATAATCAGTTTATATTTATTTTCTCATAACTCCATTATTTGTATTCTTTCTTCTTGGAGACATTCACATTCAATTAACTAATGCCTACCTAATATGTTCAATGCCTTCCTTACATCGCTTGCAGACTAAATTACCCACATTTCACCAAATTATTATTGTATATTTCCATGTTGTTAACAATCCTGTTGGAGCCTTAAATAGAAAACTACTTTTCTTGTTATAATTCTAAATTAACACACACCCAATATTACCTTTACTTATTTATATATTTAGACTCTTTTTACTCTTCTTATTAGTTCTCCATTTCTCTAACTCCCTATTTTTTTTTTTATATTTATTCTTCTATCCCATTCTTTGCCACTATAGCATTTAAAAATTCTCCTAATACAATCATCCCACTTTTGGACAAGTATATTGACAAAGTCTTCAGCCAAATCTTCTCCATACCATATTACTTTCAGCACCCATCTTACTGCCTGTCCTTTACTCATAACCCAATTAAATACTATTTTGGCTATTTTCTTAATATCCATAAATTGTAGTCTACTGAACATTTTTATTTTGCTTTTTGCATCTCTCATCTAAAAGGTTGACCATTCCATTTCTTTTTGAATTGCCTCCTTTGCCATCTACACATCTGCCTCTAATACATGCCTTCCTACTTCTCTTTGTACTTTTGATAAGTAATGTAACACCTCTTTAATAACACATAACACATTATTATAAGTTAACCCTGCTACTACCATTCTCTTCCATCACTCCTTGCTACATCATATTTATTATAAGAAAACACTGTTAATTTCTTTATCAATCTCTTTCTTTTTTTGGGTTTATTTATCAATTTTTCTCTCATTTTTCCAAGCAATTCCTCTGACTATATGTGATGCAATGCAATACAATGCACCATGGCTTCTCCTTTCTCAGAGTCAGAAAATCTCTCAGCCACTATGCCCAGAGAAACATGTTAGCCACCTTACCTTCTCTTTCTATTCTCCACCCTGTTTTCCCCATATTCTTCTCTATCCTGCTCTATCCTATTTTCACAATTCATCTTTGACTATTCCATGGCCTTTATATCTAAATTCATCTTATCTTTTTCAAAACCCAACATAAAGACCAAGAATCCACTTTCTGTATACTCAGTTTATATTTATTGTCTCATAATTCCATTATTTGTACTCTTTCTGCTTGTAGACCTTTACATTCAATTAACAAATTTGTAATATGTTCCATGCCTTTCTTACATAGCTTTCAAACTAAATTACCCACATTTCTCCAATTATATATATATTACCTTGTTGTTAACAATCCTATTTGAGCCTTAAACAGAAAGTTAATTTCCTTGCAATTATCATAAATTAGCATACACCCAATATTATCTTTACTTCTCTATATATTTAGACTCTTTTTACTCCTCCATCTCTCTAGCTCCTATTTTTTATTAATGCATCTATTTTTTATCTCATACTTTGCCACTATAGCACTTAATAATCCTCCTAATACAATCATCTCACTTTTGGACAAGTATACTGGCATAAAGTCTTTATCCAAATCTTCTCCATACTATATTATCTTTATCACCCATATGATTGCCAGTCCTTTATTCATAACCCAATTAAATACTATTTTGGCTATTCTCTTACTATCCATAAATTGCAATTGACTAAACATTTTCATTTTGTTTTTTGCATATCTCATATAAAAATTTGACCATCCTCATTTCTCCTTGAATAGCCTCCTTTGCTATCTACATATCTGCATCTAATTCATGCCTTTCTACTTCTCTTCATACTTTTTCTAAGTAATATAACACCCTTTTAACAACACATAACACATTATTACCATAAGTTAACCCTGCTATTCCCATTCCCTTCCAACAATTCTTGTACATTATTTTTATTATATAAAAACGGTTAATTTCTTTATCAGTCCCTTTTTTTCTTTGCTTCATTTATCAATTTTTTATCTCATTCATCCAATAAATTTCTCTGATTACTTAAGACAATTCCCAAATAGTTATATCTATTCACTGCATTTAGCTTTATATCCTCCAATAAAAAATTTTTCTCTTCTTTTTCCCCAGCATTTATCAACATTACCTTTGATTTTTATTCACTATATTTAATCCCCATCTCTTTACTCAATCTTGCATGGCTTCAACATAACTTTCATATTTTCTCTACTTTCTGTACACAAGAAGTTATCAGCAAATAAAAAATCTGATAATGTATATACTCCCTTGCCATCTATTAATAGTATTTTTACCCATCTTCCTAGTCTTTCTATTGCTCACTCCATTTCTCTCAAATAAAACAAAACCGAAATAGGTGACATAGGGCATCCTTGCCATAGTTCCATCCCAATTTTAACTTTAAATGCTTCTATATTTACTAATTGATGCATATATTAATTTTTTCATACAATCTCTTTATAAGATCCATTAGAGTTTCATTCATTCCCAAATTTACTAAATTTACCCATAATCTATTTTTATTTACTATATCATATTTCTCTATATCTATTAAACCATATATCACTATCTACTTGTATTTCTACTAATGTCTATAAGTTGTGTGACTACAAATAAACTATCTCCTATACCCTTATACAATTAAAAACCTCCTTGCATTTCTTCAATTATGTTATTTTCTTCTATCCAGTTTGTGATTCTTCCAACTACCATATATGTAAAAACTTTATATAAGACTGATGTTACTGCTATAGGTCTATAATTGTTTATCTTTCTATGGTCCTTACCTTTTTCTTTAAATTGTAGCTTTACTCTGGTATTATTCCAGCTATCTAGAAATTCTCTCTTCTGTGCCATCTTATTAAAACATAATAGATTTAATTTTGCTCTATTATTCAAACATCATTATCATTAATATGATTAGCTATTGGTATGTTATATGGACACATTAATATGTATAATAAAGAAAAAATAAAATAAAACACTGCTACAGAAAAAGTTAAGACTCCAACCAAATTATAAAATAACAGAATAATCGAATAGCATGTTCCACATGTGGACATATTTATGTTTCATTGATTGGTTTGTATAATCATAACAAAATTCATTTTTAATGTTTGTTATTGTTGATATTGTTTTTGGTTTTTTTTCTTTTTTTAGAGGTGAAATCACTATTTTTGTTTACAAATAGTTCTTGATGACTAAGACTTAATTTCATTTAACTAAAATTGCAAATTGTTTTTTGCTTTTATAATATAGAATTAGAGAAGATGCTAGGCAATGTGGTTTTTTCTGGAAACAATGTAACACAGAATGTAAGTTCTATTTCCACCTTTTTTCATATATGGGAAATAAATTTCTAAAGCAGACTTTGACTCTTTGTATGAGCACTGAAAGAGAACACAAACATAGGTACCCATATCATGAAAATAATAAATTAGAGTTATCAAATTCTAACTAAATTTTAAAGTATATACGGTTCTGTCAAATAATAGTAAAAACAAAACATTTTTAGATTTCTTTTAAAACATTTCTAATGCAAAAACAAACAACAACAAACAAATAATAACAATCACTTTTCTTGAAAGTGTAAATGTTTTGAATGATCTGAGATTCTTGTATGAAATCACTGAGTCAAATAAGCATACAATATTGATTTAGATGAAAAGAAATATTTTAAAATGACTCGTATATTATAAACAAATTTGAGCACAAATATTTTGGTTTATATTTTTTAAAATATTACTTGCATGTAATTTTTTAATTTTTTTTTTTCAGCATTTCAAAACTTACAATTTTTATTTTTATTTTTTTTTACATCACTTATCATCAGAAAATCAATTTGACAAAGCAACCATTATGTATTAGTAAAGGTGGGCATACTGAAATTCATGGGAATGTGTTGATAGAGATAGTTGAAAGCCATTGAAAATAATAATAAAATATGAGCATTTTTATTTGTTTTACAATTTTACTGCATTGTTAATCCAATGTACATAATTTTACATAAATATGTATATGTTTTGGCTTTTATAATGTTTAAATATTAACTTTATCTTTTAAAAAAGATAAAGCGACCCAATTTAAAATTGAACTGGAACATCAATATATCTATAGTCAACACTGTTCATCACCCAGAAACCTCCTTCACTGTTTCTCTATGAGGGGAAGACCATTTAAGACCCCTTTGTCTTTCAGTAGTAGGCTATTTAAAAATTGTTTTTTTTTTTCTTCAAACAAATTTATAAGAGAAAATTATAATATAAAGAGAATTCATTTTATATCTACTGATGCTAAGAAAAAAATGTATCTAACTTTGAAACAATATTATTAACATAATTCTTTGGGAATTATATATTATTTTATATCAATTGTAAACTTCTTGAATTTTTTTTTTTTAGATATTTTTAATCTCTCCTGATGTATATATTTATTTATTTCAAGATTTAATTCAGGTTCTGTTACATTTAAATCTTTCTTCTCTTCACTTAAAAGATTAAATATTCAACCATTATAGAATGGATGTGAATTTATACGTGCATCTTAAAATTTAATAATAGTTTAGGATTACTTTTTTCTAACCTAGGCTGAATACTAACAGATAATTTCCAATTTTTATTAGTTTGAGTTATTGTAAGAACTTCATATTTTATTATCTGAATATAGCTTTTAGTACACTCAAAAAAAAAATTGTAAGCATCAAATATATCAACTTGTTAACTTTATTTGTCTGTATATATATAATAATAAAAAGATAAAAAATCAAGTCAGATGACCTAATTTTAATAAAGCTCCTATTTACAAATGTTATATATAGAGTAAGTTAAAAACAAACTCTTATGAAGCTTCAAAAATACCCTCAACCTCAGACCGCGGTTTCTGCCTCTAGCGTCATCAGTGAGGTGCTAGGGAATAAAAATACTAGAACTAGTCCAGCACTTTATCAATGCCTAACTATTGAGAAGAAAATCTGAAACTTTCAGACATTTAAATGTCCAAAAATCCAGCTATCTAACTCAAATAGCCGTATGGGACTGAACTAAGTTCAGATACACCATATATTAATAGCTCTAGCAATATAAAATTGCCAAAGCATTAATAGCAAAAAACTAAAATTAAATTGATAAAAAATCAAGTTAGGCATTGATAAAGTGCTGGACTAGTTCTAGTATTTTTATTCCCTAGCACCTCACTGATGACGCTAGAGGCAGAAACCGCGGTCTGAGGTTGAGGGTATTTTTGAAGCTTCATAAGAGTTTGTTTTTAACTTACTCTATATATAACATTTGTAAATAGGAGCTTTATTAAAATTAGGTCATCTGACTTGATTTTTTATCAATTTAATTTTAGTTTTTTGCTATTAATGCTTTGGCAATTTTATGTTGCTAGAGCTATTAATATATGGTGTATCTGAACTTAGTTCAGTCCCATATGGCTATTTGAGTTAGATAGCTGGATTTTTGGACATTTAAATGTCTGAAAGTTTCAGATTTTCTTCTCAATAGTTAGGCATTGATAAAGTGCTGGACTAGTTCTAGTATTTTTATTCCCTAGCACCTCACTGATGACGCTAGAGGCAGAAACCGCGGTCTGAGGTTGAGGGTATTTTTGAAGCTTCATAAGAAATTGTTTTTAACTTACTCTATATATAACAATAATAAAAAGATTTTAATTATAATAAATATGGCTAAAATTTTTGTGTGCGCGTCCAGGAGATTTTTATTAATTACCATTTGACATATTTTTCATTTATAAAATCCATATATATATATGTGTGTGTGTGTGTGAATGTGTGTGTAATGTTATTTATTTACTACTTTTATAGAAATTATATGATGGCTCAAGTGGCAACGTTTGGTGAAACACATCAACTAATTGCTTGCTAAACATATGTTTCTGTTAATTAAAGCTGATGTTGTGAATAACTCAGGAAATATAGCCATCCAATTTCTATTAAAATACAATATGTATATATTCTAATAAAAAATTATGTTGATAATATCAGTCTCATATAGGTCAACCTAGCAAAATGTAATGAAAACTTTGTTTTATTGAATTTCCTTGTTAAATTTGTTAAATTTAATTGTAATTGATGAGGGTGTGTGGATGTCGCACTCTCTGGGATCAAGGCCACTAATTTCTCTTCATAAAAAAAATTATAAGTTATTAAATCTGTTTATCAGGATTTAAAATAAATCTTTAAAAATTAAAAATACTTAAGATTATTATTTTCATTAGAAAAGAATCTTTTTCAAGAGTAGTTTAATATTATAGTGTGTTCAAATATACTTACAATTTATTCAGAGATACCTCCAACTATTTAACTAGTAAATACTTCTCATAAAAAGAAATATAATAAACAGGCAACAGAATTAGGTTTAAATGCGTACAATATCATATTATCATATCCTTAATTCATCATCATTAGGAATAAGCAATTGAGATACTTGGGCACAGAAATAAAATAAATAGATCTAACAAATATGAAAAAAAAATGTAAAAAAAAATAGAATCAGATGTAAAAACTTAACCCATATTTGTTAATAGTAAGTATGAGTATAATATTCAAACTCTTTAAGATATTTATTATATCTAATAAAAAAAAACATATACTAACATTCTAATTAATAATTTATTTTCCAAATCTTTTTTTTGTTTACATTAAATATCAAGTTAAAACTAGATATGTATTTCTTTTTTACATATAAAAGAATCTACTTACACTTTTTCAGTAATATTACATTATTATTTTTTTAATTACATTCTATTGTTTCAGTTTGCTTTGTTAGTGTTTTGTTTTGCACTGACAATGGTGCTTCAGTTTGCATTGATAAAGATGTTTTAATTTATTTGATGATGAAATTTCAGTTTGCATAAATGTGGCTGCTTCAGTTTTCACAGATGGTGATATTTCAGTCTGCACTGGCCTTGGTTCTGTTACTGAAGTTGTTCATATATCATTCAAAAAAAGTTGTTTTTTCAATCGATATTCTTTTTTAGCTTCATCAATCAAAATATTAGCTAAGCAGTTTTTACGATCTCTTTGGTGTGGTATTATAGGTATGGGAGTGGATTACCTCTTAGTTTTAATATAGCCCTTGTTTTGCCATGTCAACAATATTTTGCTACCAAGGCGTAGAATTGAGTACAATTGATGCTGTAATCAGAACAGTGATGAATAAGAACTTTGAACAATTTGTGGACTATATTTTTTAAAAAAAAAAAAAACATAGAATGCTTTAATTTCCCATAAATTTATAATTTATCAAAAATTATTCTTTAAAGTTTTAGTTGTTTGTTATAAAATAAATTTTGTGTGATGATAGATATGCATATTTCCAGGAGCTTTCATGTAATAAAAATATAATAGCTAAATAGCTGATGTCTTCAGAGCTTCTTTTTTCTCAAATCATAAGGATGTTTGTGGTGAGATTTAAAATTGTTATTTTTCTTTATTATTTTCTCTTTATTCTCAAATTCTATTGATTGAGAAGTTTTAGAAAATATTTTATCCTCCAATAGCTTTTTCCAAATATTGTTAATTTTCTTTAATGTGGTTTGGAAAAAGCTATTGGAAGATAAAATATTTTTTAAAACTTCTCTACCAATAGAATTTGAGAATGAGGAGAAAATAACAAAGGAAAAAATAACAATTTTAAATCTCACCACCCACATTGTTATGATTTGAGAAAGAAGGAGCTCTGAAAAATATTGTATTCAAATGTCAGTTGTTAATTAATATTGTACCAGTCACAGATGCCATACCCAACAACCTAAATGCAAAGTCAGATTCAAACCCAGTCAAACCAAAGAATTTAAATTCAAGACCAAACTGAATTTGAACCCAACTCACGAACTCAGATCATATCAATGGATAACACATGTTGACAGCACATGACTATGTGTCAAGGAACTAGCTCAATGGATGATGATGTCTGAGACCCCTGATCTGACTCTAGCTAACGTGCAATAAAATGGCTATGGATATTTCTAGATCAATTCCTATATGTATGTTTGGGTTGTCAACACAGAGAGTGAGTATTAATATTCAAAATAATTAATAACTAATGAAGAAAGTCAAAACCAAATATGTTATATAAAATGTTTAATAATAATAAATATTTGTTCAAATGTTTATGATTAGCATAATATATTACCTCTAGTCTTTTAGAGTGTGAATTACAATAAATAATGGCAGTCATGCTCATATGCCAATAATTAATATGCAAGTGTGAGAGAAATATATATGTCTATGCCTTGATAAGTAGACAAAAATAAATAAAGGTATTTCATTTGGAAAGAAACTATGATTCTAATTTCAAATGAAAATGTGAGATTCATTTCACACATCCAAAAATCAACTCATGAAGAGCATGATAAATACTTAGGGAATAATTTCAATATTTAACAAAGAACTTATTTAAAATTATAGATGAATATAAAGTTGTTTGATTTTAATGAAATCAATTCATTACAATTTATAAGCGTAAGAGCGGGGCTTTATTGGAACTGAGAAATAAATGGTACTAACAACTTATGAGCATTAAAAAACAAATGAAATATAATGGCTTGTCAGTGATTTAAGAGGCAGCAGGGTGGCTTGTATTCTACAAGTCTTTTCTGCCCTATAAATAATCAGTGGAACATAAGGAAAGCCAGGTCGGGACACAGCCATGAACCTTTGGTGTTCCAAATATAATAACGAGTGAAGGAGGAAGTGATTTCTTCCTATATCTTTAAAGTAATGATAATATCACTGATATGACAAATCTCAGGAGTAAGAATGTGGCTCACGTTAGCAATGTTCAAAATGGTGATGATTCAATGATCATCTTATTTAATTAAGAAAGTCCAAATTACATAAGTAATGCTTTACATAATGACCTGATCATGTCAGATTAAAATCAAACTTGCTTGGAATAAAAGTGTGTAACCGTAATTATATAATTATACTAATCATACCCTAAATATCATGCCCTCCCTGAATACTAATATAAAATACCAAAGTTAAATTAGAATACATCGATTCTATTTCCTTTATCAACCTTTAGTAAAACATTTTAATATTATCAATATGACTAAATACTTTGTGAACTCAAGTAAAATAGCTGGGAGCATAGGTTATAAAATGGGCTAATAATCATTATCAGCCATTGGTAAAATAACAAACATTTAATAAATCCTTCAACTCAATAATTAATAGAACCATATTTAGTTCTAGTGGGCAATAATTAAACTATAAAATTTAATACTATATTATTTTCATGAGATAAATTTAACGATAGTTAACAAAATATTAATTTTAAGACTAGAGATAAAAATAGAGAATTACTATACAAATTAAGACATTATAAAATGAGGAGAAATTTCAAACAATAATTAATAAACAGGCCAGAAAGTGCGGTTCAGAAAATAAAGATATTATCAGTCCTTCCATGGCTTGTTCATTAATTTATATGGCAGTGTTTGGTTGGATTGAGATGATAATGTAGGCATGTGTTTAACTCATATGAATAGCATTTTTGGATTGATTTCCTTAAGATTTCGGCAGCTCACGATTGGTATGGAAATTTTTAATTAGAAGCTACATGCTGAAGATTTTATGGGAACTTCGGGGTCCAGCAATCAGATCCCTGAAGTCAGCCACACACCATGCTGAAAAGAATATAAAAATTTATAATTTAAAGTGACGTAGCTTCAGGTAGCAAATCTTCTAAAAAGTAATGTTTTCTCTCTCTTTGAAACTTTTCCGGGCTATTTATACTTTTGCTGCGGTTTCCTGCCCATTCTGACTCTGATGCCTTCAGGCTAAAGCTTTTTAAATTATCACAAGTTAAAAATTTTGTTAATTGGTTTCAGATCCATTCCTTCGATAAGATTTTCAAATCCATTAATTTTGAATTCATTTTCTATTTAGAAAATGAATTTGTAAATCTGAATAAATGAATTTGTAAATCTGAATAAACGATTTTAATTAAGAACCGTCCTTACATTTTAAATTATCATTTTCACTAATTAATAAAAATTCCCCATTGTCTTTGGGAAAGGGTGATCTTAAGGCTTATTGAAAGAATGTAGCTTTTAATCACAGAAATTTGAACAAAATGGTAAAATAAAAATAAAACATTCCGATGTAATGAAACTCTATAACGAATATATATATTTAATTATTCATAAATATATACGTACAATCCACACAATTATAATATGTTTTCATGAATAAATTTATCATGAAGTTATTAATAATATTAATAAGTTTTTAACATTTATCATGAAATTATTAATAATATTAATAAGTTTTAACATAAAATAATTGGCTTTAACAATTGTTTAAATAATAATCTATTTTAATCGAAACTAGTGTGCATTGAAAGGTATAAATCCCCATTATATTCGGAAATTCAATGTTAATGATAGGGTTTGATGTAGGCTAAAGGTGGGATCTCATGAAGCTCGGATCGAACTTAGATCTGACCGCTTCAATATACTTTTATTACAAGGAAGCTCCCAGAAAAATTACTATGAATTTATCATTTATCCATAAGAATATTAGAATTAATATATATATGTGTGTGTATGTTTTAAAAATATATAAATGTTTGTTGTGACAACAATAATCATTTAACATAGAATGTAGACAGGTAATGTTTAATAAATCAATTTAGCTATACATACTGGAAAATTATACGATTAATTAATTATTTAAAGAAAATATGTTCAAGGTATATATGTTCAATATATTTATCTTTCCAGCAAAGAATGCTTTATATCATGAATACACTACATCAATATAGTTATTAAATATGGCAAACAAAAATGTAAAATTCAATGTAGGATGACTATTAATATTCCAATACTGACCAATTCTAATAAGTTTAATCTGTACCCATGCATGATAGCACTTTTGAAAGTTTTAATAATTATACTTCTTGATAAAAAAATTTTAATCAAGAAATTATCAAATTTCAAACTAAATTTTATATGCATGTTCACAAACTTTGAAAGATTAGCTTTCTGTTTTTAACTCAAATTCTTCAAATTAAAGCCAACTAGTAAAAACAATACTATCACTAAAATTTAAGATATCTAATAATAATAATAATATACATCACATAGTATTATAATAATAACACTTCTCTTTTTTCTTCTCCTGGTTCTTTTTTCTTTTTCCTTTCTTTTATCATCACATATTATATTATTTATATACATAACTTTAAAGAAAAGACAAAATCATATGTTTGATATATGATAAGGGAAGAAAGAAAAGAAATATGATATAGATATATGAAGATTTATACAGCTAAGAAAGTGATAAAGAGAGATAATGAAGTGTATAGTAGTATAATATTGCTTATAAGGTAAAACAGAAGTGAATCTGGAAAAGAGAAAAAAAATAGATTAATTTGATATTCATTATAAATGAAAGATAACTATTGTTATATATGTATGCATAGAAGTACAAATTTATATGCTAAATACACTAACTCAATATAAATAATGTGTTTAATAAGGATAAATATGTTTAATTAATGTTGATAGATAAATTGATTGAAAATTATAGCCTTATAAGGAGTTAAATTCTATGGTGACATTTGTTTAATTATATAAGAATGTTGGTATTTTAATTAGCAGTAAAATACAATTTTATCAGCACAAATCAAATTTTAGCCAGGGTTATTTAAGGTAACAATGGGACTTTAAAGATGATAGAATGTGAAAAAAGAGAAAATTAGAAGTTTATAAATGTTTCTCTATAACTATAATTGCTGTTTAAAACAACGACAGCAAAAAAAGATTTTGATAGATCAGTATAAAGAACAAAGTTAAAAAGAAATTTTGGGGGGGCCTTCGCCCGCTGCTAACGTTTGTACATCATGATAAAAGTTACCAACAGACAGTGATATCATTTAGCAGTGCAATGAAATTTAAATAGGTTTTAGTTCGTTATATAAATATGGATATAAGTTGCTTCAGTAAAAAATCTCAGATAACAGTCAATCTGTCTTTGTGGACTCCAGAAAGAGCTATCAAAGTAAAAATTTATATTTTCATATCAAACAATATCTTAAAAAGAAAATCATGGATCATTGGCCAAGGATGAAGGAAAAACTACTTAAGTTAAATTATTGTATTGCTGCATTTTTATTTACCATTGTCAATCTCACTCCATTCACAACTTTGACACCATCCACTTCAGATAAATACAATAATGATTATTGTATTGTTGACTAATAGGGGAGAAAACAAAATGCTATTTATCATCTGCATTCTATCTAAAATGAGATATTCAAATTATAAATAGTATGCATATTTGAAATTTGAAAATTAAAAGAGCTCCTTCATTTTAAGTACGTCTTTCAATTAATGTGAGAAGTCATAAATTGTAAATATTTTTATTATCCTTTGGAATTTTCAAAGCAAAGAAAGAAAAGCTTAAGACTGTGAAAATATATTATTAATAGTATTAATGTAAAAGTGACATTTCTTGCCAATCTAAACTATTATTATATATATAAATTAATTGAAAATAGTTCAGTTAGGCCAAGATTTTAAAAATAAGTACATGTTTATTTGAAACAGCTTCTGATGATTTTATAAATGGTATACTTGCTTAGCCAAGAATTATGAAGACAGCTTCATAAAAAAATAGAAATTTTATAAGAAGGTAGATGGTTTAACCAATTGATTAATTTAATGCACATAAATATATCTCATTGATACTTGTAAATCAGTATCTTTTACTGATGATAAAGTACGATTTAAAAAAAGATCATGGAATGAAGAATTAAGGAGATCAGTTATTTATAAATAGGTAAATCTACTAATATTAAGCACTGAAAATCTGTAATTGTGCAGAAGGAAATTAACCTCCAATCATGTGCTGTTTTTAATTATTATATATCACCATACACTCACCTGTCAGTAAGAGTTTAGTAGAGATTAATTTCCTTTTGTATAATTACAGATTTTTAGCATCTAATAATAGTTGATTTACATTTATTCATAATTAATTTATTTCTAATCACAGGTGGTTAAAAATTAGACTATGTTTTTCTTCTGGGAAAGCTTAACTAAATTGGTACAATTCAATTGTTGATTACAATATCAGGCATAGAATAGATTCAAGCCCTAATATAAGCATGGTCAAAATATACAAATATGCTCTAAGCTTAAGTGATTTACTTAAGATTTTAAAACTATTATTGTGGAGATTTATAATAATTAAGAACAACACATGATCAGAGGATAATTTCCTCCTGCACAATTATAATTAGGTAAGTAAATATATATTAAGGATTATAAAATAAAATGTTCATCGAACTTTATAAATTTTAAAAGAGATTTTTTTTTGCATGGAATCTATTGATTTACTCATTTTATTTTGACCAGGGATATTAATTTTTTATTTTATTTACAATTTCTTGGAGTTGACGCGCTTAAAATTAATAAAACATAATTCAGCAAAAGTATACAGTAGCTTTAAATTTAAAATATAATAACTATCAAATAAAACAGAAAATATAGCAAATAAAAAATTTGTGCTTGTAGAAATGAGTTCCAAGATAGATTTTCTTTTCATTTCATGGATTTTGTAGCACAATTATTCAACTTGGAAACAGAATGCATAGGTAATAACTAGAATTAGAAATCCAATAGGTCACTCTTCATTTCTATATATACATAACTCTATACCATCGAAAAATGATATATGAATTTTAAAATAGCATGTGATAAAAAATAAAATTCATTCCATTTTAGTAAAAATTATTTAGTAATTAAATATAAAAAACAATGAACAAAAATAGTAAATTCTTAAAAGACTTTTGGTTTAAATTAAGGTCTTTCAAAGAATGATAGAATAGTATAATTTCTTTATCAATAGCTATAAAATTGCTCTTACTAACAGGCTTTGAAAATGTCATGGATTAATTATGTTTAAAATACAAATAAATTTTCAGTTAAAACATCCATGCATTACATTCTCCACATATGCTTTTTAAACTATTTGGGGTTTTTTTTTTTAAATTATTAAAATAAATTAAAATACACAATTGCAACTAGTGTTTGTATGTATCTGTCTAAAGACAAATATATATTTATCAATTTACTATGTTTCTATGTGATGATATATATATATGTGTGTGTTGAAAGGTAAGTGTCCAAATTTACTTTTAAAATTTTTATTTAATTTTTCTTTACTTTTAAGTCAACTCTTTTGCAATATATATAAAAAATTAGGTTTAAATTATCATTATCATAATACAATTTTTGTTTTTTCATATTTACAGACCCATCAATCCTTATAATATAAATACTACTATAATTTGATCTACAAACATCAACTTTCTGTGCTCACATCTTTAACTCATTCATTTTAGACAAATGCTTTGATGATTATTTCTATTCATTTATTTAGATGAAATTATCATATATATAATACAATGAAAATTTTAATTATATCTAAAAATATATCTCTAATCATAACATTATTTTTTTATATATATAATTCATTAGAAAGTAACAATTTATATTGTAGTTGTTAATGCTTAAATCTAAGTTTTTAATCCGGATTATATAAACCTTGGATTTTTTTTAATTTAGTTTCTGCCCCTCCCCCCTTAGCTGATCCATAGCTGATTTAGTTAAATATCAATGTCTCAGCTAATTTACATTAGTCCTATCAAAATTAATGCATTGGGTGTAATGCAAAAACATGACATTCATGTGTTCCTTCAACAAACATTGAGTTGCTGGTTTATCTTTTATGTAAAAATAGATGTAATGCGATTATTCAAAAAGTCATTTATTTTATGTGGTACTTACTTATTTTTTTGGCTGTGATATAAGTCACTGGCACAAACAAATGTATATATAAAGACCTAACTAAACACAATTAGAATCTTCTAAAAAAGAAATGCATTAATTTTGTAAGGAATATTAAATAATATTCCAATGAGGAGAAGGTTATTAGTCAAAATGTATTTTTGTTTTTTTTGTTTGGTTACCATTTGTAATAAATTTAGATTGTTATAAGTTTACTTGTTAGGAGATCATTTTTGCAAAAATGTAAATGCGTGTTTGTTTTATTTTCACTAAATAAAGTTATATGAACACAGACTTTCACACGCCCCACCACTCTTCACACTATCTCAGAACACTGATACACTTGAACACATATATGTTGAAAAGATAAATAATCACCAATAAATGTATTTCATGCTAAACCAGCAATCATCAGTTGATCCAGATTACCATCTCTACACATATATGCTATAAGTGCTCAGATATATATATTAAGATAGCCAATCCTCATACTTTAATGGACAGGCTTCAATCTACTCCACACTCCAACTCTTCAACCGTCCATCCAATTGAAAATATGATGATGAAAGACCACCCTGAGGCTGAGATTCTTGTCATACCCATGTTGACCTAAGGTCAATCTGACCCCTCATGTACAGGACATAATCCATTTAATACATATACAAAGGATAGGCAGAAAAAGTATGAGGATTGGCTATCTTAATATATATATATATCTGAGCACTTATAGCATATATGTGTAGAGATGGTAATCTGGACCAATTGATGATTGCTGGTTTAGCATGAAATACATATATTGGTGATTGTTTATCTTTTCAACATATATGTGTTCAAGTGTATCAGTGTTATGAGATAGTGTGGAGAGTGATGGGGCGTGTGAAAGTCTGTGCTATATACCCTATATATTACATATATAGATACGGGTATATAAAAAGCCTGTCTATTTCAGTTATTACTAAATAAAGTTGAAATTAAATTGAAAGGCCGCAAACCTCTCGCGCTTATTATAGTACTTATCTGACAGCCAATCAGATGTTGTGATGCTGCGTGAATAGCGGCTATTTTTCAAAATAAAAATCTTTATAAATTTAGATGGTAGAAGATAATTTCTTATAAAAGAAGATAAATGTGTGTTAATAGATGTTTGCTTTGTATCATTTCCAGTAAATAAATTTATACATCATTTTCCCAAATAAATATTGCCGTACTAATACATATGTGAAATCTCACCTTCGAACTAGTACGTAGATATCTTTTATGCTAGTTACAGTTATGATTTTCCAGCAATCTATTATTACTGATTTTTAGTTTATATTAATATTTATTTACTTTTTTTAAAAAATCAATTATCTATTTTTGTTTTTCATTCAATATTTCTTTTACAGTATCGACTTTTTGTATGTGTTACCTGAATCCCTCGTTCTTTGGAAAATTTAAATTTTAAATCTTTCACAGTTTTTGTTTTTCTATTTGTATTATGTGCCTAAATTGTAACATTACCTATTTTAGGAAGTTAATTATCAAAAACAATGAGAATCTTTTTTTTTTTTAATCATAAAATATATTTTATAATTAAATAGGTCATTATAGATATAAATGGTGTCACTTTTAGTACTTATAAATTATTTTTAATATG
Source organism: Epiperipatus broadwayi (assembly GCA_028023455.1). NCBI lineage: Eukaryota > Metazoa > Onychophora > Udeonychophora > Euonychophora > Peripatidae > Epiperipatus > Epiperipatus broadwayi. The sequence continues at coordinate 2,348,021 of JAQFVV010012544.1, forward strand.
ACTTTTAATTAAACAAAGCAAAATTTATCCGATGCTGAACTCATTATGTTGATAGAAATTATTTTGACAGATCATGAATCGATAAACAGAGTTGAAAACTGCAAAACTAAAAATTAATTATTAATATTTAATAGATATATTAAACAACCTCCATACTTCCCCATTCTTTTTAAATTCATATAAATAAAGATACAATCTTTAACTGCAGTTTAAAGTTTATATCTGAGCTACAAATAATCTCTAGTTTAGTAAATGGATAGTAATAATCATTGTTGTATTTATCTGAGGTGGATGGTGTCAATGTTGTGAGTAGAGTGAGTTTGGCAGTTATTTTCTCATTATTATTTTTTGTTGATAATATAAAAATCTGATTATAAAGTGTTTTTCATGCTATCAGTCATTTCTTGGCATCAAACTGTTATCATGTACAAAATTCTGTGTAGCAATCTTTATTCTAATATCTTTTTATGTAAGTGTATATGAATATAAAATTATGCAAAGATTCCCATGTTAAATCATTAGATTAGGCATCATAAACTGAGAGTCCTTAATTGTCTATATGACACTATGATTAATAATTGATTCCTTTTGAGACACAGAATTTTATTTGGGAAATGATTGTGTGTTTGAGCATCTTTGTTTAGTTTCTCCATTCTCATAAATGTGGAACAACTTTGAAAGAGTAATTTAAAATTTTTTGTCATAATGTCTAAATTTCAGTGGCAGAAATTATTAACAATGACAATTGTAGTATGGTAATAAAGTTAAATATTTCATTTTTCTCTAAATACAAAGGAAATAGAATGCATAAACCTTGTTGATATGGATTTTTTTAAATCTTAACAAAAAACAACATCTGCAGCTAAAGAACCGTTATAATTCTAAATTGGTATAACTGCTTATAGCAAGACACTTTTTTTAAATGGATAGTTAAGTGGTATTTTTTACTTAGGAAATCCTTAGATGCATCAATAAAAAGCTAATGATATTGCAAATTTATGTTATGATACATGCAAATATTTTATAAATGCTTACGTTATAATATTAAATTCATAAAGTTCAGAGAAAAAATCTTTTATTTCTTGAAGGATGGTATTGTTGCATCAATACCAATTAAGGACTAAATTTTTAGATACTCTAATATGTAGATTGCAAAAGTAATAAGCCATGATCCAATTAGATTGAAAATAATAATATATTCTGTGAATATTAGTGAATTGTAAATATTAAATATTTTTCATAAGTTATGCTATGAAAAGAAAATTAATGTTAAGTAGAGATATATGCTAGTTGTAAATTTGTTTTCTACTGCCATGACAGTAGTCTCTGTAACATCTTTTAGACAATTTCATAAAGAAGATATTAATATATCATACGCATTGATTTTAAAAACAAAAATCTCAACTTTTTGGCAACTAGACTTAGAGTATGTTTATGATTGCCCTATTATTTCTAATTCAAAAATAATCTGTAACATACATTTAGTTTTTTAACACTGTCTATAAAGTCAACTTAATAATTAAAGTTTAAAAAAGTCAAACACTTTATCAGCCAGAGTTGGAAAAAAATTTTCAGCAAATTTTAATTTGGATAGTTATTAACTTAAAAATATAAATCCAATTTACATATCCTAGAAGATTTCTTGGTAGAATGATGGAATTCGATATTGAGGCACACAATGACCAATGTTTTATTGCATTTAACAAGTTAAAAGGTAGGTATTCTATCATAATAAGTTAATACTACTAAATTTGTCATATATAGGATTGTTATTTGTCAGATTATCATATTAAAAAAGGCTAATGGCTTTATTGCTGAGGAATTCAAAAGAAGTTTGAATGCCAGAACTGTGAGCACTAGAACTGATCCTGAGACATCCCAATTCCAAATTAGATAGATACTCTACTAAATGTGCCAAACCATGCAAGGCAATTTATCATATGAAAGTGAGTTATGGACCTCGTATTGATATAATATATATAAAAAAAATTTCTTAAGGAAAAACTAATATGATAATATCATAAAGCCAATTGGTAAGTTATTCAGATTACTAGACATGACTGATGTCTAAATTTTTATTTGTAGGGACATATTTTTATTGGATTGGAAACATAAAATGAATTATTAGTAATAGATTTCTTTAAAAAAAGTATTTTTAGAACATCAAATTATGGTAGTTTTTATGGGAGAGAAGACCCTGTTTCCTTTATAATACTAGTTTAAAAACACTCTAAAGAGTTGCAAAGTTAATTTCTTTTATTAGGAGGGAGGGTACTTTGATAATGTAGAATAATACAATCATTAGCTAAATTTTTCTGGTTGAATATTAGCTAAATTATAAAAAATATTTGGTCAATTAAAAAAAAACTTGTGTTCAATTGCTACTAAAATGCCCAAACATCACCTATCTATCCAAAAAGATAACTATATTATTTTTTTTGTATTAAGAATATGACTGGGTATAAAATATAATAGATAGTTACGACTAAACAAGATTTAAAGTCTTTCAGAATTAAAAGTTTGCTGCAGGAAACATTAAAAGGCAAGATTACAAGGTGTCAAATAGACATCACATGATCATCATTTCTTATGCTCACACAAGCTGTTAAAACAGAGGCAAAACCCTCTATACAGTAGTGCCACCCAGTGCAAGCCAGAATAATCAATGGATGCATGGTTTGTGAATAAAATCCTTAATTAAAAGACCATCAAGAATGGGCATGGTTATATTTGTGTTCAACAGAATGATTGGAATAGTCATTGAATAACTCATTTTTAATGTTTCACCCACCCCCCTCATTACTTTTTTCTGGAATTAGAGTAACTTCTACTAAAAATTTATACGAATTAATTAAATATGTATATAATTATTAGCGAGAGATAATATTTAGGCAGATTTAATCAAATAAAAAAAGATTATAAGTAAACTATAAATATATTTCTTTTAAAATAAAGAAACATCAGATATAAATACTTTTTATATAGAAATAAATCGACTTATTCTTAGACTCAATGGCTCACGTTATAAGATTTAATGAGAAAATGTGAAATATTGATTCTCACTTTCACAGATTTTTTCTTACGTAAAATTAAAAGCTTATCTTTGATTTTAATCTTATTTATGTAAAAAAAGAGTTATTAATATTTACAGATTAGTTCTATTTTTTATTATAAAATGAAATTTATTAATAAAAAATTGCATACAAATATTAATAAATATACAGCAGGGGAAAAAATTAATTTACAAGATGTTTGATACATGCTTATGAAAACAATCGTTACGACTGGTTCTTGAGGCCAGATGAAAAATGATTCAGATTTATGTAGGTGTTTGCTCATAGTTCTTCTAGGTAAAATATTTGAGAACGTGTAAGTATTAGTATCACTCTTGTCAAAAATTATTGATCAATGAGCAAGCCACATGGTTCTGAGAGTATGGATAATTACATTGGCGTTATGAAGGTGAAAGATTTTAATATATTTTTTTAAATAATTGAATGTTGTAAGGATAATAAGTATGGACAAGTTTGAAAAACGAGTATTATATCTTCGGAATGATTATTATATAAGACACATATGAAATCCAAATTCGGTTTAAATCAGTTAATGAGGCAGTTTTTGGTAGTAATTTTACCAAGTAGTGCTAGGAATCATACCAAGTAATAAGTTAAACAAAAATTCAACCATGATTGAAGAACACATATATTTTGAAATCTGGTTAAAATCATGGCAATTGACAGGGTTGACCATAAATATCTGTTAGGATATATATTTTTTTCAAATTCTTAAATTAGACCTAACTAAAGATTTGATATTATAATTGACCAACAGATATTCATGTTCCATAGTCTGATCAATAAAAAAAAGGAAAGACTTGCATATGAAAATGTAAAAAGCAGTATTATAGATGTTGAAATGGTTTTAGAATTGGACTAACTATGGTGTCAAATGAGGACTGTTCATTAGATTAAGACCATCTTTATAAATAGGAAAACAAGTTGTTGTAATTGGTAAATGTTATGATGATCCCCAGATATATAATTTTGTTATAGGCATAATATTTTTAATAGTAGTTTTAAAAAGATGCACCCATGGACTATAATAAGCAAGTATACCACCCAGAATAGCATTAAAAATACATTTTTACTATGGAATAAAACAATTTTGAGCAGAATGCTTTATTTCTGTATTGAACTTCCTGATGACAATAATGCCTTCTGTCATAGATAAATTGGTTGGAATATCAAGAAAAGATGAGTAAAATCCTTGAATAATGATGGTAGATTGTTGCCTGTAGCTAATTGCCATATGGATCATTTATAATCTTATATTGTAGATTCTGTTAATGTTTAGAATTTGTTCAGAATATAAAGAATAAGAAAACTGTTCTGAAGTCCTCTAAGGATTAATATCATGAATAAAGGATATCACTTTAACAGTAATATCAAGATGAACGAGAAAGAGGCTTTCTGTGGACTGCTCAATTTATTTGATCATGGGCTCTATATATTGCAAGTAGCAGTGGTGCAAGAAGTTAACCCTATGGAATAGCTAGGCTTGGTTTAAGAAGTGAAGAGAGGTGCTTGTAATTTTTGTTTGATAGATCTATTAGTAAGACAATTTTTTTGTGATATTAACTAGACGTGTATGGTTTGGCAAAGTTGATTTAACATGCTAAATAAATATTCCCATTTACCAGATCAAAAGTAGCTTTAAAGCCAATTTGACATGAGATGTACTTTATTAATTGATTTTGTTTTGCAAACAATATTGACTCTTCTGTTAGAAGAATAGCTTGAGATGCATGGCAGATCTTAACAGCACAATTTGAAGAAGAAAACCTAGGAAGAATAAAATCATTTGAGAATAATTCTTGCAAACATTTTTAAATCAATATCTCCCATTGAGAAGAGATGCAGATCGTTTACTGGGAGATTTAAAGCATTTGACTTTTTTTCTAAGACAGAAAATACATAAATTACATATGCAGTGTATAAAATATGTGTTTTCAAAGTATTGCAATACAGTGTGTAAGACACATTTCAAAAGTGTTTCTAGTACAGATATCCTGTGAATCAGTTTTTGAAATTGTTGTAGAATTTGGAATTGCAAAATTTAAGATCAATACTTTTATGAAAATACACCGTTTAAATCATTGTTATATAAGCATCATTTAAATTTAAAAATAACTTATTAGTAAATACCAGGGAATTGAAATCAGGATTTTTCAGTGTATTCAACCTCCACTTTATCTTAAGCAACTGATACACATGACCACATATGTGAAAAAAATTCATGTCCCCCAATATATGTATTTTGTGTAGAACCAGCACTCATCAGTTAGGCTAGATCACAATTTCCCACACATATATACAATTAATGCTAGGTTTATATTAAGATAGAAATTCCTCAAACTTTAATGGACAGGCTTCAATACTCTCACCCTTCCAACTATTCAACCATCCATTACATTTAATTAAAAACATGTTTAATAATTATACTTTTTTCTTTCTTATTTTTTTGAAGAAGTTTAATTAAATTTTACTTATTTTATAACCAATCATAAATTGATAGTACAAATTTCAGTGAAGATTTCTTTAAGCTGTTTGACAAATCATAGAGAAACAGATTCAATAATTAAACGTTTTTAGGTTGATTTTTAGTTGTTGAATTTTTTTTTAAAAAAGAACTCAGTTTATGCAAATGAATATAACTGTTATGCTCATTCTGCTACTTGGATAATCTCCTAAGAATTAATCCATTTAATAATAAAATATGTATTACATCCCAATCAGTTTCCTATTTATATAATTTTTTAGAGTATTATTGTACATATCCCCATACTATTTCTTTTGTCGATGTAGATTGTTTTATATTAGAAAAGTTCCAGCTCACCATAGTTAATATTTATGAGTACAATTCAAATACCATTTTTAAATATAAATAATTTAACAACTTTCAAGATTATTGTTATTATATCAAATAATAAATAGCAATTATTACCCTCTGCCTACATGCACAGTAAATAAATATGGTTAAGAAAATGCAATGCAAAGAAATGTTTTCTTAAAATATTGGGCCAAACAAATTCATAACAATATTTTTACATTTTATTTCTAAATATATTTTTATTTCTTATACTTGTTTTTTTTATAATACTTATTTCTACAACTCATTAGTAGTTGTTTTCAGGAGTGGGCAATTGTTTTGGCTCAGGGACCACCTTGCGGAAGCAAAGATTAATGGAGGGTCACACCTTTTTTCATGACACAATAAACACACTGATTTATTCCCTGTATTATCAAAGAAATATTTGTTTGTCCATTCTTCATTAAACACACGACATTCATCACTGATTTTATGCTTTTTCAGAAGTTTCATGGTTTTACTAAAGTTGGAAATTTATATATTTACTGTTGCGAAGACAAAATTGAAATTAACAGATCAACCGAAAAGCACTGCACATCGTATCTACATTGTGCATGTGTACTGATGTGGCCATCCTAGTGGAAAATATGAGATGAATCTTCATTCATGCATGGGAAGGAAATCACAGTTTAAGGTAGATTTTTCTGCCTGTCTTGATAGGCAGCATAAAAATTCTTCACGGGCCACTATTTGCCCATCCCTAAATAATTACTAAGATATTTTTAAAAAATCTTTTTGAATATGATAATCTATTTGTTATATCTGTAAATTGTTGCCGATAAAATTACTTTAGAAGTAAAATTGTGGTAAAATAAAAGTTATTATTCTAAGCATAGAAAAGTATGTGCGCACATAAATAAATAGAAAGAATTGAAAGGTATATAATAGTTATCTAAAAACGAGTGTTAAATTATTGCAGAAGAAAACATAGTTAAATGAAGTGAGAAGGAAAAAACTAAAATTGTGTAAACTGTAAATAAACTTATGATTTAAACAGAATAATATTAAATCAAATTATAGAAACAAAATCCAAGATGGAAGTAAAGACTAATAAAAAGATTATGAATTCCTGAGATGATAAGAAACCTGGATTAATTAAAATAGCTTTTAATTAATAGACATTGGAATGCACGAGACTAAAACGCAGTTTTGGAAGGAGAAAGGGTTCATTCTTTTCCTGTGAACCAGAGTGAGTGCAAGGACTTTTGTGAAATTATATTCACTCAGGAATATAGGACGCCACTCAGCCAACTCGAGGCTGAAGGTCAAAAGTACCGACTAGGGTAATGTACAACACACCACGGGTTTATTTTATTTTCGTAAGCCTACGGGTTTTGTAATAATATTATTATGGGAAATCAGTAATATGTGTATTATTTAATCGACTAATTATAGATCTGTAAACTATACTAAAATTTATGTCAAATATAGCTAACATTTATTTTAAGTATTATTTGTAGTGTTTTTATTTATTCTAAAGACATAACACTATTGTAATAATGTTTATTATTATTTTACAGTATCTAATATCATTTGATATGAAATTAAAATGTTTTGACAAAATAGAACAGTATATAGAAGTTAATATTCTAAGGTTATCATCAAAAATACTTTGAAGTGAATAAGATGTACCAGAAAAAAATTAGTTATATAAAATGAAAAAGAAGTAGAAAAACAGAACCTTAAGGATCACTATATTAATAGAAAATATGTTAAAAAGTGTCATTTTCTTTAGATATTCATTTGCATTTCATCTTTGTGAGAACTTGATATAAACATGATCAGAAAATTTAAAAATATCCAAAATAATATCTGATTATAGACAATTGTCTAGTTATGTAAACCTGACATAAATTTAAATTTACATAGTTAAATATTGGCATGTATAAAGTACAAATATGATAAACCATCAAACATCACATGATCACCATCTCTATACTAGCACATAATTTGTTGTAAACAAAGGCAAAACTCCCCATACAGTAGTGCCACCCTGTGCCAAACAGAGTAATCAATGGATGCCAGAAGGCTTGTGCATAAAATCCCTATCCAAAATGTATGGGTGCTGAATTGAGTTCAGACCCATATGACTATATAAGCTATTGAGCTTAGATTGAAGATATTAACAATGTTTTCAATTTCATTCTCATAGTTTTGTAGTAAAGTAGAGTTAAAAGATGGCTGCTGGAGGGTTGCATTAGATCCTAAGATCTAGGTGCAGTGCTCTCAGATCCAAGGCTCCTCACTGATGATGGCCACAAGCCAGAAACTAGTCTGGGAATATTGGATGAGTAGGCACTGGATAGGGATTTTATGCACAAGCCTTCTGGCATCCATTGATTACTCTGTTTGGCACAGGGTGGCACTACTGTATGGGGAGTTTTGCCTTTGTTTACAAATATGATATATACGTGAATTCAGCTCTCAGTTTTGTATGTCTTGTATTGTGAGAATATTCCATGTGTTATACAATACAGATTATTTTCACTTTTTAAAAAGTAGTTTTTATATTTTGGATATGTTCTGAATAAAAAGTTGATATGAAAATTTTCACTTATACAAAATGTCATGAAGTTTGTGCATCTTTATTTACTAGGTTAAAAACTCAATTTTGTACTTTATTATTTTCAATACCTTATTATAATTTTTCTATTCAATATATTATTAATCAGCTGTCTTTTCTGGCTGTTACTTTATTTGGATTTAAGCCCTGAAAGAGAATATTCTATAGTCAAGCTGCTGTGACAAAACATATTAAAAAACATTGAAAATAATAAATAGAAATTAATAATAAATAGGTATTAATGTTATTGAATATATGGATGTTAGAATTCTTAAAAAAAAAAGATAGGAATGGTAGTGTTAGTATAGTAATTTGTTTGGGAATGAGATTGTTATTATTAGAAATGAATGTTTTATGAATGATTATCCAAGGGTGTAGTTAAACATTTATTTTCTAATAAAAATATAAATAAAATAAGAAATAGAATGGGATTAGATAGGTGTAGGAATAGAGAAAAGATTATTTATGTTGGTTTTAATATATCTAAAGATTTATTTATTAAAGTTAAGAAATTAGTTAAAATGATTAATAGGAAATATAATGTTTCAATTTGTCCAGTTTATAAAAAGAAAGCTAGTTTAAATCTTTTGATTAATAATAATGGGGACTATAATAGGTTAGATATTATGAATTCAGTTTATTTGATAAAATGTTTGAATTGTTTTAGAAAGAATGTAGAAATGACATATGCTGGGACTAGTAAGAATAAATTAAAAACTAGATTAAAACAGCATTTAGGTGACAGCATTTAGGTGATAAAAATTCTGCTGTTTACATTCACATGAATAAATTTAAGCATAGGGATTTTGATATAAAGCCTTTGGAATGTATTAAGTCATATAATGAAAGGATGATAAAAGAAAGTGTAAAAATTAATGAAATAAAACCAAAATTAAATAGGATGTTAATAGATAAACAGAAAAGAAAATAATGTTTTTTTAATTAAATGTTTTAAAGGATATATATAGATTTTTTTTTTTAATAAAAGGAAATTGTTTCTCTTTGAGTTGTGTTTGTTGGTAATAGGAAAGGGGAGTGAGATAAGATATTTTTGGTTATGAATATATTTTGTATTTTTTTGTTTATTTATTTATTTATTTTTATGGAATATGTGTTATTTGTTATATATATTATTTTATTTTAGTGTGCCTTGAAAAAGACTATATAAAATAGTTGAAACGTTGGATTTTATTTATTTATTTATTTTTTCCATGTAATAGTCATATAAAAAACAAGTTTTAAAAAGAGTTAGTTTGTTTTATTTCTATTTTGGATATTATGAACTATTTTGAAAAGAAGAACTCTGTGCTTGATATATTAAATTATTTGAAAATAATAAAATTTAAAAATATTTTAGGCTATTTATTTGTCAAGCGTTGGTGGTTGACGGGTCAGCACAGCCACCTTACAAGCAGTTGTCCCGGGTTTGCGGGTTCGCTTCCCGGCCAATGCTTTGACACACAAAAAAAAAAGAAGATAAAAAAATTATCTGCAAATTTATGGGTAGTAGACCATTATAAATAAAGTACACAAACCTGTGGTTTTATAATATAGAAGAAAAATTTATGATTAATTACTTTTTTTAATAACTTTAGGTTATAAATATTAAAAAAGTATGTAGTTCAATTGTAGATACTTTTCATATAAATTTTTAGCATATATAAAAATAAATTCAAAATTACGTATTTGGGAAACAAATTTCCTGACGTCCAGAAACTCTAGTAGTATTAAGATTTAAAAAGAATATCACTATTTATTTAACAGCATTAAAAGAGAATAATTATTAAAATCTAAGATAAAATTAGGTGAAAAAAAATATATCCATAAAATTAATATTTTTAAAAGAAATAGTAAAAGTTATATAATTGTTAAAAATAAGTGGAATAAGTTATTTTCAAAATAGAATCTAAAAAAGTGTCATTACCCTCCATGGTGTGGCGCAGTTGGAAGAGTATCGAACTTGGGATTGCGAAGTCCCCGTATCGTTTCTAGCACTCGAACTTTTTATGAATGCCGAGCAATAATGCCATATAGAAAATAATTTATTGGTGACACTTTTGACGAAAGCTTCCTCGACTTAGGGAATAATAAACACGTGTTGATATCAAGACAATGAGATAGGATTATTGTTTAATTTAACAATATTAAAAACATTTTTGTCTCACCCCCCAATAATTCACTTATATACATGAATAAAAATACACCATATTTTTCTCCCCAAAACTTGACTTATTTTCATTATTGACTTATTTTAAAAAATTCATGACCCACTACATTATTTTCCTCCTGATGTTACAACATTTACATAAAAACCAAGTTCCAAAAATTATTCCCAATAATTAATTAATCATAAATTATATTAAACTTTTAAAAAAAAAATGCTCTTCTTACCAATTTTATTTTATATATATTTCTTGTAATTGCTGTAAAAAATATCAAAATTTTGAGAAGAAAAAATCGATATATATTCAAGTATTGTTTAATTATAAAAAATGAAAAAGAATCTCATCTTTATATTGAATTATTGATATAAAAGAAAATGAAATTTGAAAAGGTAATTTGCTTAAAAAAAGAGAGTGAAGTAACTAAAATTGCTCAGTTAATAAACTTATTTTTCCAAGTATATATAATGAGTATTACTAGGAATTATCGAAGAGAAAAAACAGTCTTGTCGAGCATTGATGGTCGAGAGGTCAGCGACAGCTGCTTCACAAGCAGTTGTCCCGGGATAGCGGGTTCGCTTCACGGCTGATTCTATGACACATGAGGAAAAAAAAAACAGTTTTGATGATGCAATTATCTAAATATCTCATGGAGATGTTTTCATAGTTTCTAATAAAAATTAAAAAAAGTGATGAAAATGTAATAAAATGAGAAATCACATCAGGAAGATATAAAAATCATCTACATTGAGTCAAATAAACAACAAAATTTTTAACCTCTTTCACAATACTATATTTAAAAGGATGAATAATTAGAGTGTTATTGTATTGCTTGACGAAAAAAAATAGAAATGTATAAATAATTGTTTGTATGTACCAAATAATTTCAAGTCAAAAAACAGGATATCCTTAACAACATATATAAATGCATAGAAGAAGAAATATGGAAAATCTGATAATAGTATACACTGTTGTAAGCTGGTTATAGTATTATTGATTTTTATATGGATATATTGAATATTATAGGGTTCAATCCAGAGTGTTTTGATTATTATATATATATGTCAAGCTATCTCATTGAGGCATCACATGTACCTACAGGAAAAAGAGTATGTACACCAAACTATAGTAAAGTAAAAGGTAATTTAACTATGACTTAATTATATATTGATTTACCAGATACAGCAGGATGCAACTTGGATAAATTATATTTGCATAATATAAAACTTAGCACAATCCAAATTATAATATAGAAAATTGTCCGTCTCTAATTCTTTATATTTATCAATATTCATGAATATGTTTTGTTATTTTTTAATTTAATACAATATAAGTAAGAGAAATATATTTATTTATTTTTTATTAACGTTAAAAAAAAAATTAATTATAATTCAAGGCATCATATGCACTTAAGATTTTAAATGACCAATAATGAACAAACTAAGTACTCCACGTTGTTCAGATTTCTTCAATAAAAAAAATGTCTTCAGAATATTGGTTACATTTTCAGCTACATCATTTAATTCTAACGTGCTAAAAATCTTTTATTTGAAGCGACTCACTGTATAGGACATGAAAATGAAAGATTATTCTCCAGACTTTATTTCAAATTTTTTCATATTAGTTTTCCTGTTATAGATTCTGGTTCTAATGTGCATAAATCGTATATGCTGAGGATGAGCTTGTAAGTACTACCTAATCTTATTTAACATGTGAAAAAAAAAAAAAATTATATATATAAGAATGATATTAAAATAAAAATAGGTTACATTAATTAGTTAATGAACAATAAATTTATTAAAGTAAGTAAAATATATAAGAAAAATATTTACATTATGGTCATAAATATACATGTTATGATTTTGAACCAATATACTCATTGAATACATTTTGCATATCATTAAATGTTAATTTATCTTTATTAATATTTCTATTGTCATCATCATCATCAAAAATTATCAATCCACTGCAGGATGAAGGTCTCTCCAAGTTTAATCCATCTTCTCCGATCTTTAGCTTCTTTTCTCCACAACACCCCTGCACATTTTCTTATTTTATCCATCCATCTCACATGTGGTCTCTTTCTAGGTCTTTTACAATCTCTTGGAATCCAGTTTAAAATTTCAATTGTCCATCTATTATCATCTCTTCTAGCAATATGTCCAGCCCAACTCCATTTCAATGTTTTAATTTTTTCAATAAGGTCAGTAACACCTGTTTGTTGTCTTACCCATACATTGCATTTTCGATCTTTTCTTGTTACTCCCAACATACATCTCTCCATACTCCTTTGAGTGGTCTGAAGTCTCTGTATTGCTCTTCTATTAAGTGTCCAAGTCTCAGATCCATAAGTAAGAACTGGTAAAACACATTTGTTAAAAACCATCCTTTTCAAACACATAGGCATATTTCCTTTTAGTATCAAGTTATTTCTACCAAAAGCACTCCAACCAAGTTTAATTCTATGATTAATTTCCTCCATTATGTTTCCATCTGTATTAATAATCTGACCAAGGTATTTGTAACTGTTAACTTCTTCTAATTCTTCATAATCAATCTTTATTTTCATATTTTGAGCAAATCGATTAAACATTACTTTAGTCTTTTTAACATTTATCTTTAGTCCTACTTTCCTACTTTCATCTGATAACTCCTGCAACATTTCCTGCAGCTCTGAAGCATTATTTGCAAAAACAACTACATCATCTGCGAAATCTAAATGACTTAAATACTCTCCATTTATTTTCACGCCTTTAGTTTCCCATTTTAATCCACAAAATACTTCTTGCAGCACTGCTGTAAAGAGTTTTGGAGATATGGAGTCACCTTGTCTTACACCTTTTTCAATGTTGATTTTTCCAGTATCATTATGTAATCTAATTGTTGCTGTTGCATTTTTATAAATATTCTTTAAAATATGACAATATCCTGGATCTATACCTTGATGATCCAATGCTTTAATCACTGAAGAAATGGTATAGAATCGAATGCCTTTTCATAATCTACAAATCCAAAACTTAATGACAACTCATATTCGTTTGTCCTTTCTATGACTTCTCTCAATACCTGGATATGATCTATTATACTAAAACCACTTTTAAATCCAGCTTGTTCTCTTGGTTGGTGGAAATCCAAAGTTCTCTGTAGACGAGTTGTAATTATCTTGGTAAAAATTTTATATAAAACTGATAAAAGGCTGATAGGTCTGTAATTTCTAATATCTTCTTTATCACCTTTTTTAAATATTAATATTATTACTGCATTCTTCCAATCTTCCGGTACATCTTTATCATTTAGACATTTGGTATATAACTTTGCTAAAATTGTTTCTATTTCTTCATCTGCTTCTTTTAATATATCAATTATAATATATCAATTATAATTCCATAATTTCCTGGAGCCTTTCCTTTCTTCATACACTTAATTTCATGTCTCACTTCTTCATTTAAAATTCTGGGCAATTCGGAAGATGTAATAGATATAGGAGGTACTTGTTCTTTATTACTATATAATTCTTGATAAAAATCTTTTACCAATTTCATGATGTCATCTCTCTTTTTAGTAATAATTCCATCTTTTTTTCTTATTGCAGATATAAATTTCCTACCAATACCAAAATGTTGTTTAACATTTTTGAGACTTTTAATTTCTTCTACAGCTTTCCTTGCTATTTCACAGTTATACTTTCTTATATCATTTTCAACTCTTTTCCGTACCATTTTACAAAATTCGAGATATTCAATTCTTTTTAATACATCATTTTTGTATATCTTCATATTCCTTCTTTTCTTCATAAATTCTCTAGTCTCAGTAGAAATTTTATTAGTCAATTGCTGCTTTTTTCTACCAGCTATGTTTGTTGCAGTTTTTAAAAGTGTATCAGTTATTTTCATATTAATTTCATTCAAATCTGAATCATGTTCAAAATCTCCTAACACTTGAAACCTATTTGTAAGTTCTAATTTAAATTCATTAGAATGTTTCTGAAGATTAGGAATATCAACTGTAAATATTGTTTTTCTTAATAATTTTTGTCTTTCTAGTTTTACATTAACACGTAACTTACACCTTACTAATCGATGATCACTTCCTGTATTAAATTTATTAAGAACATTACAATCTTGAAATATGTATTTTCTGTTAGTCAAAATATAATCCAATTCTGCTGTACCTTCATTTGGATGCTTCCATGTCCATTTCCTTTTAACATTTTTCTCAAAAAATGAATTCATAATATAAAGTTTTTCTTTTTCTGCAAACTCCACAAGTCTATGTCCTCTCTCATTTCTATTACCATAACCAAAATTACCTACAGCAATTTCATCTTTCATTTGTCTACCAATTCTAGCATTAAAGTCTCCCATAACAATTTTAAAATGTTGTTTACTCTGCAGAAAGGAGTTTGCTATTAACTGAAAGGAGACCCTTTGATTCCTCTTGGAGGCCTTAAAGGAACCGAGCAGGGCAAATTCCTAATGTCCACTCCATACGTTCTTGGTAGTTGCAGCTGTTATTACTATGTGATTATTCATATAGTATACGAACATGGATGGGCTGCTCACCAACACGCATTAGCCAGCGTGGTGAGTTTATTGGCTTTTTACCTCTGAGTTTAAGATCAAGAAATACCGTGGTCTTTCTTCTCAGTGCCTGATAAGGCAGAATTTCTATTGTACTTCAGTAGATATGGAATGATTATCTACAATATTATATTTTTACCTAAATCTGATAGAAGAGTGAAAATCATACATTATAGCTTAAATATTAAAAACATATAATAAAATAAAACATATAGCTTAAATAATACTAGAATTTCATCACAGAGAAATAAATTTGAATGAGAGTGAAAACAACTACATAGATAGGTAAATAGGTAGATGGATGGATAGATGGATGGATAGATAGATAGATAGATAGATAGATAGATAGATAGATAGATAGATAGATAGATAGATAGATAGATAGATAGATAGATAGATAGATAGATAGATAGATAGATAGATAGATAGATAGATAGATGGATGGATGGATGGATGGATGGATGGATGGATGGATGGATGGATGGATGGATGGATGGATGGATGGATGGATGGATGGATGGATGGCTGGCTGGCTGGCTGGCTGGCTGGCTGGCTGGCTGGCTGGCTGGCTGGCTGGATGGATGGATGGATGGATGGATAGATAGATAGATAGATAGATAGATAGATAGATAGATAGATAGATAGATAGATAGATAGATAGATAGATAGATAGATAGATAGATAGATAGATAGATAGATAGATAGATAGATAGATAGATAGATAGATAGATAGATAGATAGATAGATAGATAGATAGATAGATAGATAGATAGATAGATAGATAGATAGATAGATAGATAGATAGATAGATAGATAGATAGATAGATAGATAGATAGATAGATAGATAGGCAGGCAGGCAGGCAGACAGACAGACAGACAGACAGACAGACAGATAGACAGATAGACAGATAGACAGATAGATAGATAGATAGATAGATAGATAGATAGATAGATAGATAGATAGATAGATAGATAGATAGATAGATAGATAGATAGATAGATAGATAGATAGACAGACAGACAGACAGACAGACAGACAGACAGACAGACAGACAGACAGACAGACAGACAGACAGACAGATAGATAGATAGATAGATAGATAGATAGATAGATAGATAGATAGATAGATAGATAGATAGATAGATAGATAGATAGATAGATAGATAGATAGATAGATAGATAGATAAAATTATGATTATATTTTTATCCATAAATCTTTTAAAAATTCAAATATTTACATTTATTAGTGATACTTTAATTATCTAATTCACATATATATCCCCCAGGAATGTTGTATACAATTTGAAGTTAACATAGTTTCACAATTTCTTTATTAATGTGTTTATTTCCTCAAGTAATCTTCACAATATAACAATCTCTACAATTGATTGAAAAGCAGTTTGATTTATAGATTTTCTTATCAAGTTTAGGACTTTGTTTTTAACAGGTAACAGTCGGAAAGAAAAAAATCATCTCTAGATCTGGTCAGCATATTCTTTGGCTGGTAACAGGCGACTATATTATATTTGAGCAAGTCACTCTTTTTTTCTGTAAGCTACATGAATACAGATGCATATTTAATATCTCTTACCATATATTTATCAAAAACTACATGCATAAATTCCCCACCCCGATAATAATAAGGTAAAATTTTTAACTCACAAATTCATACTGCCAAGTTTGTATAACTTTTACAATTGATGAAAAAAAAATTTTTTTTATCATCAGTTTTGAATAATTCCAAAAGGTGCTCATACATATCACTTTTTGACAAAGTAAAGATACTATTAATACTAAATAAGTGAACAGTAGAAATTGTTTCCCTAATATATCCAGTGCATATATTTTCAAGAATTCATAATTTTGTATGACATAATTATTTATTATCTAATTTACTTTTCTCCCAGATTTTCATGACTGTATTGATATAATTTCAAAATCTTTATGGAATATTATTTTATCACTTTATAAGCCCTGCCTATTTTATATCTAACAATATATGTTATTAAATAATCACAGTCTTCTTACACCTTTAAGCAAATAATTTTTATTAATATAATAACAGTTTTAACTTTTTCTTGCAGTCTTTTTCAGATCTCAATCTATTGCTCTACTTTCTACCATTTTGAGTGAGATCTGAAGAAGTCTGTGAAGAACAGTTGAAACTGTTATTATATCAATAAAAAATATTTGCTTAAAGTATAAGAAGACTATGATTATTTAATAAGATCATCATCATCAACCATTATCAATCCACTGCAGGATGAAGGTCTCTCCAAGTTTAATTCATCTTTTCCGATCTTTAGCTTCTCTTCTCCACATCACCCCTGCACACTTTCTTATTTCATCCATCCATCTCACATGTGGTCTCTTTCTGGGTCTTTTACAATCTCTTGGAATCCAGTTTAAAATTTCAATTGTCCATCTATTATCATCTCTTCTAGCAATATGTCCAGCCCAACTCCACTTCAATCTTTTAATTTTCTCAATGAGGTCAGTAACACCTGTTTGTTCTCTTACCCATACATTGCGTTTTCAATCTCTTCTTGTTACTCCCAACATGCATCTCTCCATACTTCTTTGAGTGGTCTGAAGTCTCTGTATTGCTCTTCTATTAAGTGTCCAAGTCTCAGATCCATAAGTAAGAACTGGTAAAACACATTTGTTAAAAACCATCCTTTTCAAACACATAGGCATATTTCCTTTTA
Organism: Epiperipatus broadwayi; assembly: GCA_028023455.1. Taxonomy (NCBI): domain Eukaryota; kingdom Metazoa; phylum Onychophora; class Udeonychophora; order Euonychophora; family Peripatidae; genus Epiperipatus; species Epiperipatus broadwayi. Next base: position 2,365,964 of record JAQFVV010012544.1, read on the forward strand.
GTATCAAGTTATTTCTACCCAAAGCACTCCAACCAAGTTTAATTCTATGATTAATTTCTTCCATTATGTTTCCATCTGTATTAATAATCTGACCAAGGTATTTGTAACTGTTAACTTCTTCTAATTCATCATAATCAATCTTTATTTTCATATTTTGAACAAATCGATTAAACATTACTTTAGTCTTTTTAACATTTATCTTTAGTCCTACTTTCCTACTTTCATCTGATAATTCCTGCAATATATTCTGCAGCTCTGAAGCATTATTTGCAAAAACAACTATATCATCTGCGAAATCTAAATGACTTAAATATATGAATAAGCCAAATTATTAAAGAAGGATTTTATATCTATTTAATCTAAACTCTTTATTAATGTTGTGATCAGATCAATTTGATTTGTGATCATCATAATATTGTAATAATCAATCATTTACTTGTTCATGCATATATGATATTATTAAGTTATTGAAAATTATAAAATAAATAAACACCACTTGTTGTAAAGAATCATATCTTTTAAGAACAGCTTTCAAACACAATATAAATTATATGCATCGTATTGATTGCCACTAAACTAATAAGTGTTTGGAATTTAAGTTATTATAAAAATAGATTACTTTTACTTAAAATAAATATAAATTGTTTCTTATTGAACTCCATCTTAAGTATAATGATTTTTATAAAATTAATATCTCCCTAACTTATAACTAATAAATTAATAAAACATTAAATTAAATAAATTTAATTCTTTTAACTAAATTTACCAAACATATCTTTTTTTCCTTATAAAAGTTTGCTTTCTATTATAATTATTACATTTTTTTTATATTTATTTTACTAAACAATTCCTTGTCTCAAAGGTACCTTTCATTTTCTGATTAACTTTGAAAAATTTTATTAACTCAATAAGACACATGCAGCTCTTTATTAGAATATGAACCAAATAATAATAAATAGCAAAAGCACAAAATTTAAGTTTAATAACAATGATTAATGTTAAAATTTGATATCTAAAATTTCTTCTAATTTTTATAATTATGTTTTTGTCATTCAAATAATTAAATTTAAGCCAAATGACTTAAATTTATACTCTTATTTAAGATGACATGTAATTAAGGATTTAGAAATAAAGTTATAGTAATTTTGAAATCAGATATATTACTATTTGTATGTATTATAATTAAATAGCTATGCATCTTTAAACATACATCTATTCTAAACTAATGGCTTTTTTTACTGTGTATGAATTTCCTTTCATGCTCACTTCATGAAATATTACTTTATCAAATGAAAGCATGATTTATAAATGATATTTAACATTCATTTAGGGATTACCCATTACACATGCTAATACCCAGATAATTGCAATAATTATAATTTGGCATTGTTATGAATACAGAAGCATTAAATGGAGCTCAAAGTCTTTCCATACTAATTGCATTCATATAAATTACTTATTAAATTATCTCTGCATTGAAATATTATTCAGAGAGATGATATCAAGAATAAATAAAGATTTATTGCAAATATAAAATTGAATCCTATATAACGTGACAAAAATCATTTAATAACCCTTTTAAAAAACTCATTTCTAGATTGATATTTTAAATACATATTTAAGATATGATTTTACATCATCTCTATCACTTTATAAGAAAATAGCTGAATTATGGACCTCATTTTTAATATGGGTAATAAATCAATTGTGAGTGAATAGCATTTCTTCATCTATTAATAAATCACAAGATTTCTCACTAACCAACTTCATTATAATCATTATTATTATAATAATCTATTTGTAACATCATTTAATAAATGAAAAGTATAAAACATTCTTTATTTCATATCTATTTAATGAAAATACCTGTGCTATATATGTGACTTGCAACATATCTTACAGTGTCTCAAATTAGACAAACTATATATTAAAATAATATTAGAAAATAATCCCAGTGCATAACACTATACTGAAATAAATATACAAATATTAAACATTACATCACCCCACTTGGTTAAGAAATCCAGTACCACCCTTTGTGAAATAACATATAAATAGTTCGTATTTCAAAATAGTCAGCTCAAAATGATACCACTTTGAACCGTCTGCTGTAAGATGTTATATATTGAATTACGAACAAACTCAAACAAAGAACTTGAAATTTTAGCAAGCAACGATCTTAACTTTTTGCTACAAACATGTTTTACTATTATTATATAAAGACAAACTAAACTTTAGTAATTTTAATCTTTAAACTACCTAACACAAATGTATACAAAATAATCCCAATGCATAACGCTATACTGAAATAAATATACAAATATTAAACATCAAATCACCTCACATATTTTCCAGCAACCGTGATTAACAGCAGATGTTTATATAATATTTATCATATGATAAATATTATTTCAGTATTAATTCAGTAAATATATTTACTCTTCATAATGTTCAGTTCAGATATGCAAAATTCTGTTTTCAAACCCATTTACGGTTTGCCACAATAATTTGAAAAAGCATGCAATATTTTTAATAAAAGAATATATGTAAAATTCTTTTATGCTTGTGGGAAATCCATATTTTAATGTGTTTTCATTTAATTATTAAAGTTTTAATAGATTTATTTTTATCCTGGCATTATTATGGCTATCATATTTTTGAAACGAATTATAAGATGCATTTCCTGTGAATTATTATTTCAAATAATCCTTAGAATTTCATTTTCCTTTTATGTAATAATGATTGATAAATACTTTTCTGTAATCCTGAGGGTATGGATAACTCATGTTATAAAGATTTTGATTCTTAACTAAATATGATTAAACCTGATTTCCATCACTGCATATTGATTATACAATGATAAAATATAAAGTTGTTATTCATTTTTGATGGTTATAAAAAATAATCATAACTTTTTCAATTTTGATTCCAATCATTTTTAAAATAAATTTTTCAAGACAATGAACACTAAGTACCAAATAAAAAGTCCTAAGTGAAGATTTTTTTATCCTCCCTCCCCTCCTGCTTTCTTATGTTTTATATACTGTCTAAAAAATCTGCCATGCGATTAATAAATTTTGATTAAATTTTAGATTTATTCTAAATGCTCAGACAATGTTTGTCCTTGATTTTCCGCTTTGTCTAAAAGATTTTCTTTTAAAAGTGAAAATTAAATAAATTATTCAAAAATGTGTAAATTCTAACAAATTTATTCAAATAAATTATGCACATATATACATGCGCAATCTGTATATAATCACACATATAATATCTGTGCATGCACTCTATGAAAGTAATATTAATAATAAAGGTACTAATTGCATCTATATTAAAAAAAGAAAATATTAAAATAGAAATTTTAATTAAATAAAAACTAATTTTAAAGCTTTAAATTCTATTATAATAAATCATGCGAGTGTCTATATCATTTCATTCTCATTGTTTTCTACACAGACTATACAGACAAATTTATGCTCAAAGAATTGTCTTTCAGTTTATATACATATATATATATGCATGTGTGTGTGTGTTGAATTAAATATTTTAATGCAATGTTATTGTAATAAAGAATTGAAATAAGAAGATTATATCTATGTAAACAGAGATAACTTTTTGCCTTTTGTTGTTGCCAGGAAACTATCAATTATGACTTATTGCCAATTTTTCCGAAGCTAAACAAGAGTCTCTTTTAACTATAACAGCTCTTTTGTTGTGTTTTTTTAAATATCTATAAGGAAGAAGAGAGAAAACCTGCAAGAATAAATATCAGATTGAATATATGCTTACACACCATTTTGAAACTGAACTCAAAATAAAAATTTAGAAATAACTATATGAAGATAAACTTTGAATTTCAGAAGTTTTATAATGCAATTTTAAATAAACTAAGCTAGTCATGGAATTTGAATTAAGGAATTGGATTCACATTACCAATCATTTTTAACCAATTATCTTATCAACTTAAATTGTTGCAACCACTGATTTCCTTAATTACATTTCATACTGTGATTTGTATACTCTATTTAAATAAAAGCAGCAAGCTCAGAATAATGATAACCAGCATAGCTAATCATTCCTATCATGATTAATATGACCATTGTTGGTAATAATTATCATCATGGATAATATTAGTGCTAATAGGTTTACAAAAATAATAACTTACTTATGATAAACATAAAATAAACATAGTTACAAAATTTTAACTTATTCTGTAGTACATACACTATGAAAAATCAACATTGATTGATTTTGCAAATTCATAGTCAATTATCGATGTAATTTGGTCATAGTCAATATTGTTAAAAGTAAAGATTATCTGATTAACTTTTTTCCAGCCAAATATTAGCTACAATGATGATGTGCATTGTAAATATAATATTTATTACTATTTATTATTAATAAAAATGTATAATTTTAACAACCCTGTCTCTGATTTATTCCAAAAATCTAAACAAAAATAAAATGAAAAGACTTAAATGATAATGTGCTTCTCAATAAAAAAAACTATTCCACTTTCAAATAAATAATAGATAATATCTTCATGACATAAATCACTTGTTCTTACTTCATCTTGATTTTCAAATGTTTAGTAGTAATAAATAGTAAGACAAATATTTATATGTTAAAGTCTTAATTCATTTACAAGCTTTTGCTTTACATGTAAACATATTAAATTTAAAAGATTTCATTTATGTTCTTTATTACTTTTACAATGCTTTTTTACAACCACCTATTGATAGTTTAGATTGCCCCAAAAATCTTTTTCAGAACTATAACAAACACAATACAAACACATGAATACAAATATTGTATTGTGTTTGTTATAGTTCTGAAGAAGAATACTGGAGTAATCGAAACTGTCAATAGTGGGTTGTAAAAAAGCATTGTAAAAAGTAATAAAGAATATAAATGATATTAATATTATATGGATTTGGCAATGCAATAAGAAAGATAGTTATAAGTTTAAAAGAGTAACAATAATCCATGAGTTCATTTCCTATAGATGAAAAACATCTCTGCCACCAATGATGAAGACTATATTTGTTAGCATAATAAGATTCATTTTACTAGAACCCAATTAATCTAAAACATTAAATTTCACACTTAAATATCCATTTACTGATTAATACTGGTTAATCAGCTAGATTGCCTATGTATCATCCACTTAAAATAAAAAATTGTAAGCTTTTTTATGATCTGATTAATTTAGATGAACTTAATTTTCAGGTTGTAGAGTGTCACATAGATGTAATTTCTACACCATGAGATCATTCTATATTTAATTTTGTGATCAATCACCAGTAACAGTAATATATTAGATAAATGACTCCAGATGTAGGTTTTAATAATTATATTAATTTTACTAATAGTGAGTGTAAGGGGGAAATGTTTCCATAGTAATTGAACAAATAATGCAAAAGAGATAGAGTTATTATTAGATAAACGTGGGAAACCAAGAAGAAATATGAAAATTAAATTCATTGAAGAAAAATCTAAGATTTTAGTATTTAATTGGAAAAGTAAAACTAAAGGATGAAAAGATATTTATCTTGAAGAAGTACAGTATAGATATTTAAATGCTTCATTAAATGAAAAAAGAACTTATATTGATTGTTGATAATTAAAATTGAAAAGAAAAACGAAAAAAATAGATTAGAATTGATTAAAAATATAGCATATTTATTAAATTATCTTTCAATGCTAGTTACAGTAGAAACGTAAAAAACAATAGGATAATGGTATATATTTTCATTAAATTTATTTCAAGTAACTATACTTAGAAATTAATAATTCTGAAAAGTGCTTAATTGTCTTCTCTCTCTCTTTTTTTTTTTTTTAGATATTTTTTCAATAACAAATCATTTAAATTTAAAACTGAGAATTCTAGCTATTGCAATTTAAAGTAAGAATCATAGGTATATTTATCTCAGAATTTCAAATCATTACAATAAAATGTTTAGCAAGTTCTGGTAATCTAAATAAATTCTTTTGATTGCTTTAAGTTTATTTAAACTAATTTACGTTTTTGCGTAATCACTTGAACAAAATATCAATGAATTAATTGATTGTATTGTCCAGAACATTTCAAAAATGTTTATAAAGTATATAATAAATTTTATTATAAGTATTAGGAAAATTAAAAGTTCACAATACATTTAAAGATGTATATATAAAACGAACGAACTATTAACAATTTAATAGTCATTAATATTATATGTGTATGTCAGATTTGTACATATAAAAGATAAAATTAGCTTGAATTTTAATATATATTAGATCATTGGAGACGATATTGAAGAGGGATTTCCTTTTGAGGATTTCAAAGAATGAGTACAGTTGTAATAATATAGCTATGATGCTTTTCAAGTATTTTATATAGATTTCAGCTAGTGTTATGCCTTGTTTCTATTTAAAAAATAATATTAGCAAAGTTTTTTTGTGTGTATGTATGTTTTCTCGCATTTTTGCTACTTAAGATTTTGTTTTAAATAAGTCCTGATTCCTCCTCCCTTCCTTTTTCTCCATTTCTCTCTCCTTCTGCTCCACTCTCTTTCTTCCTTCATCTCTCTCCTCCTTTCTCGCCCTCTCTTTCCATCTCCTTCTCTCCCCCTCTATTTTTCTCTTCCTCTTTCCATATCTTTTTCTCTCTCTCCCTCCTCTTCTCCCTTCTTTTTTCTCTCTCTTTTACTCACTCTCCTCCCTTTTTTCTCTCTGAGTCTCCAATAAAAAAAAAAAAGTTATTTAAATTGAGCAAACTAGAGCATTTTATTGTAAATCTTTTAATTTGTGCATTGAAAATAATATTATTACAACTTTTAGTGTTCGATTTTTTTTTTTTTTAATTTGCTATAGAGTTTGTGTGTGTGGTTTGTTTTTTTTTTCAATATGTAAATTTAAGAAGATATTAAATTCATTTGTAGATTTCTTAAAATTTTTAAGTCATACGAAAGCTAATATGCTAATTGAAAATAACTAGTAATGTTTTTGAGAATTATATGTTAGAAAAATTTTAATTCCAATGATTTTGTTATACCTACAAATAGTTATAAATTTATGAATGAAATGGAAACTGATGCTGTAAAGGCGTTTACAGTAAGATGTCAGCAAGCTTGTCTAAAATTGAAAAGAAAATATGCATTACAAGACAGAATAAACGCCATATTGAATTAAAATAATAATTTAATAAATCAATTTTATTTACTTCTTATGCCAAGCTCATGCAGCAAAACAACAAAAAGTGAGGTAAAAAGCTTATATAAAACCACCAAATACAGATAGGTATACTACTATTAGCATGGTACTGATAAAAAATAATTTAACAATAACACTTCTTTATCCATCTGCTTTATAAATCTTCTATATTTTTAAATACTCATCTATATGCTATTGGAAAATATACTCATAAAGAAAAATGTATATGGTACACTATTTTTTTTCTTTGCCGAGATTTATTAGTAAATAGTTGCAAACTTTATGTCAGTTAATCTCTCTACTCTCTGTTTTATTTGCTACATACAAACTGTTTATATATGGTGCTTTTTTGATGGAATTTTTACTTTACTTAAATGTGTATTTTTTCATGTTACTTTCAATTGTATGTATATGTTAAATTATTTATTGTACTGTGCTTATTTTTATGAGTGTGCAATTAAAATCAGTAAAGATTTATTCTTGCTTTATCAGAATAGAAATAGTCACTGAATTATAGGAAACTAGATTAACAGCATTCTACTTGAATATGCAGATATAAATTTGACATAAAAATAAAAATTCCAAGCCTTACAAACTGAAAAAAAAAATTAAATACAAAGAAGTAAACAATAAGCAAATTGCAACATCTTATAAATTACAGTTTGTCTTAAATCATAAAAAATAAAAAGAATTTATGGCAATCAATTTTATTAGCTGATGCAAGCATTAATAACTATATCATTTAAAATTAATAGAAGATGCACATGGTACATCAGTCTATTATGTTTATAGCCTAGAGTCTAAACCCAGCCCAAATAAAAAAAAATTTGAAGAGCTTAGATATTATCTCTCAGGTATAAGACCCATAAAACGTAGTTCACTATTCAACATTGGTTAGTAAAAGAGTATTTACTATCCTTAGCTTAGGGGCTAAAATAAGAATGAAAAAAGAGTTAAAATTTCATCATCTAGCAGTTGGCCAAACCTGGTTAGTGCATCCTTCTTTTTCACTTATCATCTATGAAGGGCTTTTGGAAAAGATTTTGCCATTGGGTTGGTTTAGTCATTATAATAGACTATTTTTTATTTATTTTAAATGAACTACTTTAAAAAATGGATAATAAATGATAGGAAAAACTACATTAAATGAAAAGAAATATCTTTATTAAAATGAAGCACCCTTAAAAATAAAAAATTATTAAAGTTAGAAAATGCATATAAATGAAACAAAATATATTAAAGTATAATAAAAATAGTTGCAGAAAAAGACCTACTAAATCATTATTTGATCTTTAGTTATAGCAAATAACTTGATATTGTTTTTTATAATTTGTTGTTTTAGATATTGCCTTTCTATATAAATTCTTATTAGATCACTTAAATCATTTTAAGACATTGTTGTTCATAAATACATTTAAGAAAATATCAGTTTAGGAAAATTTCATTTGGCTGCTATTACACCATAAGTAATGTTAGTAGAATTCTTTGGATCATAACAATTTTTAACCAAGACAAGAAAAAATATAAAAAAATGGAAAATAAAAATATTTAAAAATAATTCATTAAGAATTGAATAACAAGAATTCTGTCAAATGGGATGGAAAAAAGTTAATAATGATATTAAAAAAAATATGGCTGTGAATTGGAAAAGAAAGTCATCAAAGAGAATATAAATCTCAAAATAATAAAACAATATCATGGTATTAAAAGGAAAGTTGGTTTAGCAATAATAAAAAAATAAAACTATTACTAACAAGAGAATTGATATTAAGAAAACTTAGTAATAAAGAATAAGAAAATAAAGTAAGCATACATCATTTTCTGAATTGCTAAGTAATAGGTAAGAAATATATTTGCATCTATGAAGAAAAAAAAAACTTTTGGAAATAATATAATTATTATTAATATCTTAAAATAAATAGGTAAAAGCATTGGCAAAATATATAAATGATTAAGTTATGTCAGATAATTAGCAGAATGCAGATATTTTTAAAAGTTGATGAAGTAATTAGAAATTATATATCTATCAGTTTTCTAAAAAATCTTTACCAAGATAATTACAACTCCTCTACAGCAAACTTTGGATTCAAACAAATTCAAAGAAAAATCTGGATTTAAAAATGATTTTTAGTATAATGAATCATAACCAAATATTGAGTGGAAGTTATAGAAAGAATCAAAGAGTAATAATTGGATATTATGTTTTTAATTTGTAGAATATGAAAAGATATTTCCATAGTGATCAAAGCTTTGAATTATCAATATAAAGATACGAGAAATTGTTGTATTCTGAAAATTATTTACCAAAATTTTTGTGATTAGATTCAAAGATAACACTGAGAAGATTAACATTGATATGTACATATAAAAGAGTAATCCATATCTTCAAAAACTTTTTACAAGTTTTATAAAAACAATTTTATGGATTAAAATAGACAGTTAATGAAATTAAAATACATGAATCTTCTTTAAACCATCTAGATTCTGAAGATGATGTGGATGTTTTGAAAATAATGCTTTGTTGTTTTGGGTAATTTTTCAAGAGTAAAAAAGGATAAAAAAATGATCTAAAGATAAATCCTAAATACACTAAAATATTGTTCGATGGAATTTCTCAAAAGTAAAAAATAGAGATTGATAACCTTGAAATAGAAGTTAACATCTATGAATACTTTGGTCAGATTATTAATATAAATGTAAACATAATTGGTGAAATTAATATACTTGAATGAAATGATTTTAGTAGAAATATCTTAATATTAAAAGTAAATATGCTTATCTGTCTGAAAACTAAAGGTTTTTAATAGATGTAATTTACCAGGTACTACTTATGAATCTGAGACTTGGACACTTAACAAAATAACATAGAGAAATTATGTTAAGAAAGTGAATATGTGGATGAGAGAACAAATTGGTAGTATTTATAACATAAAAAGAATTAGGAGGCCAAAATAAAACTGTGCTAGACATATCACCGAAAGAGATGATAATGAACAAATGCTTGAAGTCTTAAATTAATCTCGAAAGATTATAAGGCTTAAAAAATTACATGTGAATGGATGGCTGAAAAATAGAGACTATAAATAAAAAAAAAACAGAATTAAACTTGAAGACTTTTATAATGCAGTGGATTGTTAGTAGTTGGAAGTGATGATTATTATTAATCTTATATTCTATAGAATTACTCACAACTATTTGATTATTCAGTTTTTTTTGCTTTTATTTTATTTACTTATTGTTTAGTTAATTTTAAATCAATTTATCTTCACAAATCTACTTCTAGATATCATAAAACAATTATTTGATTTAATTAAAATAATAAATTTTATTCATAGGAAATACATTTTTAACTTAAATTTTTAAATGTAAAAGAAGTTTTACTTCATCTGTAAATGATATTTTCTCATTATTTTAAACATTCATCATCTCTGTCAATCATTTTCAATCCACTATGAGATGAAAATATCTCTAATTTTAATCCAATTAATTATGCACCTATCTTTTCTTTACATCACATCAGCAAACTTTCTTATTTTATTCATCCACCTCATGAGTGGTTCTATTGTATGTCTTTTACAGTGTCTTGAGATCCAATTTAAAACTTCAATTATCCATCTATTATTATATTTTTTAAAAATATGTTTAGCCCAGTTTCATTTCTGTCTCTTGTTTCAATGATGTCTGTTGTACCTGTTTGTTTTCTCACCAATGTATTTCATTTTTGATCTCTTTTTTCTATTCCTATTTTACATCTTCCTAAATTTTAATGAGTGGTCTGAAGTCTTTGAATTGCTTTTCTGTTATATGTCCAAGTCTCATATCCATAAGTAAGAACTGGTAAAACATATCTATTAAAATCCTTTCTTTTCAAACACACAGATATATTTTTTAAGTTATTTTTATCAAAAAGCACTCCTTCCAAGTTTAATTATATGATTAATTTGATCTCTTATATTTATATCTGCATTATTAATCTAATTAAAGTATTTGTAGTTATTAAACCTTTTTAAATTCATGATTATCAATTTTAATTTTCTAGTTCTGAGAAAATTCCTTTAACATTTCTTTAGACATTTTAGCATTTACCTTTTTTTTTTTTTACTGGTTTTATTTGATAACTCTTACAATACTTCCTGAATTTCTGATGCATTGTTTGCAAATACAACCACACCGAACATGTCTTAAATAATCTTCATTTATTTAATTTCCCAATTTAATCTGTAAAATCTTTTTTTGTGAAACTGCTGTAAAATGTTCTGGAGATCTATATCTCTTGTCAAATATCTTTCTCATATTTAATTTTATTAGCACTATCTTGTAATTCAAATAGTTTTAAACTTTTCTCAAAAAAATGTAATTCAGTATAAATAATACATATGACATATATAAAAGCTTGTTTAATACTTTAAAATAAAAAAGTTAAATACGACGACATACTATGTTGAGCATGGATTTATATTTTGATGATCTGATTTTTTTTTTAGCATTATAGAAGTGCTTATAAAATCAAATGACTTTTTATAATCTACAAATCTAAAGCAAAATGGCAAATTACATTTAATAAGATCTTTCTATAACTTCTCTCAATATTTGAATATGATCCGCTATGTTGAAACCTCTTTTAAATCCAGATTTTTCTTTTGGTTGATTGGTATCCAATGTTTCCTGTAGATGAACTATAATTATCTTGTAAAGATTTTGTATAGAACTGATAAAAGACTGAAAGGTCTATAATTTGGAATATTTTCTTTATCATTTTTCTTAAATATCAATATTATTGCAGCATTCTTTAGTCATCTGATACATTTTTTTCATTCAGACATTTGGGATTGCAATACTATATTTTAATGACTAAATCAATAATCATAACTATAACTCCAAAAAATTTTATTGGCTTATCAAATAAAGTAAATATTGATGTTTATTTCATTGTGGTAAATAATAAGACAAAGTGATATTCATACTTTCTCACATACTACTACATATTAGAGTACATTATTAAAATTATCCAAGATATCTTCCATACAGACTATTATCAATTACAACTATACAATGTTTTTTTTAAACAAAGCATGGTTAATATTGAATTAAAAATAAACACGTCCATAAAATCAATGTTAGAGGGAACACTAATTACAATAAAAAAAATTTTAAATAATATTAATGCAATCATAATTTGATTATGATAACTAAACTACCAATAATATACTCAATAATAATAGCAACTTTTAACATTGTTTAAACACGTGTGTATGCATGCATGAAAGTTTGTTTTAAAATATAGTTGATTTGAAAAGATATAATCATAAAATGCTTAAATGAATTTATTTTTCAAAAGAACTTTTTATTTGTGCCTCTTTGCCCATCGTCAATATCATTAGATTACAATAATGTCTAAGTTACACTTATTCTACCTCCCCTTTTCACCTATACATAATCCAACTGACTAACAATCATAGTGATTACCATATTTAACATTATCAATATTTCACATGTAATATTTCTGGGTACAACAATCATCTTTTGATAACGCTGGTCAAATAATAAGTACAATCTACAGGGACCTATCAATTTATTCTGTTAAATAAAATGGGTTTATTATTATTATTAAAAATTAAACTTTAAAATAAATAAAATAGAAAACATCTTTTAGTTTAATATTTTAATAATGCAAATCATTTATTTGTAAATAAACAATTGTGCACTTTATTTTTACTGTTAGTTAATATGAAGCTTAATTTTTTAAAATAATATTTAACTCTCATTTTAAATATTTCTGTCTGTAAATTTGAAACATTCAAAAAAACTCACCTCCTTTCAATCGTTTTCTAGCAACGAGACCTGAATTTTCCTGTACAAATCCAAAAAGTGAAGTATTGTGGATACAAAAGTATGCAATCACTAATCACATGATAGAAAATTATAAATACAACAACTTGTCAAAAATTGTATAGTCTTCTTTAACTACAGTGTGCTGAAGGACTGCATCAGATTTAAACTTAGAAATAGCCAGTTTATTATCTTTCACCAACAGCATGTCTGAGTAGAAATGAAATAAATATTCACCACTTGAAGTCAAATCATCCTGAATGAAGAAATTAAATTATTAGCAACATTTATCATTCAATAATGCATTTAAAGGGACAAAATTTAAATATTTTGATTCATCTGTGAATTTTTAAAATAGCTTATGGAATGCTACAGTTTGTGATAGCACAATAACAATTATTTATTTCTTCTCTAAAGATTAAAATTGCTTAAGCTGAATTATATTGGCTACAGTCTAATGAATAGTATAAAATTCATAAGAATTTATTATCCCATATGGGTTAATTTTATAATTGTGAAAACAAAGTAAAATCGTAGAAAAGTCTTATATATGAATTGGTGTTAATGGATTAATGAATTGCTTGGTCTTATCTATTGTGAATTCTAGCCAAAAATTATAAAATTGACTTGAAGCAATGGATCAATAAATTGCTGCATATTATATTGGTGGTAAGCTACTTATAACCTTGGACATTCTTGTAAAGCTAATTTAACCAATGGATTAATACTTGTGTAATATTACAGTGACTACAGGAATCCAAAAGATAATGGATTTATATTTATTGTTATTAAATCTTTGTTAATGTGCCTAGAGATGTTATGTCTTTCAATGGATTACTTGCTACATCAATATATAAAGGCATATGAAATAAATGTTGATTTGTTAAATATTTTGGAGACTCAATATTAATGAATTTCTGCTATAAAATCTCAGCTTCCACTAATAATTGTACTCTTATCTGGATTAAGTGTGTTGAATGCATCTTTGTTGAATTTATCATTTTATAGAAATTCCAAATAATATTTTGACACGACTGGAATAATTAAAAGCATGCCTGGGTAAAATTTTCAGACATTTATTTAATGACTGTAGATTATAAATTTTATACGTCTCCTACAGTTAGTTAATTTTAGTGATTTTAGAAATTTTAAATTATTGTTGTGGTTTAATAAATGTTGTCCAGAAAGAAAATATCATCAGGAAGATACAGGTAATACATTATATTTATTAGGGAAATCGATAAATGTGTGTCTTTATAATTCTATTATGTATATAAGATCAGTTGTATTAACCATTAAGCTAATGTGAAATATGCTATATCCTCATAATGGTTAATCTCTCATGTTTTATTGATCTTTTAAATCGATCTCAAGTTTTTCTATAATCAAAGGTATCTAGAATAAACAGTTAAAAATTTATAATGTTGCCCTTCTTATTTTACTCAAGAGATACTCATTTGAATTAATGAGGAGTATATATATGGTGTATTGAATTATTCTTGTGGCATTGCTAGTCATAAATGTCTATTGTTTAGTTGAGTTTGACTTCTAATAATATTGTGTTAAAGTTTTAGCTCAAATATAAGCTTTAAATGTGTATTACATCAGGCATCCAGCACCTATGATCGCCAGGTCTCATTAAAGTTGTATATTTTATAATAAATATGAGTTGGGTAAATGCTTTACTCGTTCATGAGAGGGTTACGCAATAAGTCTGATACCTACAAGGAGAGATTATTCTTATTACGATTATTTTTGTTAGTATATTAACATCTTGCAGTTTATCTATAGTTAATGCTTAGATTAAATAAACATTATACGACCTGTTTCAATGAAATGATTTGTTGTTGCATCACGTTTGATATTTAAAACCCAAATAGAAAGTATTTATTAAGTATAACCGCACAATAAACAAAGCAAAGTAAAACTCCATATAGTAGTGCCACCTGTGCTAAACAGAGTAATCAATGGATTCCAGAAGCCTTGTGCATAAAATCCCTATCTAATGCCTACTCATCCAATATCCCCAGACTAGTTTCTGGCTTGTGGCCTTTGTCAGTGAGGAGCTTTGGATCTGAGAGCACTGCATCCAGATCTTAGGATCTAATGCAACCCTCTAGCAACCACCTTTTATCTCTACTTAACTACAAAACTATGAGCATGAAACTGAAAACACAAAAAATATTTTCAATCTAAGCTCAATAGCTTATATAGTCATATGGGTCTGAACTCAGTTCAGCACCCATATATTTTGGTGTCTTTGGCTCTTTAACAACCATAGCCACCACTACCCTATTAGGCAGGATTGGTTTTAAACCGGCAAGCATCACATGATCACATCTCCAATACTAGCACATAATTGTTTATAAACAAAGCAAAGCAAAACTCCATATAGTAGTGCCACCTGTGCTAAACAGAGTAATCAATGGATGCCAGAAGGCTTGTGCATAAAATCCCTATCTAATGCCTACTCATCCAATATCCCCAGACTAGTTTCTGGCTTGTGGCCTTCATCAGTGAGGAGCTTTGGATCTGAGAGCACTGCATCCAGGTCTTAGGATCTAATGCAACCCTCTAGCAACCACCAAAATGTATGGGTGCTGAACTGAGTTCAGACCCATATGACTATAAGCTGTTGAGCTTAGATTGAAAATATTTTTTGTATTTTCAGTTTCATGCTCATAGTTTTGTAGTTAAGTAGAGATAAAATGTGGTTGCTAGAGGGTTGCCTTAGATCCTAAGATCTGGATGCAGTGGTCTCAGATCCAAAGCTCCTCACTGACGAAGGCCACAAGCCAGAAACTAGTCTGGGGATATTAGGCATTAGATAGGGATTTTATTCACAAGCCTTCTGGCATTCATTGATTACTCTGTTTAGCACAGGTGGCACTACTATATGGAGTTTTGCTTTGCTTTGTTTATAAACAATTTTGTGTTAGTATTGGAGATGTGATCATGTGATGCTTGCTGGTTTATAACCGCACAATACGAGTGATAATCTTTTCAGAGAGCTTATTGTTATTATGATTACATTTATCTAAATATTTTTGTAATACTTTTATAATTAATAATTGTTATAGGTTTTTTTTATTATATGGCTATTTGTCATATTGAAAATCATCATCATCATCTTTAAATAAACATGGTCACAACTATACTTTATTTTAAAAAATTACATTTTTTTATAGTCAATTTGCTGATATGAGTAGATACAATAAAGTTCCTTTGCTGTCTTAATTATATAAAGTACAGATCGGTTTAAAATTGTTGAGATTAATAATTTATCGGAATATTAATTGCTATATTTTATTATGAACCCTGAGATAAGTGCTTGATCCAAATAAAATATAATCTGAGAGTGAGAAATAACTTGTTCATGATATTAAATATAAAACGCATGAGATTTTATTAGAAAAGGTATTCATCTATTATATACACAGCTATACATTTTGGGTAAAGTTATAAAAAATACCCAAAGATTATATTATTAAGATTTATGCGAATACCCCGAGACATTACTGACATACAGATCAGATAATATTTGTTTATTATTATTAGTGATATTGGTAAAGTAAAATAACTCTTTATATATCTTAAGTTCTGTACATATAATTTTTGTTTAAAAACGTTATCTTTCTTATATATTATTAAAACTTTGTGTGCAGATCTAGTTTTAGTTTGGGGTCCTTTCATTTGGTATCTTTTCCGTTATATTTTTTGGTGCGTCAACCTGTGGCCTGATAATATTTAGACTGAAAATATTTTGATTCAAATGTGCAACATTAAAATATCTACTTAAATAAATAATGCAATGGAACAAGATGCAATTTTACTTACAAGTAAATTGATTAATGAATTATCTAGTTGTTACACTTGTTTTTCTGTATACAATTCAATTAAAAAAATTTAATGTGATCTTAGATTATGACACTGATTATTTTGCAATCTTGACAATAAACTAATGACTTTTTTCCCATATCATTTTAGAACTTTGATAGATGTGTATATGGTAATAATGCCAATATAATTCCATAACTCAATTAAATCTTTATTAATGGTAGTAATACTAATTAATTTTATATTTGCATTATGTAAAATTATATTTTTCTTTCCAAGATGATCAAGGAAAATATTAATGTCAAGAAATAGATGCTTAAATAGCTTTCATAGTAATATTTAATCTTAGAATGTTTATATATTCATTGGTATACTGTATTTAATTTATTTTTTACTGACCCTTAGCTATAAAAATGAATAATATTAATTATAATCTTTCAAGCAGGCCCGAAAATGTAGCACCTCCAGATATTCATTAACAATTATTACAGCTGTTTAGGGAATTTAGTGATAAATTCTCTAAGCTTGAATCTAAATTTGATGCTTCTCAGATTGAATCAAATAATAGTACATGAGAGTTAAAGGAGAAGCTTACAGCTAAGATTGACACTGATTAAAATGAGACTATAAAAGAATTAAATGAAGAATTCAATGCCTCTTGAGTTGACATCAACTGAATTAAGGGTATAATAGAAGAGTTTGAAATGAATTGTAAAGAAGCCAAACCAGATTCTCCATAGAAACTTGATAAGATTAGGGCTAATCTAAATATTTATAAAAGTGAATCAGATAGTAGGTTCAATGTTTTAAAACAGAAGCTTGATAAATCCATTTATGAATGGAAAGGTCAGTTGAGCATAATAAGTAACTGATTAGATAATATGGAATTCCAATAGAATAAGGTAATCAATGAATTCAAAAATAATATTGACTTGAAATTCAGTAATGTCAAAGATCATAAACTTTGGCAGAAACAGTAAAATGTGTCAAAATGACTTCAAAGCTAAAATAAAGCAAATTAATAAAAATTTAAAAACTAAATTGATGGAGGGGCTCAGAGCTGAAACAGAAGCCATCCACAATGCTAGGCTTAAAATCTCTAAAACTGATTTAAATAAAAAAAATAGTATATCTAAAGCTAATTTCGATAAGGTTAGTAAATTAGAAGCTATAGAAGTCAGTAGAGTTTATAAGAAGAATGACTCCCTAGATAAAAATGAAGAAAAATACATTATATTTCATAAGAAATATAAAAACTATAATGAAATATTTTCAGAAATTCTAGATAATGATGCATGCTATTATAAATGTATTCTTAATGCAATAAATTATTATACCAGGAGAAACAATAAGTGGAAAATCTATAAAGAAAAAACAAATATGGTAGAAAGATTTAGTCTATCTTATTACATCAACAATGATACACATGTTAATGGCATTTGTTTAATCTTTATAATAATTTGCATTAACTTCATTAAAAGTACATCAATCAAAAATATACTGGTAACATTGATGCTAAAAATCTACTATACAATACAGAATTTATTTATTACCTACTTGTCAAGATTGTTTTTGATTATAAAATTTAAATACAATTAATGCATTTTATCTGATTCTCATCCAGTGTTTTTACAAAACAATCAGTACTTTCATTTATGATATATCCAAAGTAAATAAGATTTTTATCATTAATGATTGCAAAACAAACAAAATACCAACTTCATTTAGTACTGTAAGTAATCAAAATATATATTTAAGATCATAAACAATAAAATGTAGTAATATAAAATTTTAAAATGTGTTCATTAAATAAAATATATTCAGTTAGATATTTTATAGATTAAAATTATGAAAGTTGTTTTGTTTGTGGCAAAAAAATATATTAGTAGTAATTACAAAATATACTTATCCTAATCGTAAATTATTTTGAGGGGGGGGAGAGAAAAATTATTTCATGCATTATGCAGTTAATAATCGACTTTATATGATCAAAGCCTACTAAACATAAGTAAAAATATTATTTACTTGCTCAATTTAAAGCAATGAACTCATAATTTGCTTCCACATAATGACACTTTCAATATAAATATAAAAAATATATTTTTATTGTATCAGGAAAAAACAATCATTTACACTATTAAAACTTCAGCAATTAACTGTATATTACATTTTCTTATCATTTTTTATTTAATTTCTTTGCATTTATGTATAATAATTTATTTTTTTTAAATTAACAGTGATGCAAAGAAAAATCTATGTTTTATTGGTTAGATATCACAAAAATAAATTGTAAAATATATATTTTATTAATTTTTTTTTAATTTTAAAATGTACATTGTGGTTAGTTGTTTTTTTTAATGTTTTAATTTAATAAATTTTAATTTAACTAGGCCCATGTTTAAAAGCCTTCAAGAAGAAACTCCATTAGGAAAAACTGAAATTGCAACTGGAAAGCCCTTTACAAACAAGAGATCCATGGCTATAGGTATTTTTTATTATGTGTGCACACAATATTTTTATTAACAGAAAATCTGTTTTTGTTTCATAAATGTAACAAGTTTTTTTCTCAATTTGCTCTCTGGGTAGAATCAAAGATTGCTACTTTTGATTTCTGAAAATATTTAATAAACTTAATTATTTTTAAAGTAATAATCTCTCTCCAGACACTTGGGTATAGTTACTAATTCATACCCCCACATATATTTTTTAAGAACAATCTTGTCCATAAGCCAAACACAAAAGTTAGAAAGTTTGATAATAAATGAACCATTGAAATCTTAAATTGGATTTCAAGAGATTCCTAAAAAACATAGAAAAAGACCATATGTGAGATGGATGGGTGAAATAAGGAAGGGTGGTGGGGTGATGTGGATTAGAGAAGACGGATTGAACTTGGGAAACTTTCATCCTGCAGTGGATTGATAATGGTTGAATGTGATGATGATGACATATCTAATAAACATGCTTATTATATTTTATCTATGAAAGTTAATAAGATTATGCTTATTGTAATAAGAAAATAGTAAACAAATTAAACATAATCATTAAATTTTGAAAACATATTTTTATACATTTATTTGGCAATATTTATTCTAATGTATTATTATTATTATTTGGTTTTTCTTAGTATGTCATTCACAAAACATGGCAGTTATATTTATAAAGTCATGTAACACATAATAGATTAATGGTAATTAATTCAGGATTAAATTACTCGGCAAATAATGTTATTTGCTATTAATTTATTTTTTAAATTGTTATTATTGTTTATATTAATAAATTTTTATTTTGTTTATTAAATTCGTTCTCTGCGATATTTGGAAGTTAAATTATTACCCTCAACCTTATTACACATATTTTATTAATCGTTAATCAAAACATTAAATAAACATTTTATATATTTCATGTTATTGAGATTATATTTGGCAATGTAATCGGAATCTAAATAAGACCTTTTAACAGAGATAAATATTATTCCATTTGACGCTTGTAAATGTGAGGTTTGATTAATGTTTACTAATTTATTTATTTATATTTTACATTTTGATGCCCTGTCACATTCTGAAAATAGTTCAACCGTTTTATTTTGCCATTATAGTAACCAAATAATTAGTAAAGATTAAGCTAATGTTTTGTTAATCACTATCTGGTTAAGCTAATTATTTATTATATCACATTTTGATTTCTTTTTATTTTATACTATTACAACTTCGCAACCAATGTTATGGGCAATTTAATAAAATATTTATTCATTTTTATTTTATACCATTACAATATATACAATTATGTAGTTATATAAATATGTACAAAATTGAAAAGAAAATTTGAGATATAAAATTAGAATATAGATTAAACAATTAAAATTGGGACCTTTTATTTTTGTTTGTGAATATAAGTATATAAGTGTGACTATATATGTGTGTCTGTGAGAAGAGACCATGTTATTCTGGTAGTGTATCATCCTACTAGTTCTGTTTGGGTTTGACTCTTGACCCGATAAACTTTTGAATTTTGTTCAGATTCTAATCAGAATTAAGATTTTTTCTTTCAAATAGTTATTCCAGATAACTATCCAACAGTGATTAATAAATGAGTATTTACTTATTTATATCTAGAAAATAAATAAAATATTTAAAAGCACTTAAAGCCTCTAGACCCAGCAATTGATTTATCTAATAATTAATTCTTTCTCTTTCACTGTTTCTCTATGAAGATGCCTAACCTGCAATGGGCTGTTCAAAGGCAGTTTTATCTTAACTATGTATTAAATTGTTTTTCTCTTCACTAGTAAAAATTGTAATTATAAATATGCGACTTTTTTTGCATGCGTTAGTAAAGCTATAATTATACTTAAAATAATTTTCAAACTATAAAGCTAATAATGTCCAAGGCTAGATAGGTAAATATTGTAAATATATGAAAGCAGTTAATACTTAAATAATACTAATATCAATAACATTCTCAATCTGTTATTAAGGTAACTTCCTTTAAACAATGTGGCAGAAATCTGGAAATCCACTTTTATATATGGTCTAATATGTTTGTATAGATATTAAACATTGAAACTTGACGGCAGAGAGGGAAACTATTAATTCAAAGAAGTTTAAATAAACCTCATTAAACAGGTAAATATAACCTGTTTTGAAAGCAGACTAATAAATAGTCAATTATAACTTTCAAACTGCAATTACTACTTTTAAACTGCACCCCAACTATGTCTTACTTAGAGAATAATGCTAATAATGCCCAAGACTAGATAGGTAAATAATGTAAATATGTGAAACCAGTAAACACTTAAATAATACCAATATCAATAACAATCACCAGTCTCAGTCTGTTTTCAAGACAACCTCCTTTAAACAATAAAGATGGAAATCTATCTTTATATACAATCTAATACATATTTGGAGAATTTTTCTTGTCCCATATCACTCTGTGGTCAATCACTTAACTCTTGCATTTTTTTACCGTTGAATGATTCAAAAAAATAAAAATTCTTGATAACTTTTATTTTTATTGTCAATTTTAAACAATTGTCCATTTCATTCTAGTCTTTACCTTTTTTACATTTGTCTGTGATTTTTTTTGTTTTAATTTTGGGTTTTAATTTACCTAATAACTGTTTTCACATCATATCTATGTTCAGTTATGAAAGTGGTTTTATCAGTATATCTGTTAATATTACAATAAAACAATGTAGCCATTACTAATTATGATTATTATTATGTTGTACAGGCTTAAACCTGCATTTGTATATGTAATATATGCGGGGTTCGAACTCAGACTTTCACACGACCCACCACTCTCCGTGCCATCTCATATTGCTGACCCACCTGATCACACACATGTTGAAAAGATAAATAATCACCCATATACATATTTCATGCTAAACCAGCAATCATCAGTTGGTCTAGATTACTATCCTCACACATATATATATAATCAGTACTCAGCTTATGTTTGTCCATTAAACTAATCCATAACATAAATCAGGAAAATAAACTTTGTTTTTGTTGTGGTTGTCATTGAAAAATATTATAAAAGAAAATTTTAAAAATGAAGATATAAATATCCATGAATGTAATTTTCTAGATTAATATTTTTTAAAGTACAGTAGTCAATGTTACTTCTTGCTGAATGTATTTTATTTCTCTATTCTAGAATTACCTATTGCAAGCTTAAGTATTCGATGGATTCTAAGCGATGGTTCCATAATTTTTTCGCACGTGTATTTTATTCTTTCTAACTTATGTTTAATGTTATTTAATGAATTATTAAGTAAAAAAAATCTTTTTTTCCATATATTATAGCATCAGCCGGGAGGCGAACCCGCAACAACTGTCTGCGCTGATCTCTCGACTAACAACGCTTTTATCGAGAATTTAATTAAGTAGTTGTTATTAGACTTGCTGATATTTGATCGTTATTATGGAAAATAATTATTTGTTAACGATTTATTTGAATACTTTTTTATTAAATACATTGTTTAAAAAAATTAATATTCAGAAGCAGAAACAAATTTATGCATTTAATTTTTTCCACTTTTGTTATTGTTGTTGTTTAAAAATACATGTAAATATTTAAAAATTTAACTTTGAAGCAGTTTCAAATTTAATTGAAATTAATTGTGTATAAATTTTTTCAATTTTTTAAAAATATATATTCATTTGTTTTTGTTTTTTTATTATAGGCAGTGACAAACCAAACACTCTAATGGGAAATCTGGACAGTATACAATGGAATGTTTGAAATATATGGTCTTCTACCATATGTGAAAAGATATTTTTAAACAAGGTTGTAAAGTCGTTGAGATTACTAGAATGTCTGAAAAATATTCATATTCAGCTAGACAAGGCAAAGAATGGTTAATCCATCTTTTAAAATATTTATAACAAATGTAAAAAAAATAATTATGCTTTTTGAATTAGTTTTTTATACGTCACAGTAAAATAACAATGGTCTTAGATACATGCAAGTAAAGAATTAATTTTATCTGCCAATTCTAAAATTATTGTATATACATAGAATACTACAAACAATAGAAGGTTTGAGGTAGTTGGATGATGTATTCTTCTATATAATAAGAGGTTTCTCTTTGCATAGACTTTTCTTAAAAGATAAAAAGTTAAATCAAAAATTATTATTTATGAACCAATTAAAAACCAAGACAATCTATATCATTCTTTACCAAAGAAATTTTAAAGACAAAAAAATTTCACTTACAAAATACACAGGTGATGGTATATTTCAGAAATTTAATCCGAAGCAGAAAATTATAACTTATTTTCCAAATATTACTATTTATTGTATTAATCACAGGCAGTATTTAGTGACAAAATATTTTAGTGACCATTTTTACAATTTTTTTAAAATTATTCCTATCAGTATATGCAATATCAAATTTCATAATGATAGTATATTCTGGAAGCTTGATCAATTGTTAATTCATGAGTTTAAGATATTTTTATAAATACAATTTATCCAAACCACTTCAAACACTTTTTAGCAAAACTATTTATTTGTACATATAAACTGGCTCTGAAGAAGACTGTAGGTCAGTTGAAACTTAGGTGTATGTATATGTACAAATAAAGAGTTTTGCTAAAAAGTGTTTGAAGTGGTTTGGATAAATTGTATTTATAGGATATTATGGCAAAATAAAGAAAAGTGTGATTTTGGTAATATTTTATAAATCTTTCATTGTTTTCATAAAATTATTTTGAAGTATCCGATGATAACAGCAATAATCTCAAAAAGTTAAAACATTATCTTTTTGTCAAATTTGTTAATGTAATTTAACAGTTGAACATGTGGTCACAAAAAAGTGATATTACTCCCATCAAAAATAAATCCATATTATAGTGTCCATCTTTATTTCAAAATTAGTGTTATTAATGTGCAATAAAAAATGGCATGAATTTTTAGCCTTGTTTGAAAAAGAGGGCAGATAAGATTTATAATGGTGCTGTGTAAATTTTTTTGAAATCAGAAATGCTGCAAAACTAAATAGATTGGAGATGTTTTAGGAACTCATTTTAATAAAAATTCAAGATAGACTAATAAACCAGTATTTGTCTAAACATTTATAATGATGCTTTTATAGTTGTTATTATATGTTGGACTATTTCTATCATGTAATATTAATTGTTACATGATTTTACAAAATTCAAACTTTATTTGGAAAGTTTAAATTAAAGTTTGAATTTTTCTAAAAATATTTAACAACATAATGGAAATATTCTAACATATAAATACACATATAACAATGCTAAACAATGGAGATATGTGTGTGCATTAATGAAAACAAAGATTAAATATTTTTGTCAAGATATTTGATCACAAATTTATTTCAGCCATTATTTCATTTTAGTAGCAATTTTTAAAATTATTAATTTCATGTTTGAACATTATAGTTAATAGACTGAGATTTCATGCCTATTTTTACTTTTTGTCAAAACAATTAAATCATTTGTAAATTTTTAAATGAGGAGGGATTTACATCTTTTTATACACATCGATAGAATATTGTCCACCAAGCTCATTCACCATATTAAATATTATTAATAATATTACAAATATATTTTAACTTTCTATTTAATTTACTAGTGCAGTATTCACATGTACTGTAATGCTATTTTAATATTTAAATGGTGTTTTTTTTAGTATGAAAGATACTCCCAAACCAAAGTATAACATAGAGACTATCAAAGATAAGAGTATCCATTTTATTTTTGTACCTAAATTCACTTATATAGGCCAATCCAAAGTGTACTGGAATGAGAGCATGATGGTCTTACATTAATCATTTTACATCCATTAAGTTTATTCTATCTATTAATAATCACTAAATCTTCCAATCTATTGCCTTCACGCTCTCATTCCAAGATGCTTTAGATTGGCCTATATAATTGAATTTAAGTACAAAGATAAGACAACCACTCTTATCTTTTCAAATCTTTATCTTCTGCTTTGGTTTGAGAGTATTCTTCATACTCACAAAACATTATTGATGTATTAAAATAGCATTACAGCACATATGTATAAGTTATAATTTTCTTCTGATTAAAAGATATTTTAATTAGTGTCTGTGTTTTTAAAATATGTTAAAATATTGGAATTAATTTTGAGATCAAAATTAATGTATGTGCATTAATTATTTTGTTATTAATTATATTTTAAATATTTTTTTTTCTTTTTGCTACCCAATTTTTTTTATTAAACTAGGCAAAAGTATGTTAAAAATACCTTGGTTGAACTAAAATGAAGAATACCTCCTTCCTGTTTTTATTTTTTTTAATGAAAGATTTGTAGTTGGTTATGAGTAAGAATGTGGTTGGCTGAAGATTTTATATTTTAATAGTTATTTATGTTCTTGATTATGTATAAATTAACATATCATGAACTATAATGAATATGTTATGATGAATTTTAATAGAATTAATTCATGTAATAAGTTAAAGGATTGGAATTGCATATGTGATTCATTAACATTGGTCTTAATTTCTTTACAATACATTCAATTACAATGGAATTATATTAGAAATGTTAGTATATATGTATATGCACATAAACGTTTTTTATGATGCTAATCATAGTTTGATTCCAAATCATCTGTGGAAATCACACATGCAAATTTATAAATTAGTCACCAAAAAAAAGATAATAATTCTCATCAAAATAACAGTGACATGGTAAATCAATTTAAAACTTTTCTTGCCACTAACCTAATTTGCATAAATGGTCTTTATGAATTTTGTATGCATCTACTCAATTCTGGAATTTTGATTGTTTTTCGATGTACAAAATCCTACTTGAATTCTTTCTCCATTTATGATGCAATTAAAAAAATAGATATCAATAACCATTCTTCCATAATCACATATTGTTTAAAATCTTATTTATTAATAAACAAATTTATTGCCTACTCACATTTATTTGCTAAGTTGTTTATTGAATTAATTAAATTTCTAAACAACCTATTACAATTTTAATCAACTTTTTTATAATTTTACATCAAAACCATTTCTTTTCTAAACCTTATTTTCTATTTTGGTGAAGTGTTTTTAAATAAAAATCATTATAAATTTTGAATGATATCATTTACACTCATAAAAAACTAATTTTGACTATCAGAATATATTCTCTAGTCTAAATATGTTTTTCATCTTTGCATTTATAATTATTAATAAATAATAATTAGGAGCTCTAGGCAACATTTCATTTTTTATTACATCAAATTTCTTAACTTTTATAGCACATATCTGAAATCAATAAAACAACCAAATATTCATTTATTATTTAATTTTATTTTCTCCTAAATAAATAAATAAAATGCTCATCCTTTTACTTATTTATCTTACATGTTTTATTAATTTTCACATTTACACTTCATTTAGTGATCTTTACAGTTTAAAATTTATTAATCGACTGAGCCATATATAACTGGCCATGTTTGTATTATCACAATATGTATGTTAAAATTTAATGAGAATCATTTATTATTATTACAAATTAAATTATTGAAACAGGTAAGTTGAGATTTTGTAAATAAGAAATAAATTAGAAAAATATTAAATAATGCATTTTGTAACTGAGAAATAAGTCTTAGGTTTTAACTAGACCTAAATCTTTTGATGAACCAACTAAATACTTTACAACTGTTGAATGCTTTCAAATAAAGATTATATTTTATTTATATATACACTTTTTTAATCTAAAAAAAATCTGTATGATATATAGTAACTGAATTATATAAAAAATATTCTCAAGGTTTATTAATATAGAATTCTTCCTTTGTAAAGTATATGATTTTCAAAAATATGTTTAGCATAATGAATAATATTTCTGTAATGTAATTTTCACTACACCACTCTCATGCAAGGTAGGCATTGGTTTTTATCCACTTTTAACACCTTGTGGAGGGATGTAATCATAAACATATGACCAAAGAGAAATGAAAATTTTCTATGATCCCCAAAATGCATATTTCATGCTGGACCAGCACTCATCAGTTGGCCCCACAGGGTATTAAAAATGGATAGAAACCACTCCCATTTTGCATGAAAATGATGTAGTGAAAATTACGCTACAAAAATATCATTCATTCTTGGATTATTTTTAGTCTAATGAATGACTAATAAAAATTATTAATATAAAATGTGTAGAATGATTAATATAAAAATCTGAATATGAAAAATATTTGTTTTTTTTTATCAACAACATTCAATGGGTTAGGACTGAAATAAAATATATTGTTCCAAATAATCATCTATAAAATTTCTCAGTTCAATCAACATATGTGTATCTTAAAATAGGATGACAAATAGAATATAATTTTAATTTATATCACTGTTATATATATATATATAACATTAAGCACAACCACAGATAAAACATAAGAATGATGATGATGATAATAATAATAATAATAATAATAATAATAATAATAATAACAACAACAACAACAACAATGTATTTAATTATTTTGTTTTCTATTTATAGTTATAACTGAGGCTAGATGTTGATCAACATTAAGAATGATAATTTAAATTAACAATAATCATTGAATATAATTATATTTATTAGATTCATAAATACATTATGTTGTTCTTGTAAATACTATCATCAACAATATGAAATAAAAAGGGGATTATCTCTATATAGCTCAAAGTTGAACTTGTTTATTTTATTAGTGAAATTTTTTTAAAAAAAAAAAATGTATCTGTTAATGAAATTATTTTTTAATTAAAATATTTTAGTACATTTTTAATTTATTATTATTAAATTAACCTTTATTATTTTAACTTCATAGTCTCCAATAATGTTTCTATGCCTTCTCTATTTTTTTCACACAAAAATATATAATCAAAGAAAAATACTGTAAATTATACAATTTCTTACCGTTTACAAAATGTATTTTAACACATATATCCGACTTAAAGTCCATCTATTGTAAACTCCATTTCTTTAAATATACTATAATATAGTATTATTATTATACATTTTTAAATAAATCGATTTTTTTATCTACGTCCAAATTAAAGGAGGATTTGCATTTTGTATTTAGTAAAGATAAAGAAATATATATTTATTTAAATATTTTAATATAATTTATTTATTAAACTTAAAGTAATTATAATAAGAGTATCAAAATTTGGCAGAAACATATACAGTAATGTAAAAAATAATTGTAAGATATCTAAAGTCAGAATGCAAATTTAGAAAAAGAACGTGGAATAAATAAAAAGAATTATAATATAAATTATAATAATGCGTACAATAATATATATATATTATAAATTAATAACAATTTTTAATTTTAAATAGAGGGATTTGAACTTAGGATTTTCAGTCTATATTCAGTCTCCACTCTATCTCAAA
The DNA here is from genome assembly GCA_028023455.1 of Epiperipatus broadwayi. Taxonomy (NCBI): domain Eukaryota; kingdom Metazoa; phylum Onychophora; class Udeonychophora; order Euonychophora; family Peripatidae; genus Epiperipatus; species Epiperipatus broadwayi. The sequence goes on from JAQFVV010012544.1 coordinate 2,394,701, forward strand.
TAACTGATACACATGACCACGTACATGTGGAAAAGATAAATGATCCTAAGTTCAAATCCCTCTATTTATTATAACAAACATTCAGTATATTGAATGAATAGGTTAAATATTTAATTTTATATTTTCATTTAACTATAAAATAATTATAAAAATGTAGAACCTTTATGTCAGATAAAAATTAAATTAAATCCTTATGTGGGTTTATGTATACAGTGCAATACTTGATAGCAACCAATTTTCAGATAATATTTATTCATTGTTTTGTTTTATCTTTTATTCTATTCTGTTAATATATGCATATTCAAAACTGCAATTTTAAATGTAGTATACAAACATATTAAAGTGAAACATCTTGATGGTAATGACCAACTTATATTGCATTTCAAAGAAAGATTGAAATATTGTTATTTATACAGAACTATAATAAAGAATAAATAAATAAACATAAAAACAGAAGAAAACAAATGCTATATTATTTAAAAAAAACATAAAAATTTAAAAAGAAAAATTAAAAGTTAGTAGCAAGTTTTTTCCACCCAATAGTACCACCTAATGTAAGTTCTAGCATTCAATAAATGCTTAAAGATTGTACATAATAATCCCTACTCATTGTCTTTTAATTCAATATCTAAGACAAGTTTCTAGCTTCATCAGTGATAAATTTGAAGCAGTGCACCTGAATCTTTGGATCTAATGCATTCCTCCAGCACTTTTTTAATTTTTTTAGTTAACTATGAATCTATCAACTGAATTTGAAAGCACAATAGTGTTTTTAATCTAAGCTAATTTGCCTATATACTCACACAGATTGTTAATACAGTTTAGTATCTATATATTGATATATTTGGTTCTTTAATAATCATAGTTACTATTATTCTTTGGCTGTGATCTACTGATTACTAGAGCTTACACTGAGTGGCCTTATTGTGTGGAAAAAAAATTTGGAGCTGTTTCAACAATCTATGTAAATAAATGGGAGATTGTGTGGTGTTTCAATGGTTTAATGCCAATCCTATCTAAAGAACCATGGTGACTATGTTAATTAAAAACCAAAGATATCAAAACATATAGATACTGAACTGGATTCAGATCTGTATGATTATACAAGTAAATTAACTTAGATTAAAAACATTATTGTGTTTTCAATTTGGGCTGGTAGCTTTATAGTTAATCAGTAAGGTAAAAAATGGGATCTGGATGGATGTATTAGATCCAAAGATCCAAGTGCATTGATACCAGATCCAGGCCTCTTCACTGATGAAGGCTATAAGCTAGAAACTAATATGATGATATTGGATTGGAAGGCACTGTATAGAGATTATTATGCACCACCTTCTAGTATCTATTGATTATTTGAACTTATCCAGGGTGGCACTATTGTGTGGAAAAAAAAATTCTACTGTTTTAACAGCTTGTGTAAGCATAAAGAAATGTTTATCATATGATGTTTTATTTCAACAAAGAAAACAACTATATATTTATGGCTATATGTTTGAAATAAAAACTGGTGTTATACAAGAATGTTTATTTGCTCAAACATTGTTTTCATTTGGCAGAGTTTACAGGTGGATTAATGAAACAGGGATCAACATATGATGCAAGTTTGTTGGTGGAATATTTAAATGAAGTGATTAGAAGTAAAAACAATAATTTCTTGACTTCTGAATTTACAGTAAGCTGATGAATGGCCTTCAAAAAAGCTTACTCTATGTTAGACATTTATTTCTGAACATTTTTTGTTATTTTTCTCCATAGTAAAACATGCTGTAATTTCACGTTTTCTATTTTTGTCATGGGGGGGGGGGGTAGTTTGATTTAACATTTGATGGAAATAGTCCAACTATAAGCAAAAATACCATCACTACAAACGTCCAGGTATTTATTAATTACATATATTTTGAAGTAAATCTCTGCCTGTCCATGAAATTAAAAAGATCAGGTGAAATTTCTATAATATTTTTTTACTGGTTTTAAAGAAAAACGATTATAAATGAAAATTATTCTTGTTGAAATAAATCAAATAATAAAAATTAACATTTTAATTTTGTTTTTAAATCTTACATTGTAAAAATTAATTTATTAAGGGAACAGCTGCACAGATGTTGATCAAAAAAATAAAACACTAACATAATGTTTTTGAGATTACTAAAGATTAATTCAAGCAAATATGATCAAACCGGTTTAGTTAAATTTACCAAATAATGGAACGTTTCTTTCTTAGTATTTGAAGCAAATGATCTGTACAAAGATAATTGGAAATAGGCAAAAACTTAATCATGTGATAGAATATTATTTTTGAATTAACGATTTTAGTTATGAGCTAAATAAGTTTTATTAAACTTTAAAAAAAAAAACGTCCGCACAATGAACCAATTGTTTTTCTTTTATTTTGTTTTTTAAATATATATATATCCGTATGTCATAGCATCGGCCGGGAAGCGAACCCTCACAACCGTCTGCAACCAACTGCTTGCTTACTACGCGGCTGCGCTGACCTCTCGGCTATATATATATATATTGAAAAATGAAGTATTAATTAATTGCTATAGAAGAAATGCACTAAATAATACTTATACGAGTAATATATACAACAATACTTTTAAAAAAACTTCTGTATTAGTTTGGCTGTGAATTATGATTACTAAATATTTGATAGTACATTTTATTTAATTAATTAAATAAATTCAACTTTTAAAGATTTAAAGAATCATTTTTAACAAAGTTGTTAATAACTCCACTTTCTATATTAATGTTAATTTAGTTACGTTGCAAAAGATGGCCATCTTTAAAGCATAAGTAAATCAACGAAGTTAATAAAGAATATATAATAGTTATAAAAATATTCTAGAGATCTTCAACAACTTATATTTGAAAGTTAAATTACTTACTTAATTCAATAAAACGTATTATCAAATATTTAGCAATCATAAATAATGATAATAATTTTAATGAAGACTAAAATTTCATCGCCGGACTAATATACACAAATTGTTCAGTGTAGAATTTATAAATGAATTATAAATTTTTGCGCATGTATTAAACATATATTTTTACAGCTTATATAAGTATTATTATTATTTCTTAGCATTTTAATTTAAAGCATTTAACCAAAAATAATAAGTGCATCATTTTTATTCAGACGCTCACATTTTTCAACGTAAGTTTCTCACCAATTAGACTTTTCAAGTAGATAAATTAGCCGGGTTTTTTTTTTTTATGTATTCATTCTTTTGTGTTTCAAAAATGAGAAAATCTGTTGCAGTGGCGAAGGTAGGCACTCAAAAATTAAAGGTTCTTGAATCAATTCCCAAGTGGGAAAAGTAAAAGAAAAAAGGAAAAATCACTTTGATTAAGTGAATGGAATTGTGCTAAACTGTCATTTTGGAGATCGACATTACTTGACTTTTCCAGCCGATGATCATAAGATTATTTACAAGTGTTAAACAGACTATGTACGAATGATTTGCTGAGTGTGATATTTAAATCGCTATTCTTCGAATATCCGTCAATTACTGTTATTTTATTACTAAATTTTTATTCACATAAATAAACAAAAACTAAAATTTCATATATATATATTTTTTTAAAAAAGAACAATGGGAAAAACATTTTTAAAAAAAAATAAATATAATAACCTGGCATTTTAAAAACTTGCATAAATGATATTTATGCATTAATAATGTTTCAATAGCTACATTTAGTTTTGATCTATAAAGTGTTAGGCATCATAATATTTAAAGCTAATAGATTGTGACTGGTAACAAATTTTTTTAGATGTCCGTTTTCTTTTTTGTTCAAATAGTTTACATGCATGGAAATATATATTAAAATACACAATTCGTTTATTTAATAAATAATATTTATGTATACAATTTTCACTATACCACTCTCAAGTATAATAGGGAGTGGTTTCTATCCCCTTTAACATCTTGTGGTAGAATGTAATCATAAACATATGATCAAAGATATATGAAGAAAATTGCGTAATCTTCATGATGCACATTTCATGCTGAACTAGCACTTATCAGTTGGCTCAGATCACAGTCTTTTACACATATCTATCATTGTTCAGTATATATAGATGGACAACTATTACAGTTAGATTGATATGGGTCAAACTTATTGCCCTCACAACTTTGACTCAAACCACTTAATGCAGGGGTGGGCAAATAGTGGCCTGCTAAAAGTTTTTATGTGGCCCGCCAAGACAATCAGAAAAATCCGCCTTGAACTGAGATTTCTTTCCCATGCGCAACTGAAAATTCATCTCGTATTTTCCACTAGGATGGCCACAGCAATACACATGTGCAATGTAGATATGATGTGTGTTGCTTTTCCAGTTGATCTGGTTAATTTCAATTTTGTCTTTGTATTAGCAAATATATACCTTTCCAACTTTAGTGAAACCATGAACCCTCCAAAAAAATGTCAAATTGGTGATGAATGTCGTGTGTGTTTAATGAAGAATGGGCAAACAAATATTTCTTTGGTAATACAGGGAATAAAGTAGCATGCTTATTGTGTCATGAAAAAAGGTGCAGTCCTCTGCTAATCTTTGCTTCCACAATATGGCCACCAATGCGGCCCTCCGCCAACCTATGCAGCCCCTGAGCCAAAACAATTGCCCACCCCTGACTTAATGTAAATATAGTAATAATTTTTATTAGTTATTCAATAGACAGGAGATTATTCACTTAATGAATAATATTTTTGTAGTATAATTTTCACTATATCTCAAGCAAGTTAGGGACTAATTTCTCTTTACTTTTAACATCTTATAGAGGGGTGTAATCATAAACTTATGACCAAAAACATGTAAAAGAGATGTATGATCCCCAAGATGCACATTTCATGCTGAACCAGCACTCATCAGTTGGCTTAGACCATAATCTCTTACACACACCTTTATCATTAGTCAGTATTTATAGACAGTTTAATTGAAAGTAGTAAAATTGATACTTATCAATTAAACTGTATTTGACTATCTATATATAGTAAAAAATGAAAAACATATGTGTAAGAGATCATGATCCGGGCCAACTGATAAGTGTTGATTTAGCATGAAATGTGCATCTTGGTGATCATATACTTTTTTGCATGTCTTGGGTTATATGTTTATGATTATAGCCCTCCACAACATGTTAAAAGCAAATAGAACCAGTCCTTACCTTACTGGAGAACGGTGCAGTAAAAATTACACTATAGAGACATTATTCATTAAGGGGTTAATCTCTAGTCTAATAAGTGACTAATGAAGTTTTCTTTTCTAAAAAAAGTGCACTAATATATATGGTACCATAATTGAGAACAAATTACAGAGAGTATATGTGATCATCATTTCTCATGTTTACATAGGCTATTAATAAGTGGCATGACTGTATGGAGAATTTTCTAGATAAGGTAAAGAAACAGGGGGATAGAGATGCTTATGTTATGGTAGGAACAAATAATTTGTCAGAGCCATCAGAGAGACTAAATTAATGAATGTAATGAATTGATTAATAGTTTGCATAAGATTAAAGAAAGGTTAGAAATAGCTGGATTACTACCATAATTCAACAATAGGTATATATATTAGATAGGGCACATTCTATAAATGATAAATTGTAAAAATTATGTGGGAGAAATAATGTTATGTTTGTAAATGTATTGCATATTTTATTAGTAAGAAGCAGTTATATAGTAAAGATAGATTGCACTTAGCAAAAGAGGAAATGAAGCATTAGGGAGTTTGATTTATGAAAAATATTATAGTTTGGGAAACTTATAAATGGGGGATAAAGTTTTTAAATTACAGTATTATCAAAAAGAAGGTTAAGAATAAACAGGATATAAGAAGTATTCAAAGGATAGCTGATTCAGATCTAATTATAGATATAGGGAGGGAATTGGTTGTAAAACTAATTATAAACAAGGTAATTATAAAAAGCCAAAAGAATTTATAAAAGGGTAGTAAAAAAGGAAAAAAATGTTAAAATTGGATATTTGAATATGCAAGGTAGTAGGAGACAAGTAAAGTGGCTGGAATTAAACAAAGCAGTTAGAAACGAGCTTGAGGTATTAAAAGTAGTGGAAACACATCTAAGAGAAGAAGAAAAATCTATATTGGAAGATTTGGTATGGTAGGGCATAAATAGAAAAGAAAAAAAGGGTTGTGATATAGGAGTTATGTAAAAAAAACACTTAAATACTGCATTTGTGGTTTGAGGTAAAGTTAGGAAGACAAGAATGGATGATGGCTATAGTATATATTGCTATTAGAGATAGTCAAACTATAATGTAGTTAAACAGTAGCATGTATGAATGCCTAGTTAAGAATATACCGAGTTTCAGAAAAAGGAGGGAAGAAAATAATGGTTATGAATGATATGAATGAGCGTATTGGAAGAAATTGATGGCATGGATAACAAGAACAACTTTTGAAAAAAAATTGTCAGAGAGTGAATTTGAGCATTGGAAATTTATCAAATATTTATAAGGACAATACACATGGTCTAGAAATTATATATTTCACACAATATATTATGTATTAGTAGAGAAAGAGGGAATGAATAAAGTACAGAAAATTAAAGTGCTTGATAATGAAGAGAGAGTATGTAATAGTGATCATAATTTCTTTATAATAGAAATGATTAATAATGTGAAGGAAAATAGTAATAAAAGTAAAAAGGATAGTGAAAAATGTGGCTGGAGAATGAAATGATAAGAATAAATTAAAAGAATATAAATTAAAAATAGAAGAAATCATGGAACAGTTTGGTGGGATAAATATAAGGACTGGTGTGGTGAAGTAGAAAAAGTGGCAAATAGGGTTTTAGGTGAGAATATTCAAAAGAATACAAATAATAGAAAAGTGATACTTAGTAAAAGTGTAAAAAAGAGAAAAAAGCATGAGAAGATAAATATGCTATTAAAAAAAAAGAAAGTGAAAAAGATATTAATATTAAATGGGAAAACTATTTACAAAAAAAGAAATTGGCTAAAATAGATAATTATAGAAGAAGAATGAAATTAAATAGTAAATCACTGTTGGATTTTAATAAAAGTGGCAGAGATGGATGTAAAAAATTTTGGAAATAAATTAAAAGAAGGAATGTAGGGGCAAGAGAAATAGTATTCCTAAATGATAAGGAAAAAGAGTGTATCTCTAAAGAAGAATTAGAGACAATCTTAAATAAGTATGTAATGGATATAGAAAAGATTTTGGATGTGAAGGACAGATTTTAGATGTGCAGGACAGAATGGGATAACAAACATAAAAGCATATAGTAATGGAAATATTAGTTTTACAAAAAATGAATTGAAATAGTCAGGAAAGAAATTGAAAAGTGAAAAGGCAAAAAGCTTAGATACATGGGTAGCAGTGATAGTGATGAATTTGGAAAATAGGGCAAAGTTAAATCTATTGTCATGTTTTAATAAGGTGGCAGAGAAGACAGAATTTCAAATAGGTGGAATAATACAAGAGTGAGGTTATTACTTAAAGGAAAAGGTAAGGACCATAGAAAGATAAACAGTTATAGACTGATAGCAATAACATCAGTGTTATATAAAGTTTTTGCATATATGGTGGCTGGAAGGATGGCAAAATGAATGAAAGAAAATGATATAGTGGAAGAAATGCAAAGAGGTTTTAGATTGGATAGGTGTATAGGAGATAGTTTATTTGTAGTCACACAACTTACAGATATAAATAGAAATACAAGTAGACAGTCATATATGGTTTTTATAGATATAGAGAAGGCATATGCTAGAATAAACCGAAATAGATTATGCATAAGTTTAGTAAATTTGGGAATGAGTGAAGCTTTAGTGGATCTTATCAAGACATTGTATGAAAATAATTACTATATATATTAATTAGAAAATATAAATCATAGTTAAAAATGGAATGGGACTAAGACATGGATGTCCTATGTTACCTATTTTATTTTTGTTACATATGAGAGAAATGATGAGAGCAATATAAAGACTAGGAAGAGGGGAAGCAATATCATTAATAGCTGGCAAGTGAATGCAAATATTATCAGGTCTTTTATTTGCTGATGATATCTTCTTGTGCACAGAAAGTAAGGAAGATATGAAAGTTATGCTGAAGACCAGTGCAAGAGTAGATAAAGAGATGGGGATTAAATTTAGTAAGAAAAATTAAAAGTAATGATGATAAATGCTGGATAAAGAAAAGAGAAAGAATTTTTTTTTGGGAGGGAGATATTAAGTTAAATGCAATAAATAGGTATAACTATTTTTGAATTGTCTTAAGAAATCAGAGAAATTGCTCAGATGAATGAGGGAAAAAATTGATAAATGAAGCAAAGAAAAGAAAGAAAATGATAAATTAACAGTGTTTTTTATATAATAAATATAATGTAACAAGAATTGTATGGAAGAGAGTGGCAGTAGCAGAGTTAATGTGTGGTAATGATGCATTATGTGTTAGGAATGGGATGTTGGATTACATAGAAAAAGTATAAAGAGAAGTAAGAAGACATGCTTTAGATGCAGATGTGTGGATGACAAAGGAGACAATTCAATGAGTAATGGGATGGTCAGTTTTTATATGAGAGATGCAAAAAGCAAAATGAAAATGTTGGTAGCTGCAATTTATGGATAGTAAAAAAATAGCTAAAATAATATTTAAATGGTCATAAATAAGGGCAGGCAACAACATGAGTTAGAAGGGTAGTACAATATGCAGGAGTTTTGGATAAAGATTTTGTCAGTATACTTATACAAAAAATGGGATGATTGTGTTAGGAGAATTGTTGAGTAGTATAGTAGCAAAGAATGGGTAGAAAAATAGATGTATTAATAAAAAATAGTGAGTTGGAGAGATGGAGAACTAGTATGGAGAGTGAAAAGAGTTTAAATATTGTAATAGGAAAAAAAGATGAAGTGAACCTGGGGTGATGTCACATCATCACTCCCAAGTTCAAAATATTTCAAATAATGTTCAAAATAATGTTTAATATCACAAATATATAAGCAATTTTATATATTCAAAGAGAGCATGAGATCATGTGATCTCTGAGAAAGCAGCTAGTTAGATCAGAATAGATCAGTTGACTCTTTAGAGCAACCATAATTAACTATATATCAACCAACATTATAATAAATAATACATAGAAAGTATGAGTAATACACTAAATAAAAACTATTCATCATCATGAATGATCCACCAAAAGAAATCAAGAGTCAATCTGGTGACAGAATTGGAAATGGGTCTTCTGTAGAACAGGTTAATGATTGAGCCTTTTCCAGCTTGCACAATTATTTAAACATAACTTTGGAAGTACCACTTAAGTGCTAATCCATCATGATACATAACCAGAAAGTCTAAACAATAATGCTGGGACATTAAAACATGATAATCATCATTAATGTTCTGGCCACTTAGTACCATTAATGCATTGGTCAACTATAAACTTAATTTCTAAGACTAAAATAAAATTTAGTTCAAATCTAGTCCATGGACTTTAAATTTTGTAATATTAGCACAATTCCAGCATATATCAATTGATCATCATCATCCATTATCTGGATGCCCATAAGCACTAAAATACATCCTATTTATATATCAACTGTTATATATGACTAGCTCAGAAGAACACAAGCTCATTACTGTTATATGACCAAAAAATGATGATTTAATACAATTTTAACAATTGAATTCAAATTTATTAATAACAATATTAAAAAATGATATTAAGGTCTGTAGAATATGGCTGTACATATTAAAGCCTTCTGGTTTTGATTAACATACAATAAAAAATAATCATATTGGTGATTTAAAATATTCAAGTTATTACATTGATTTACACATAGTTCCATATACAGGTATTTGTTCACAATCAGCGCACAGTCATGTGGATGAACATAAAATGAACATGTTTTAATTGACATTTAATAGTTAAAAAATGATTAAAATTTACAGGTGTTATACTTAACATACATTGTTATTTGCAATACAATTGACATATATATGTACACATACATGTGTGTAAATGTGATTTCTGAATATATTTTACTTGCCATAAAATAAACCTTTCTATGTATCAAATTGACAAAATAATAAATGACATTAATTTTTATACTACATAATAACATATTCAATATACATGTATGTATTGAATTGCAGGTACACACTAATGTTTACTTACTTTAATTTGTTACAATAATATTTTTCTAATTCAATATTGAAAGTATATAAAATTCACACATGTATAGGTGTACACAAAAATATAGATGATATGGATCAAGTTCTATCATAATAGTTTACAGTTTTTTTTTTTTCTAAAAAAATATCAGCTTATAAGTTCCTTTTTTTTCTTAGAAAAAAGTATTATCAACTTTTTAAAATATATATATATAACAGTCAATCTTGACCAGATTATTAATTGAATAAAATGTCTTTAAATTTAAAAATATAGATTTTAAATATTTTTACTTATTCTCTTGAAAAAATATATATAATAGGGTCTATCAATTAAATCTTTATTTTTAGACATTTAACTTAAGAAAAAGTGTTTTTAAAATGTCATTTTTAATATATAACATTACTCACCAACTATATATATATATATATATCTGTGCTTCTCTGCATATATAGATAAACAGCAGTATACATATACCAATTCTTCAAGCTTTCTCTTGGTAAGGTTGGTTTTTTTGTCCATCAGAAAAGTATAATCCAAGCTTGTTGTCATCATCAGGGAAAAGTATAATTCAGGTATGGTTGGCATTCTCCCTTCCATCTAGAGCTTGATGAGCTTCAGGCCATCAAACTGTCTTATAGAACACATTTGCACAGGCTAATTGATCAATTTTAAGTTGACCCAGTCTTTAAATGACTCAGAACTCTAGTATATAGAACTAGTATACAACTCACTGCTGGATCTACTGGTTTCACTTCAGCATATGGGAACTACTTTTATTTTTATAACTTCCTAAAGACCAATTCTGCTAGCCAACTGCTTTACAAAAATCTTAAAATAAGAACTACACCAATTCTGCTAGCCAACTGCTTCACAAAAATATTAAGATGAACTGTCTCAAAAAAAATTACTATCTAAATTTTGCAGCTGGTCTATTTGGATACTGCTTCTCAAAATATTAAACCAGACTGAACTTTTAAAAAACTACTATCCAGCCTTTGCAGCTGGCCAATTTGGCCAGCTATTTCTTATAATATTAAAGCCAAACTCTTCTGGCCAGCTCTTATAAAAACTATAATCCAGACTGAACTGATATTTTTATCATCCATTTTATAGAATCATCTGAGGTGATAAAAACACTTTGCACTGTTTTCAATCTGTCTAGTCCTTTTTACTATTGAGGTGATAAAAACACAAATTTAAAAACTGTCTTTTAATCTCTTGATTGGAAACAATTTTAATTCCTCTGAAAGCACTTTTAATTAAAAAGTTACATTTTGGAAATTTTATCAGTTTAATTAATTAAAAAGATTTTAAAAATACTAGACCTGTTTTTAAATTCAAAATAATAATAATAATAATAATAATAATAATAATAATAATAATAATAATAATAATAATAATAATAATAATAATAATAATAATAATAATAATAATAATAATAATAATAATAATAATAATAATAATAATAATAATAATAATAATAATAATAATGTTTTAATTTATAATAAAATTCTGATTAAAATTCAATTATTTAACCCTTTAAAATGCTTATTATTCCAGGAAATGTAGAAAATATCTACAAAATTTTTTTGTCTGTGTTTATTTCTTTTTCTTTGCTTTACATAAATATGTGCACACACACAACTATGTTACTGTGTGTCATGTAACGCAAATGGTTACAATATGTATAGAAGTAAACAGAATAATGGGTGTGCGTTAATTTATGATAATAGCAAGGACACTTAAACAGAATCATTAGTAACAAGGAATATACACATAAATGGAGAAATGTAAGTGATTTAGTCTGCAAGTTATGTAAAGAGTATATGGAAAATATTAGGCATCTGCTAATTGAATGTAAATGTTTTCAAGAGGAAAGGGTACAAATGATAAAGTTGTAGGAGAATAATATAAACAATATGATTATACAGAAAGTGGGTTCTTGATTTTTATATTGGGTTTGAAAAAAGGCAGATTTAGATATAAAGACCATAGAAAGGACAAAGATGATGTTGTAGAAATGGGATGAATGGGGGTTTGAAAAAAGATAAGAGGGATCTAGATATAAAGACCATCAAATGAACAAAGTTTATGTTGTGGAAATGGGATGGAGCAGAATAAAGAAGAATATATGGAAAACTTAAGGTGGGGAATGGAAAAGTAAGGTAAGATGGCTAACAGGTTTCTCTGGCTGATAATAAAGAAGTCATAGTGCACCATATCACATATTGATGAGTGCACATATTGTGCTGACAAAAGTTTATCAATTAAAGATGGAATCAAGGTAAAACGATTTAATAGTTAAAGAAAGTAATAATTAATTCACTGTTTATTTTTAATTACAAACAGGCTTCAATATTTTATTTTAATTCTTCAATGTTAAAAATTGTTAAAATTTATATGTAATGTTTAATTTGAAAAACCAGAATGAATTGTTTAAGGGGTTGAATACCAATGTCAAACAACCACACATACATTCTTACTTCATGAAGTCTTGGGCAAAATATAATTTAAGTTATTTTTTAACAAGCTAAAATATATTCTTTATACTAAAAATGTAAGTATATAAAAAAATAATTTAAAAATAATAAATATTTTATATAGCAATAATACAATCATAGATATATACAATTTAATGATAGTTTGTTTTTACTGTGGAACAGACATAGAAAATAAATATATTATAGCAATAAAAATGAAAAAATAATCAGTCATTTGCAATATTGGGATGTATTTGTTTATTTTAGTTTTGTTTATTTTATTTTTTTTTGCCTTGCGTTTTTTTCAAGGGATAAATCTCTCAGTAAACCTGTAATTAATTTCTATATTTTTTATAGCTTACAAATATTATACATCTGTTTTTTTATAAAGTTTTGTTTTATTTATAAGCTTCTTTTCATATAAATCTATAAATTTAATGTGATTTCTTCTCCAAATATTTGATTTATTTCTTTTCATTTCTTTTTTTATAAAAATAGCTTTATTTTTCAAGGCTCATATTGTGTAGATTATTCATGACCCTGTTTTCTTCCAAAATTTAAGCTTGTGGTTAAAACCTGTAGAGGTCCCTACTATCACATTTTTACATGCACATTCTTGAGGTTAAAGCCTTAATAAATGTTACATATGCTATTATTATAAATAATATGTTTGAATTAATATTGATTTATATAAACTTTTACATACATTCTCCTGTCATGAAATCAGCCTAAATAATGTTTTCAACAAAAATGTAAAATAATTTTCAGCTATTAAAAGAGTATTAAGTTTGTATTAATTTTAAAACTTATTAAAACAGGCAAAACTCTCCATACAGTAGTGCCACTCAATGCAAGCTAGAGTAATCAATGGATGCCAGAAGGCTTGTTCTTAAAATCCCTATCTAGTGCCTACTCATAGATAGTTATTTTATGCACAAGTCTTCTGGCATCCATTGATTACTTTGGCTTGCACTGAGTGGTACTACTGTATGGATAGTTTTTCCTGTTTTAATAACAGTTATGAACAAGCATAAGCAATGGTGATTATGTGGTGTTTAATGGTTTAATTCTAAAACTTGCAGTACTTGTACTAAATTATTTAATATTTTAAAATTCTTTACTTGATTTAAATATTCTTATCCAATATCATACTCAAAATAAGTCTACACAAAATGTAAGGTTTATTATTTATTCAAATTATTAATTAGAAGAAATCAAACTTTCAAGCTCCCTACAGCTATCTACTTCATTTTATATAAGCCTACCCATTAAATTTGTATTTATTATTTGGACTATTTCCATCGTCTAATATGAATATTGAATATCTTTAGAAAAATTTAACTTTATTTAAATATTCCAAATACATTCAACTGTTAGTAATAGCACATCAAACAGGTTAGTATATGCCCAATGTTTCAAGAGGTATTATTCTTCCCTCTTCTTCATGTGGTGCTGACCTGACCAGTGACAGTGCTAGCATGGAAATTAAATCTGGACCCTTAGATTCTTTAGTATTGAATTTTAAGGTAATGCTCTAACCAACTGAGCAATTTACTAGCATAAGAATCAGTTGGTTAGAGTGTTACCTTAAAATCCAATGCTCAAGAATCTCAATTCCCATGCTAGTACTGCAACTGGTCAGATCAGAAACACTGAAAGAAGAGGTGAGAATAATACTTCTCAAAACATTGTGCATATACTAATCTGCTTGATGTGCTATTACTAACAGTTGAATGTATTTGGAATATTTAAATAAAGTTAAATTTTTCTATGATGGAAATAGTTCAAACAATAATTACAAATAAAACACCATCATCACAAACCTTTAGGAAAACACTATTCATTAAAGTGTGAAGATTTGCTATCTTAATATAAACTAAACATTGATTGTATGTTTGTGTGGGAGATGACGAGCTGGCCCAACTGATGAGTGCTGGTATCGGTTATATAAGATGGAGTGGATAAAATTTGTGCAATAAACTAAATAAAATATTAATTAAATAAAAGTTGGATTTAATTTTTATTGTTTTTCAGAACAGTAGTATTCTCACGCGTGCTGCCAATAATATTTTTTAAATCTAAACAAAATTCATTCAATCTTTTTCCTTAAAAACATTTTGTGATAAAAAAAAAAACATTATTTTAAATTAAATTAATTTAGAGTTTTTTCCAATTTATTTTATGGTTATGTTTAATTAAAAAATACATGAATTGAATATTGATTTTTAATTGAACTAATTTATTATTTGAGAGATAGATTTCAGGCGAATTAAAAAATTTAATTTATATGTAAATGTATAGACATATATATAAATAATTATTTTTAGTTTTAAAATCAAATTTATTGATATATAACAGAAGTCTTCTTATGTCATAATTTATATATTGTTTTATTGTTAATTGATATAAATATAACAATTTTTTAATATAACCATTTGTTATATATTTTAACAAGATTAAGAACAAAAAGTAAAGCAAAAATATAGTAAATAATTGATTTATTTAATATTTCAATATAGAAAAAAAAATATTGAAATGTTCAGATATTATATTAAAACTGGAAAAAAATCAATTATAAAAGTTATTTTAAAAAAGAGGATTACATCATTTCTCTTTAAATGAAATAAAACTGTAATTTTATAATGATGATAAAAATTTGAAATTCTAACAACAAAAACAATTACATAATTTAAAAACTTAAAAATTAGTATACAAATTTATACGCAATGTATGGGTAAGAGAACAAACAGATGTTACTGACCTCATTGAGAAAATTAAAAGATTGATGTGGAGTTGGGCTGGACATATTGCTAGAAGAGATGATAATAGATAGACAATTGAAATTTTAAACTGGATTCCAAGAGATTGTAAAAGACCCAGAAAGAGACCACATGTGAGATGGATGGATGAAATAAGAAAGTGTGCAGGGGTGATGTGAAGAGAAGCTAAAGATCGGAAAAGATGGATTGAACTTGGAGAGACCTTTATCCTGCAGTGGATTGATAATGGTTGATGATGATGATACAAATTTATTCATTTTATACATCATTGACAGAAAAACCATTTCAATTACACTACAAATAGTCTTATATTAAAACAAGATGTAAACTTAATAAGAAAATCTACAATTCAAGCTGCTTTTAATCAATTGTGAATAATGTTATATTCTGCAGAATACCTTAGAAAAGGAGCATATTAATGAAGAAACTGTGAAACCATATTGACTTCAAATTGTACACAATATTTCTGATGGGAATATATATGTTAATTAGATACTTGAAATATCATTATGAAATTTAAATATTTGAATTTTTAAAAGATTTGTGGGTAAAAATGTAATCATTTATAAATTTTGTCTGTCTGTCTGTCTATCTTCTATAATTCCTTTCTTCTTTATAAAAATATAATCATTTATAGTGCTGTCTGACTGTTTATCTATCTTTCTGTCTGTCTGTCTTTGCATATGTTTGTTCATCTGCATAGCAAAGTAGTTTTTTTCTTCTATATAACCTAAATCTGGGTGACCTTTATTTAGTAAATCCGATGACAATTATCATCACCAACAACACATCTTCTCTCAAGCACCACTTCTAACCTTTAAAAATACAACGTTGTTTACACCACCGCCAATACCACCTTTCACACGGCCTCCCTCAGCATCGATGGCGATGAGATAGAATATTAATAAGAATATTTGCCAGGGCACCAAATTGCAACTTCAATGAAAATATTTAGACTAAACCTTATTTCAATAATTTATTTAATAATTTCTAATAACAATATCTAAAGATGTTAATAAATAATCAATAAACGGAGAAAAGCACTGAGAGTGCAGTACTACTACTACTACTACTACTACTACTACTACTACTACTACTACTACTACTACTACTACTGCTACTGCTGCTGCTGCTACTACTGCTACTACTACTACTACTACTACTACTACTACTACTACTACTACTACTACTACTACTACTACTACTACTACTACTACTACTACTCCTCCTCCTCCTCCTCCTCCTCCTCCTCTTGGAAATTAGTATTTATTCAAGAGAATAAACTTTAAGCTCCATTCCCATTACAATTTATACTCTCAGTACACTCCCCATCCATTACCATTAAAGTCACAATTAAAGTTTTGTTTCAGATTATAAATAGTTCCAAGCCCATCTCCATCTTCCTGATCCATCCCTCCATCAACCTTGCATTCATAAGTCCTTTGTACTACTATCTCTTTTACTCTCAATTTTTCATTGTACTAGCTCATTTTTCTCCTATGATAATCTCTTCTCAGGGTTTTAGAACAAGAAGGTCTAGAAGTCGAACAAGCTGCTATGAATTATTGCTGATAAACACTCTTCTACATGATTACCTCCGAAGCTGATCTTGTCTGATTTTAACATAGCCAATGTCCACTACACAGAAGCTCTAATAATTAAGCTTACATTAAATTATGGAAATAACATATTACAAAGACTTTAATAACTAAAGAAAAATTCTTAAGAAGTTTATCTAGGAAGGTGTTTGAATACATTGGATGGGGAAAGGATTTTATGCCCACCCACTGCATCCACTATCACCCAATAATCATCCCGCAATTCATAATTTATACTTTAAATATACTAAATGATTTCCAGAATATTGGTAATTTAAATCTTGCAGTGCTACATAAGCTTAGAAAATTAACCATTTAAATAAATTTTACCGGTTGTGATTTAATAAAATAATACTCCAAATATAAATAGCAGTGTATTGACACATGATTGGATTTGAGAATTCTAGATTATAGTAAGCCACAAAACACTGAGACTTACACAAAATCTTATTCTAAAAACAACATTTTTTATTATCAAATGTAAATCAATACAATAATATTTACATTATTTACACAATTCCCATGGCTTTCCCTGGTTCTTCAACCATATGATAAAAAATATAATCCCTAAATAAACAGCTAATTTTGCGATGTTATAGAATATTCTTATTTAATTCTTACTCACTAGGGGATCACAACTGCCATGAAGTACTAATAATAAAACCTATATAGAATGATAATATTTACCTTCATTTTCCCCCTTTTTTAAAAATTAAGATATAGTAAATATTAAATTTCTCCCCAATTCTTAATGCTTTCAGTTACTGATTTATTTTCTAATTACCCCTATTAATTCTAAAGTTAATTCTTCTGATAATAATATTTAATAATTTCCTATTAATTATCTTAACCTAATATGTCTTCCCCTTATGCTTTACAATGGAGATATTTTAAATATTGCTTGCCTTCTTGCAATCAAGTTACCTTTCAAGTGTTAAGAAATTGGTACTTAGCTTAATCATTATCATACATGCATACAATCTATATCAATGTTCTTATGATAATAATACTTCAATGATCTTACCATTCCAGCAAAGTTCTCAACTGGCTGTGAATATACTTTCTAGATAATTCTATATACGCACCACTTACTATATTCTCATGTCTTGTTTAACTCTTATGTTTAATGTTTGACTTCGTTATAATTCTTGGCTCTTATTAATTCATTAAAACATTTAAATAAAGCAATGTTTCAGTATAATAATTGCACATATACTATCCATACTCATTCTGACATCAAATCAATTTTATGACCCTGTAACCAACATTTAAAATTAATACTTTACTGTATCTGAAATTCATACACCAGTAAGGAATATCAACATTAATATGAGGGTAGGCAGTGACCCAAATAAGAGAAAATACCTTTTTACTAAGGTTGAGGTAGGCTAGGATTTATCCCTAGTCACACAGGAAGACATGGGTATACCTAGCACCCTCTGGCCATCAATAAAGAAATCATCTTACGGTGTAGAAAATAACCAAGTGGGAACTTCTCAATTATATTTAAATACTTCATAAAAATGGATTCAACATCTTAGTGAGTGAGCTAGACTATGGCTACACTAGCTTGGGGGATTCTTTGTCTATCCACATGTACAAGGGTCTAACACCAATTTGTACAAGTAAAAATTTTACATATACACTCCTCTCATAAAATAGTACACTAAAATATTAGCTAACAATTTTTTAAGCCTTAATTAGCTTATATCTAACTTACTTTAACTTTACAATAATAATAATAATAAGAAGAAGAAATGTGTATTAACTTTTAAAACCATCTTTCTATACTTTTATCACATAATGATATTTTATCACAACATTCATACCATCTTTATAAAACATATCAATAAGCCTAAGTATTTGATAATAACACCTGATCTGATTAAAAACATTTCATTTAACAATATCTCTTACTCCCTTCATAAAAAAAAAAATGTAAAGCAACAAATTACTATTGGGAATAAGGCACATACAAAATTATTTGATATTAACTTATCTACTCAAAAAAAAAAAGACCCTTAACATAGATTAACTTTAAACTGATATATATGATTAATTTTATTTATTTTTTTAGATTAAATATTAGAAAATAATAACACATAATAAAAATTATACTCATACAGTTCTCCCAGGTCATCTGTTCAATCTCCCCAATTTTACTGCAGATTCCTACTTTAAATTTTGGTTTTTGTTATCTTATTTGATTTTGTTCCACATTAGATAAATCCTTGAGAAATTCTGGTCTATTTCATTGAAGCACTCCTTGAGACTTATCATTTCTGTTCTTAGTTTTAGAACACAATCCATGTCCTCTTTTAGTTGCAAATTATTCTTCCGGTGCCTTTATTGAAGGATTCACTTTTATATATGATCAATCCTTATAATGGAATGTAATTAATTTTCATTTTTATTTATAATCCTTAATCCATTTTGGGTTCTTGGCATTAATTGCCTTTTCATAGTTGAAGATAACCAGCTTTTAAGTTTTGACATGTATAATGAATTAATTTAGCTTCACTGTAGGAAGTCCATTTACCAATGTATTTCTCATTCCACTTATGATGATTTTATACTTCATATGGGATTTTAGTGTTCAGTTCCACATTATTTTAAGAAATCATAATTATTTTTTATCGTAATTTTGGATAATACAAATAGCTAACTCTTTTAAATTTAATAAAATTAAATTTGCAATAATTATTCATAGAACGCAGTGTTTTGGTGATTTTTCCTGAACAAAATTCCTTCTGCAGTTTAAGCTTCATTACTTGCTGATCACTAATAAATTGGGTACATTTGGATGAAAGAAAAATCATGAAGTTGGTCAACTTTTGGAGAAGAAAGGATGTGCCTAATATAGAAATTTACTCACAACTTATTTTGTAACAATATTATAAGATTTGATGAAGTTTCTCATTCAGAAACCAGAACAGCAAAATTAATATCAAACTTGCAATTTTTGTATTGAAAAATTGCTTATTGAACCCATTGAGGTTTCTCTAGATAACCGATGATGAATAACCCTTTCTAAAGGATGGATTAACTTTTATACCGTCTTGATCCCTTCCTTTCCCTCCTAAATGATTGACCTGCCAAACCATTTAATTAGTTGATTACCTATTGTTTTTTCTAAAATTATACATTCTCACTTCACAAATATCATGTGGTTTTCTTTAGTATTTTCCCACTCGTGAAAATTCCCCTGAAAGAATAAAATGAAAGAAAAACTTTTTTTAATAAAAAAAATGCATGGCAACCTAACTTCAAACCCAGAATCTTGAATGAAAATTGGTGGCTATAAATGAATTATTGAAACAAATTAATTCTTCTTTAAAGGAGCTTTCCAACAAGATAACACATGATAATTACTAGTCATTAATTAACCCTATAATTAAAACTCATAATTAAATCTACACATACATGCATCGGCACACACATACAATTCTAGTTAAACCAATTGCTCAATACTTTGATTAATTCTTGATTTTTTATGACAATTTGATTTTATTAATTGTTGTATTTTAAGTTATTGTTGTAAAATTACAATTGTCTATTTTTATCCCCCCAAAGTAGTTTCGCAATTTTACATTCCCCTCCTTTCTTTTTCAATCTCCAAACCATTAAAATAATTTATAAACATTGCTAACCCATAACTTCTCAATTATGTCCTTGACTTTTAAATTACCTTATGAATCGATACTAAATAACATAATTTTTACTTTATAAACTTTTATGATTAAATGTTTAGTTTGCATATTAAGTAATATTATGCAATCCATAAGAATATGACTTTAATTCAAACTTAGTATTGACTAGAAAGCTTGTCTGTTAAAAAAAAATATAGCTCATGAGAAAATTTTTATTAAACACTGTCATACATAACTAAGTCTAAAATCTAATGGAGCTTTGGGAAAACCCAAAGGCTACAATATATATATATATTATAATGATCCAGAGAAATAGGAGACTTAATGTATCTACACTACGAGGGCGCCATCTAGGCATTTGAACCTAGAAAATTTATAAAGTAGGCAAATACGTAAGTCAAAAAAAATATTTTTTTTTTATTTTATATATTTTGATTCCGGTCATTAGCCCATTGTCACTAGCTCAGTGGAATAGCAGAGATTTATATCTTATAATAAATTCTTATCTAAGAATATATAAAAAAGAATAAAATAAGTCACTGCCAGTAATATACACACAAACATTTATTTATGCACATATATATAACATTTAGCGTTATTATTTTAGTATGTTTACATTTTAAAATTTAACATTATTTTTAACTTTTATTTTAGATTTTAATTTACATTTTAATTTTTATAAGTTCACATTTTAATTTTTATAAATTTGCACAGATAGGTTTATAAAAGTTTATTTTATAATGTTGAATATAGATCAGCTGCATAGATTCCACAGTTAAAAAAACATTTCAAAATAAACATAACCGATCAAAATACAAAGTCATTGATAACATCAATTGCAGAGGAAATACAAGAAACTCAATGGCATTCATCATAAGATGCCACATTGACATCGATGACTTATATATTCTAACCGAATATGAAAACCACAACATAATTAACCGCTAACGAATCCATGCAATGTCCATACCCAACTTAAATTTAATGCATTTTTATTTAGAGTGTCAAGTATGAATAGACTACATAGATTTGCATTTGAAAGAAAATATTCTATCCTTATTTAACCTTAGGCCAAAAGTTTGCAGTCAAACCAACGTCAATCCACCTGATATGTCAATGTATTCAATGTAACATGAATACGGCAGCACAAAAATAGGTTAAGAGAAGAAATTGCCTCTCATCAGATAGGAATACTACATCTATCTAATGAGAAGAGCAATAAAAAAAAAACTCCATAGGAAAGGACTGCGGTCATTTTGCCGACTTACAATCGCATTCCATAGGCAAAAAGGAAGTGTGAGGCATATAAAGCAATTCTGCCCATAGCGAATCTCATACTACATCTACTAATTACACCAATATATCCAATCCATTGACCTAATTTAACTACAAAACAAATAACCTAAGATTACCCACCCCTAATATAACTTTACAAATCTATATAGCCATTCATGCCCGACTTAAGTTTAACATTTATATAATTTAGTTTAATGAAAAACAGAAATCATAATAAAAACTTAAAGAACAAAAAAAATAAATAAATAAATGGAAATGATTTTGCAAAAAAAATACATTAAATAAAATTACTTATTAATAAATTAAGTTGATCAGATAGGATTCTATTGCAATTATTTTAAATATGGAACAAGTTTTAGAATTAAAGTTCTTATTGTTTAGTGTACTGGAGTTTTAGAAATATATTTAAAGCTTAGAGTTCAAAAGTTCTTACGGTTTTAAAACGTTCCTTTTTATCCATTGCTTGCCACTTGAATGTGAATTCCCACGCCATCCTAAAGAGATTGGTATTCTGTTGGCCATTTTATTTATTCATCCAGAGGTCTTTTACTTTAGCTGGTCCTCAATGTAGAAAATGATAGGTAATTTCTCTTTCTTTCTTAGCAGAACTGAAGGAATTGAAGAGTGCGTCTTTTCAATCCCTTCTCCTTCAACTCCGCACTAACACATATCACCACTACTGTCATACCTCTATCCTCTAATTAATTTTTTTATTTCCAAACTTTCCTTTTATATTCATTTTGTGGATTAACTCAACATTACATCATGATGATGAAGACCCTTTTGTTGAGGTCTGATTCCTAAGGGATTTCTTTTTATTTGCTATTAGTTTCTATTGTTTTCTTATCTGACCATTGCTTATACATTTAAATGCCCAAGGGCTAGTTCACTTGGACTAATTAAAATAATCATTTCCATTTTTCAATAACATTAATTAATTTGTTTTCCAAACTTAAAGATATATTTTTATCTCCAAATCTTTTTAAGTTTTTGCTTTTAAAATACTTTTTTCTATTTTTAATAAAGTTTTATTTTAATAATTTTTTTCATCTGTGCGATTTTATATATATTAGAGTTTAGATGATTTTTAATTTTCAATATTTATGTCTTAAAAAAAAAAAGTTTTTAAATGCGAACTTTTCAATGTCTCAATTTTTAAAAAATAATGTAATGGCGTATGTGCTCGTTACAATATATATATATATATATACCCATCTGGTATGTTATGTACAATTTGAAGTCAACACAGTTTCTTCATTAATATGCTTATTTTCTAAGGTATTATTCAGAATGTAACATTGAAGCAACTTGATTTGAAGATTTTTTTATTGTTTATTTAGGTGTTGTTTTTAGCAGGTAATGCATTTTTTCAGGTGACTTAACAAAAAATAAACCTTTGTTTGAATATCTAAGCTGATAAATATTGTATTAGTAAAATATGTAACTAGCATAAGATTTTGAACTCCCTTATCAAATGGGAAGTTCTACTCAGCATGATAGGACAGAATTTCCAAGAATGTCACTAAAATTAATTATATACATTAAACATACAGATATATTATAGTAAAGCTATGGCTAAGTGAACACATAAAGATGAGGGATACAAAATTTCCATGAAATGGATTTGCAAAGAATAACCATTTCAAAAACTGAAATTTCTATCATTAAATGATAACAGCTATTGACATTGAAAGTATGTATTCATTTATGAGAGACAGAGTCTTACTTTCACCTTAGGATAAACAACAAATTTTAAAACTAATACATTAGAGATATGTTGGCATCATTGATGCTAAAGCACTATCCCATGAATACTCATAATAGTAGAAAAATGATGGAGAGTATTGAAAAAATTATTTAGTTTTTGTGAGTTATGCCAACTTACCAAAAAAGGTATGAAGCCATGGCTTGTTGCAGCCATGCCAAAGCAAAGAGTACACATAAACCTGACATGTTCTATACATGGTCAAATTTGTTATTAGTTATCAATGCATGTTTCAAATTGGCTGAGTATAAAGTAGTGAAGAATGTAGAATCAGTACAGGTCACTAAGAAGTTAATAAAGTTGTTGCTTATTGGGGTTTCCTAAAATAATAATGACTGGTAATGAAAACTTGATTTGCATCCAAATCTTTTGAAAAGGAAGGTATTCAACATGTAAAACAACTCCATATTTTTTAGAATGTAATGGATTTTCTGAAGTTATGTTGACGTACATGAAACATTATGTATATTCATGCTACATCAACATGCTACATTGTTTTGTACAACAGACAAATCACTAGTCAAGTTATTGATGGGTAAGAAGTTAAGGATAAAGTTGCAATCTTACTGGGAAAAAGTAGTAATCAATTATAATTCCATCATTACCTGGAGTTTTTCTCTTCTTCATAAATTTAATAGCATGTCTTACTTTTTCATTTAAAATCATTGACAATTCAGAAGATATAGTAATTAAATGAGATACTTTTCCTTGTTCTTTATTGTTATATAATTCTTGTTAGAATTCTTCTACAAATTCATGATATCATCTCTCTTTTTAGTAATTGTTTCATCTTTTTTCCTTATTTCAGAAATAAATTTCCTACTAATTACAAGATGTTCTTTTACACTCTTGAGATTTTTATTCTTTTTTATAGCTTTCCTTTGTTAGTTCACAATTATACTTTCACTTTTTCACACCATTTTATAAAATTTGAGTTATTCAATCCTTCTTAATGCGTCATTTTTATATTTTTTCATATTCTTTCTTTGCTTTATAAATTGTCTTGTCTCCAAAAAAAATTGCTGGTCAATTTCTCCTTTTTTGTAACAGCTATCTTTATTGCAGTTTTTAAAAGTATATCAGTTATCTTTGTATTGATTTTGTGCAAATCTGAATCATGTTCAAAATTTGTCAATATCTGAAAACATTTTGAAAGTTATAATTTAAATTTATTGGGATGTTTCTGAAGATGAGGTATATGAACTGTGAATATTGTTTTTCTTAATAATTTTGTCTGCCTAGTTTTGTATTAACATGTATCTTTACATCTGAATAATTGATGATCACTTCCTTTGTTGAATTTATTAAAAACATTACAATATAATTCCAATTCTGCTATGTTTTTGTTTGAAGGCTTCCATTCCTTTTCTGTTTAACATTTTTTTCAAAAACAGAATTTATAATATAAAGTTGTTGTTGTTTTGTGCAAACTATATTTCCTCTTTCATTTCTATCACTATATATATACATATAGCATTTTCATCTTTCAATTGTTTATCTATTCTAGTATTAATTTCAAAATGTTATTCTGTCTAATTAAGAGACTTTTGATATCCATATAAAAATATGCTATTTTGTCATCACAGTGAGGACTTGTTGGGGCATAAACCTGAATCATCTATCATTGATATCTGCTATTAAGATGAACAATGCTGTCTGACTAATACATCATCAATTCCACAATGCATTCCATTTTATATAAATAGTAAATCCTATTCTACTTCTAATGTTTGTGCCTCTGTAGTACAGTGCATTCCACTTTTTAAATCATCTCTTCATCTCCCATTTAATATGAAATAGTTCTTCTTCCAATTCTTGCAATCTTTCTTTATTTGAAAGTGATCTGCTGTTGTAGGAATTTTGTTAACTCAAAGGAGATTTTCTGATTCGTCTTGAAGATCTTAAAGGAACCGAGCAGGGCAAATTCCTAATGTTCACTCTGCCCGTACCTCTTTATGTATTTAAATGGTATTAAGGTCCTATATATGAGGGATCAGAATGGCTTACAGACAACATGGATATGACAACAAAATTAACAAAAAGGACTTTGAACATATCATCATCAGATTTTCAATGATATGTTTATAGTTGAAAAGTGGAGAAGATTGAAACCTGTCCATTAAAGTTTGAAGATTTGCTATCTTGCTATAATCTGAGCATTGATGATATATATGTGTGGGAGATAATGATCTGAACCATCTGATGAGTGCTGTACTTTGTTTAAATTTAGTATTTCACTTTAATGTATAAATTAGCAGCATTCTATGTAATTTAATGTATAACCTGTTTTATGCTAATACATTACAATATAAATGTACACACATCTGGAAAATGCTTTTAATCAATATTTCTTTGCCTCTCTATGATTGTGAAATGGAATCTTTGAATTTAATAATAAAACAAAATGATGAGATATGCAAAAGAATATGCAAATAATAGAATAAGAAATAAAGTCAAAGTCATAAATGAATTAGAACAATTTATTTGAATATCAATAGAAGTAACTCTTCTTAAAATATTCAAATTGAAATGAGATTAAGAAATTTGGTAAACAAAAATTTAATATCAACATTTATAAAAGAATATGGAAAGGCTTTTATGGTCTGTCTAATGATAATTTAGCAAACTCTAAGTGTTTACATTTGCTTTTAAAATATTGTCTTATAATTTATCAACTTCTGTAACCTTCTGATTATTTATCAAACACATAGGAGGTGTGTAATTAGAGAGATAACGACTTTAACCATTTGCTATACTCATACAATATTCATTTTTTCTTCACTTTTATATATAATTCTTTTGCATACCTATGTTCATATGCATAACAAAGTGGGTTTTTTTTATTTTTATATCAGAAAAATCACCAAACATGCATTCAGCACTATGATATAAAGATACAAAAAAAGCCGCTGCATTACGCATGTGAACATAGGTATGCAAAAGAATTATAATTCTAAAATATATTTATTATTCCTTTGAAGTAATTATTTTTGATACATTACTCAGTATGTATAATATAAAAAGCTGTGTCTCGGAATTACTTTAATAACCTGGTATTCTTTTGTCACATTAGCGTTATGTTCATGGTTATCAAAATTATGACAATTCACGTTAAAGTAAGATTTTTTTCAAATCTGCTTTTTTTTTAATACTTTTAAAATTCTTTGTTTCATTCTAGTTTTTTTTTTATTTTTGTACAATAAACCATGTTTCTTTATTTTTTATTTCTAGCTTTTCCTTAAAAATCACTTCAACATCATCAGGACCAAACCCATATCCATGAGGTTTTTTTTTTCATGATTAAAAAATTATGATTGATATATTGGTAAAATTACCTTTTACTTTTCTGAGCATAATCAAATATTGTATTATTCCTATTCTTGAGTTCTCTTTAGTTTCACATAGTATATATATATATATCATTAAAAATCAGACAACACTTAGACAATCCCAATGTCAATAACAGTCAACAATTTCAAATTGTTGTCAAGGCAACCTCCTTTTAACAATGAAGGTGAAATTTCACCTTTATTAATGGTCTAATATACTTATACAGACACTAAAGATTGCAACTTGACCATAGAGATTGAATTTATTGATACAAAGAAATTTAAATAAACCTCTTTAAACAGGTAAATATGACATAATCTGAATGTAGACTTTATTGTTAAAAGGTTGCCTTGACAACAGTCTGAAATTATTGATTGTTATTGATATTGGAGTGTCTAAGTGTTGTCTGGTTTTTAATGATTATTTACAAACCCATTTCACCTTGAGCATTATTACGCTTATTATATATATACGGGTAGCTTGATTTGCTACACTTCCTGCATATCTAACATTGGATTGGTTTATCTTATTTGCTTCATATTTGTATTATTAATGAACTTGTTCAAAGTCAAATCTGTTTTAAAACTATTAAATGTTTCTGTTCACATAACTCTAATTTTATTTCCATTACTTGGTATATGTGATAATGACATCTCTCTTTTTTATACACATTATTTATTTCAAAGTGATTTATAAATCTATATACATCACTTTTATTGAAAGCAGGCATTACTGTATCAAAAATATGAATTTTCATATTCTTTATTTTATTAGATTCAGTCTTACATAAACAATTATTTTGTTGCAGAAACATTTTAAAACCCACATATATTTATGCAACTTTGACACTTAATATTTCACATTATCACAATCCTTAACACTAGATGGTTTGATTGTTACTTTTCAAGGCATTATTGCTTTGCTTCACTTTTAAAATTAAATAATAAATTTCCAACAGCTTCAAGTCCAATTTAATCTGTTTTGTTTTGTTTTTAATTTTTTAAATATATTAATACCTGTAGTATGTTCTGAAAAATGTTATCCATATATTGCACCTAGTGTCTTTAAATTTCATATATAATAATGGAGGTTCAGTTTATTATCATCATCATCATCATCAACCATTATCAATCCACTGCAGGATGAAGGTCTCTCCAAGTTTAATCCATCTTCTCCGATCTTTAGCTTCTCTTCTCCACAACACCCCTGCACATTTTCTTATTTCATCCATCCATCTCACATGTGGTCTCTTTCTGGGTCTTTTACAATCTCTTGGAATCCAGTTTAAAATTTCAATTATCCATCTATTATCATCTCTTCTAGCAATATGTCCAGCTCAACTCCATTTCAATCTTTTAATTTTTTCAATAAGGTCAGTAACACCTGTTTGTTGTCTTACCGATACATTGTGTTTTCGATCTCTTCTTGTTACTCCCAACATACATCTCTCCATACTCCTTTGAGTGGTCTGAAGTCTCTGTATTGCTCTTCTATTAAGTGTCCAAGTCTCAGATCCATAAGTAAGAACTGGTAAAACACATTTGTTAAAAACCATCCTTTTCAAACACATAGGCATATTTCCTTTTAGTATCAAGTTATTTCTACCAAAAGCACTCCAACCAAGTTTAATTCTATGATTAACTTCCTCCATTATGTTTCCATCTGTACTAATAATCTGACCAAGGTATTTGTAACTGTTAACTTCTTCTAATTCTTCATAATCAATCTTTATTTTTATATTTTGAACAAATCGATTAAACATTACTTTAGTCTTTTTAACATTTATCTTTAGTCCTACTTTTCTACTTTTATCTGCTAACTCCTGCAACATTTCCTGCAGCTCTGAAGCATTATTTGCAAAAACAACTACATCATCTGTGAAATCTAAATGACTTAAATACTCTCCATTTACTTTCACTCCTTTAGTTTTCCATTTTAATCCACAAAATACTTCTTGCAGCACTGCTGTAAAGAGTTTTGGAGATATGGAGTCACCTTGTCTTACACCTTTCTCAATGTTGATTTTTCCAGTATCATTATGTAATCTAATTGTTGCTGTTGCATTTTTATAAATATTCTTTAAAATATGACAATATCCTGGATCTATACCTTGATGATCCAATGCTTTAATCACTGAAAAAATGTGTATAGAATCGAATGCCTTTTCATAATCTACAAATCCAATACATAATGACAACTCATATTCATTTGTCCTTTCTATGACTTCTCTCAATACCTGGATATGATCTATTGTACTAAAATCATTTTTAAATCCAGCTTGTTCTATTGGTTGGTGGAAATCCAAAGTTCTCTGTAGATGAGTTGTAATTATCTTGGTAAAAATTTTATATAAAACTGATAAAAGGCTGATAGATCTGTAATTTCTAATATCTTTTTTATCACCTTTTTTAAATATTAATATTATTACTGCATTCTTCCAATCTTCCAGTACATCTTTATCATTTAGACATTTGGTATATAACTTTGCTAAAATTGTTTCTATTTCTTCACCTGCTTCTTTTAATATATCAATTATAATTCCATCATTTCCTGGAGCCTTTCCTTTCTTCATTCACTTAATTGCATGTCTCACTTCTTCATTTAAAATTCTGGGCAATTCGGAAGATGTAATAGATATAGGAGGTACTTGTTCTTTATTACTATATAATTCTTGATAAAAATCTTCTACCAATTTCATGATGTCATCTCTCTTTTTAGTAATAATTCCATCTTTTTTTCTTATTGCAGATATAAATTTCCTACCAATACCAAAATGTTGTTTAACATTTTTGAGACTTTTATTTTCTTCTACAACTTTCCTTGCTATTTCACAGTTATACTTTCTTATATCATTTTCAACTCTTTTCCGTACCATTTTACAAAATTCGAGATATTCAATTCTTTTTAATATATCATTTTTGTATATCTTCATATTCCTTCTTTTCTTCATAAATTCTCTAGTCTCAGTAGAAATTTTATTAGTCAATTGCTGCTTTTTTCTACCAGCTATGTTTGTTGCAGTTATACATGCACATATATTGTTATCAAGGATCTCATGGCAGTGTCTAGAACATCTGCCCGTCATATTCCACAATTTTGGGTTAGAATCAAAATAAAACTTGAAAACTTTGCCAGATTTCAATTTTACTTTTAGATAGTCAAGTCAGCTTCCCATCCAGCAATTATTGATAAATGATTAGTTAGCTATTTTTATCTAGAAAATAAATCTCAAAACTCCAGAATCTGAAAATTGGTAAGTCTGAGAATAATCCCTTATTTTTCATTGTTATTCCATGAGAAGATATATTCCAGAAGACTACATCTATCAATTGGCTATTTAAAGGTTGCCAACTAATAACTTTGAATATCACAGGTATGAGCCTAAAACAATTTTTATTACCAAAATATATATATACAGATATAAGTTAATTCATAAATGGGATCTGATTAGTAGTAGCTTGGTCAAGTTTGTATTGTTTTCTTTCAGCTAGAATAACTGGTCTTATCAGGTGCTACATATCAATACACCTTGGCTGTGAATTTAACTTCATTTATATAACGGAGATCTAATTAACTTACATCTACTAACCCATTATAAATATTAAATTTAAATATTTATATACATTGTTTATATATTTTTTTAATTTTTTTCATATGAAATGGGTTTAAACATGCATTTTCTTTTTGATAGATGGCAGCACATTACAACATTGTATTATTTTTCTCCAGTGAAGCATTACTTTTGAACAGTATAAAAAATTATAGAAGATAGAAAATAAAAAGATCTATTTGGAATTAATGTCCGCTTGTTGAATATTGGGGGGGGGGGGGTCATCCCGATAAAGTTTTTGGATTATTTTATAATTTCTAGTTAATCTAAGTTTCACAATTAAGTTACTAAACAAATTTAAATGTGTATGTGTGTAAATATAGTAATTTATTATTAAAAACATAGAACTTATTTTTTTAAAAAATGATTTGGGATGAAAATCGGAAGGATGCATTAATTTTTATTATAAAATGTGAAATTGAGTTAGTGTATTTTAAATTATAGGCATTTGTAAGCATTTCAAATTTCATTATAATTTTGCATTTAATTTTGATTTTTTTTTTTTATAATGAGAAAATAGATCATAATTTATAGCGCTCATAGATGTTTAAAAACTCGTGAATTTGTGCCGTAATACAACCCTATTAATTTTTATGAACAATTACTTAACATTTATTGAATTGGAAAATACTTTGCATTTTAATATTTATTCATCAATAGTACCCTAAAAGGATGGAAAGCTCTCCAATTTTCACCACTTAGCAATCAGTAAGTCTGTAAAAAATGCTTTTTCATTTATGGAAAGCTGTTTGAAAAGTCTTTATCTCACAAAAGGATATTTAATGATTGTTTTACTTTATGAGATTTCTGGAGGCAATTGGAAAAAAATTTAAGCTTGCTTGGAAAATCCTCAACTGCAGAAAAAAATATTCCATTTCCTACACCAGCTTTGAATCCCTAATTATGAATATAGACAGTTATTATAGTAATTATATTTTCATAAATTTTTTGCTTTTTAAAGAGATGCAATTTGTTCATTAATGTAATTCTTACAAATATTTTAAGAAAAGTAATAATTTGTATATGAAGTAGATTATCTGATTTTCAAAATTTTAATTCCAAGTGTCAAGCATTGGTGGTCGAGTGGTCAGCACAGCTGCCTTGCAAGCAGTTTTCCTGGGTTGCTTTCCGGCCGGCGCTATGACACATGGAAAAAAAGTATTATCACTTTTTATCTCGTCTTATGAAGAGTAGTTTGTACTCTGAAAATTTATAATGATAATTATTGATGAATTAGAAAGTATAACTTTGGCTATAATTATATCTAGTGAATTCAATAAATGGATTTGATATCCTGAGTTCATGAAATGTTTTATTTGACTTCGATTTAATTTGTAATAGCAAAATATAACAATTTTCATTTAAATATCCTTTTAGACATTATAACCAATATATATATACAAAAAATAAGAAAATATTAATTCAATAGTAACCTAAAATATATACATATTCATTACAATAAACATAAGTCCCATAAAACATGATTGAAAAACGGTGCATGTCAAATTAATGTTTCTATTTCTTAATTAAATATCATACCCAAATGAAGATCAACGTGTGTGTGTGTTGCAATATAAAACTGTTGTGATCAAAAATTTGCATTATCAAAGTTTAAATATAATTAATAAGATTTTTTTATTAGCATAGAAATTTAAACAGCTTTGAATAAATACATAATTAAAGGATACCATAAACTGCATTTAAAAAGTTCATTATGAAAACATTATCTCAATACAGTTTCATTGTCTACTTGGGAATTCAAGCTCTTTAGTGACATCACTTGGATTACAATCTTTTTAAATAAATTACATGTTTAAATTAAACAACTCTCATCATACTTAGTCAACTTCCAATATGTTGATTGTATATCCAAAACCTGGCCAACCTTTTCAAAGTTTTTCTGTTCATTTTTTAAATCTTTGAATGCTGGTATTTTTTATCTTCTTAAGACTATCAATCAACTTTTTCTTTTTATGCTTCTCCTTCTTTTAACTATACATTCCCTTTTGGTAAAAATTTCAGAATTCCTCTACCTCTAAATATATAGCAATAATTTTCCATATTACAATTTCATTAATAAGATTTCCCCCCCCCCCCAATAACTCTTTCAGCACTTTTATATTGCTAATTTTACCCTTCAAATATATTTTTTCCAATTTTTTTCCCAAATCAATATTTCTAAACCTACAATTTTTTTTTTTTTTCTGAATGTTCAAGTCTTTAAATCATATACAGTTACACTCTAAATATGAAAAAAAATTCACCAAAGCTCTTTTAAAATCCAACTTTAATTAACCTCCAGAAAGAGTTTCTACTTAAAGGTTAGCTCAGCCATTATAATTTTTCACTCTCCTTCTTTTAAAAAAACAAAGGTTTTCTTTTTATATCAAAATTGTCAGCAAATATGTAAAGTTAGTTAGAATAATCAATGATGCAATGTTCATTTTAAACACATGAAAGGTGCGTGTGTGTAAAATATTTAGCAGGAAGTGTCCAAGTGTTAAAAACAATAAGTAGTGGAATCATTATTAGAGTTCTAAGTTAAACTAGATATTTATTTGAAATTCAACTGAGTTTATTTGTATGCAAATTAGTCCTTGTTTTAATTACTGTGAATTAGATTTTAAATGTGTTGAATTTATGATGTAAATACAATTATAGTTAAAATATATTTCATCTTGTAATTTGAAGT
Source organism: Epiperipatus broadwayi (assembly GCA_028023455.1). NCBI lineage: Eukaryota > Metazoa > Onychophora > Udeonychophora > Euonychophora > Peripatidae > Epiperipatus > Epiperipatus broadwayi. The sequence continues at coordinate 2,428,059 of JAQFVV010012544.1, forward strand.
CAGATTCAAGAGGACCCATCTCATATAATTAGATTGAGTTATTATTAAGTTCAAGAATATTGAATTCAAAAAGGCCATCCTATAATTAAGTTGCTATTAAAACAGGCAAAACTCTCCATACAGTAGTGCCACTCAGTGCCAACCAGAGTAATCAATGGATGCTAGAAGGCTTGTGCATAAAATCCCTATCAAGCCTTCTGGCATCCATTGATTACTCTGGTTGGCACTGAGTGGCACTACTGTATGGAGAGTTTTGCTGTTTTACTAACAGTAATGTAGCTAGCATAAGAAATAGTGATCATGTGATGTTCAAGTTGTTATTGTTAAATTTAAATTCAGATCTTAGTTGGCTACTCTCTAGAATTGTCATTGTAAGAAAGGTGTATTGATTATAATAATCCCATTCTAGATACACGTGTGACAAGGCTATGAAGCTAATAATGTGAATAAATGTACTGTATTTGTGAACCAATCTATCAGAGTGTATTAAAGATCAGGGATTCACTCTATGGAAAGTATGCTTGATCGTATCAATCTGATTAGTATTATAAAATGTAACTGAAGAATTAATGTGTGAAAATTAAACAAATTAAACTTTGGTCATTACAAATAATGATCACTTTATTTCCCAGTGTGTATGAGAACTAAAAAGATAATCAAATTATAAAGAAAAGTTTTTATAAATATTTATAATATAGTCAGTTAGTAATATAAATATGTTTAGAATAAAGAACATATCTTGGTTGATAGTTGTGATACTTTGTAAATAAATCATTGTTTTGTTATTTGTTTACATAGTGTGCAATAACTTCTTTAAATGTAATATTGTCAGATCTATATATCAAGTCCATGTTCATTTCATCAGGAGTGGTTTGGCCATGTAGTTCACTGCTTGAATTCAACTAGACTATTTATAGATTCTTACTAGCAAATGCTGATTTTTTTAACAAAATATTTGCTTCTTCCTTTAATCAATCAATTAAATAATATGCACACACTTTTTACATAATAAAATATAGTTTGTTAGAATTAATGTATTCTAAAAGGTCATAAGATAAACCTTAAAATGATTTATATATTAGCACAACTAGTCTAACTAATAAACAGTTTTTTTTTTGTTTTTTTAACTTGCCTATCAAAGTTTTGTAGCCAGAAATCTCTAACAGCATTGTAAAGGGTTTTATGGGAGCTAGTAGTTCCCTCACAATAGCTTGCATTATTTTATTCCATTTATAATCGTATTTCTTTCTTTAGAAATTTTAAGATTATAAACTGCCACCCAATAGCAAATAGTGGCCAGACTTCACATACTTGATGAATTGGAAGAAGATCTGAATATATGTAGAGTGTGAGATGTCTGGGTTATTATTTAATATATGATGGTGATTTATGATGTTGACATTTTTATATGCAATAGAGTGTTCTAAAATTTATGTGCTGTTGGATTGCATATATATATATATATATATGTGTGTGTGTGTACAATAAATTATACAGAATCAAACATTAAGAATAAACAACATTAGTTTATCTAAATGATGTCCATTTATTAAAAATGTGCTTATAAGCAATAAATATTCTTAACTGATTTTTTTGCAGATTTGTCTTGAAATTATTACAAATGTTTAAACCCTGATAAATATCCAGCGGTGTACTTTAGTATTCATTAAAAGTATAGGGGATTTGAACTCAGATTTTCAAGCACCCTTCAACCATCCACACTATCTCATACAACTGAAACATATGACCACACACATGTAGAAAAGATTAACCATCACCAATATACGTATTTCATGCTAAACCAGCACTATCAGTTGGTCCAGATTATCATCTCCCACACATATATAGAATCAATGCTCCGTTTATATTAAGATAGCAAATCTTCATTCTTTAATGGACAGGCTTCAATCCACTGCAACCTCCAACTTTTCAGCCATCCATATCATTAAAAATCTGATGATGAAAACTCAAATCCCATGCTGATGCTAATATTATTGCCATGTCCATGTTGACCTGAAGTCACTCTGACCCCTCATGTATAAGATAGTATCCATTAAATACATATAAGAGGGATGGACAGAATACAAGCTTGATATGTAAATATTTGTATTTAATGGAAACTATCCTATACATGAGGGGTCAGAGTGACTTCAGGTCAACATGGGCATGGCAATAATATTAGCATCAGCATGGGATTTGAGTTTTCATCATCAGATTTTTAAAGATATGGATGGCTGAAAAGTTGGAGGTTGCAGTGGATTGAAGCCTGTCCATTAAAGAATGAAGATTTGCTATCTTAATATAAACGGAGCATTGATTCTATATATGTGTGGGAGATGATAATCTGGACCAACTGATAGTGCTGGTTTAGCATGAAATACGTATATTGGTGATTGTTAATCTTTTCTACATGTGTGTGGTCATATGTTTCAGTTGTATGAGATAGTGTGGATAGTTGAAGGGTGCTTGAAAATCTGAGTTCAAATCCTCTATACTTACAATTAAGCTCCCAGATTTGTGAAGAGTGCCTGGTTTTCAAATATTCATTAAAAATAAATTCATCATTTTGTAAATTACTTTTAAAAAAATAAATGTTTAATCAATCAAGTATAAACTAACCATTTAGACAATTATATTCTAAGATTTTACATCATTCCATTCAGATATAACTTTTCATGTTTAAATTTCGGGACAATTGACATTCACACACACACTTCTACATATATATAAATCACTAAACATCACATGATCATCATTTCTCATGCTTGCTCAAGCTGTTAAAACAGGCAAAACTTCGTGCATTCATTGATTACTCTGGCTTGCACTGAGTGGCACTACTGTATAGAGAGCTTTACTTGTTTTACCATATATATATATCAATAAACATATGTGCTGTTATCTAATATAGATGAAACATTTTTTTAAATAAATAACCTATTGCTAGACAAAGTCATTGCCAATAGCATCCCATAGGGAAATGATAAAAAGAAGGCAGTACTCATTGGTCTTTCTAATTAATTGTCAGGTGGTGAAAATTAATAGTTTTACATCTTTGTTTTACTTTTAGCTAAGAACAGCTAGATATTCATTTACTAATCAATGATAAATGATTAGCTTACTTAATTATAGTCAACTTTCTAAAAGAAAATTCTAAGACTTGAAAAAAATTTCACTTGGTTGAAATTTGAGGAGTTACAATGAGAGGGAGAGACACTATTTCTATGTGCAAGTATTTATTCTCTAAGTTCATATTTATTAATACAATATCAACTATTCTAATGTTTGTTCCATATTATAATAATATTAAAAGTCTATTTTTAAACTATTATTAAAAATACTTATATGTATATTCAACATTATATTTTCTGGCAGATTCATTGATTCTTACAATAGGATTCTATAATCAAGCTTCAAATATTAATAATAAAATGGAAAAACATTTTTTTAAAAGCAGAATTATTTTTTCAAAAAAATATAATCTTCTCGAGTTTTTATGAAAGAAGTAGCAAATATCAGTTTATGTATGCAATATTATCATTATTAAATTACTAAGACAAAATTTGATTAATGACGTTTTTTTAACGCTATTCAATATCTGAATGATTTTTTGCCATTATTCAGAGGAAAAAATCATTTCCTTTGACAACTAACTTTAGATATCAGTAAATGACACACAGTTATAAATATCATAGTTTTAATATGTTAAAAGTTTTTTTTTGTTTTGTTGTTGTTTGAAAATAAAGATTCTGACAAAATATCGCTTTTTCTATGAATAGGCAGGGCAGCCATGTTTGATTGATCGCGAAGCACTTAAAAGCTACTTTGATTATTATATTGATTTTAAACACTGTTCTAATTATAAAAAACATTATCAGTTGACAATATTCTAGTTAACTTAAATTACATATGACAAACTTAGCTTCAAAATTTAGAAACTATTTTAAAAAGAAAAAAAAAGGTGATAAATAAATAACATTATATATTTAACTTTTTGGTAAATCTACTGAAATTAAAATTAACTTTATTAAAAATAAAAGTTAATATCGTAATAGTAGTTCCAAGTGTTATTGATTTTTATATTTACATGTCTAAAAATGTTTAGAAATAAACATTAAGCATCACATGATCACATTTCCTATACTAGCACATTAATTGTTGATAAACAGAGCAAAACTCTCCATACAGTATTGCCACCTGTGCTAAACAGAGTAATCAATAGATGCCAAAAAGGCTTGTGCATTAGATAGGGATTTTATGCACAAGCCTTCTGGCATCCATTGATTACTCTGTTTAGCACAGGTGGCAATACTGTATGGAGAGTTTTGCTCTGTTTATTTATTTTAATGTTTAGAAATATAGTAAATCCATAGTCCTAAAACTTTTTGATCCTTCACTATAAAATAATATAACACAATTCAGTAATAAAAATTGACATTAATTATTTAGCAAATCTATAAAAACTATAAATTGTTTATTTTGATATAAATATAAAAAAACTCAACATAATCAGCAATAAAAAAAAATATTGATCGGTAATTGGACCAGAATGTTGTTCTTTTGAATAATTATTCTAAGATATCGATTATAATTCTGACTTATAGATTACCATATTTCTATTGTTTACTAAATAACATTATTATTACCTGATAGATAGACTTACGTTTTAAATGGAAATACAGATATATATATATACTTTACTACCAATTTTTAAACTGGTATATATTAATTTTTCAGGATTCAGTGGTGAGATTTTTTTGCAATAAAAGATGTTAGGGCAGTTTACTTTATACTTTTACAATATGTTTGATGAATTCTAAAACTCTTCTCTAATGAAATCATTTTTGAGGTGTTTTGGAGTTTTACCATGCTGCTGTTATCATTTCAATTTTTCTTCACTATTTTGTGTTTATCTATAACATTAGTTTGCTAGAAAAGATTTTTTGTCTGTAGAAATCATTAATTAAAACTACTAGTTTTAAAAATCTGAAGATATCAGAAACAAGCCTATGATGCCTGATTGAACAGACAGCATCATTGATTGGTAGATTATACAGCTTCAAAATAATTCTGGGTATGCTTTTTGATTTAATATTTTTAAAAAAATGTAATTTTCAGTCATTTATTTACATATTTAAGCTTATTTATTCAACATAATTGTAAAATATTTATTTTAAACCAAAATAAATATTTGATTATAGTTATATTTTATTTGATAATATTTGCTTTTAAGTAGATGAGTTGTAAAAATATATTTACAATAGAAGTAAAAGCTGTTTTTATTGGCTAACAAGAATTGTTTTCATATACACTAATGAAGAAATTTTGGGGGAAATTTTAATACAAGTATAATTTTTACCTTTAAAACATACTTTCATTTTATTACAATGTCTCAATTAAAGTTCATTTCTATTTTTAAAATGGTACTCAAATAAGAAACATTTTGTTCAATAGTTTTTTATGAATATACAATGTTAAGTAAGTAAAAAGGAGCCATTGTTACCATTACATATTCAGTTTAGTACTTAATTTTTTTATTTTGCAGAATGTAGATATTAATTTTTAGAATATCTTTCATTTGTAAACTTACATTTGTAATAAATAATATAAAGTGTATTAATATATGAAATATAATAATTGTTTAATTGTAAAAATAAAATGTTACAAATATGACCAAAGATCTCATTAAAATCTTTCAAAAAAGAGAAGAAATAGTTCATAAAGAACAAGTTACATTTTAACAGTGCATTTCCGTGAATTCTAAAACACTTGCTTGAAAACATTATTTTTCCCAGAATGTATTGTTTTCTAAAAAGTATTGAACTTTATTGCTCTTTATTGATTAAATTTTTAAAAATTCAAGACATTGCTTCTAAGGTCTTAAATCATTAATTAGGAATATTTAAAATGAATGTCAAGTTATTCTATTCTTCATGTTTTGTTTTGTTTTTTAGCAGAACACTACAACTAATTAAATATTGTTATTTTTAGCCTTGTTTTTTTTTACTAATAAATTGTTAGGTTTAAATTTATTAATGTATTATTATGATTACTATTTTATATATTAACACTATTTTATAATGAATAATTGGTGTCAAAAATTAATATGCTATTAAGACTACATAATGGAAAAATAATAATAGAATTAAACTTTGAATGGAATTCTTGTGATAGAGTTAAAATAAATATACATTTATGCTTGAAAAAAAAATTGTGAACTATAAAGATTTAGTTATGGGTCTGAAACTTGAATATTTAACAAAACAAAAAAAACAGTACTGAATCTATAGATCACACAAAAAGTATAATACTGACATTAGCAGAAAAAATTGAAAATGAAATTCAATCAAGCAAAACTAAAATACTGACATAGAGCTGAATAGGACATGTTGCTAAAAAAAAACTGATAATAGGTGAATAAATAATATATTAAATAAAAGATTTTAATTTACTTAGAAAGACCCAAAAATACCATTAGGTAACATAGATGGATAAAATAAAAAAGAATTAATAGAATGAAATGGAAAAAAACTATAGATAGGAAAATGTGAATTAAATTTGGAGATGCTTCTATTCTGCAATAGACGGGTTATAATAGAAAACACAATAGGAATTAGGTTCAGAAAATATACTTTTATTTTGCTTTGTTTTGTTTTTTGTTTTTTTGCTTATTTAATAGTTTTTTTGATAAATAAATATTTAACTTTCCATTTTAGATTATTTGTTTAGAATTTATTTTGTTTTAATGTTTAACTTTAAGTTGTTGTTTTTTTTATTCTGCATTGTAGTTTAAATTAAATTATTTTGCAGACTTCAAAAGTAATTCTTGTTAGAATCAAATATTTTATATGTATTTTTATAATTATATACAATACTATACTAGCCTCAAATATTAACAATATAATTTAATTTAAAAAAACTAAAGTTGTGTTATCATTTTTGTTTGTTTGTTTGTAAATTGATTTAATGTTTTATTATAGTTAAATGTAGGATTTTTAAAAACCTATTGTTATTAATACTAATACTCTACTTCTACATAAATTTAATTACTATATACATGTAATTAATTTAATAAAGTTGATTTTAAAAACACTAAATCTTTAAATGATAAATTGAAAGCATAACAAATTCATGATAATGTTGGAGTTCTGTTGTGAAGATAATTGAAGTTATAGACTAAACAAAAAACATCTTTATAATATTAAATCCATCAACTATTCATTATAATCTACCTAATGTTTTTGGATTTAAAAGTATTGTAAGAATAGATACATCAAATATTAGTCTGTTTTTCATAACAATTCTTTATTTTTAGTACAATGCTTACATAACACCCATTAACATCAACAGTTTTGATTGTCCCTGAAATCTTCTTCAGAACTATAAAATATATATACATAAATATACAAATTATATAAAAAATACAAATTATGTAAACATTATACTAAATATAAAGAATTGTTATGAAAAACAGATTAATTAATTAAGGCAATACAAAAAAGAAAAAATTAAGATCAAATATTAGGACTATAATCAAGCTAGAAAATGTTGTAGTCTCTCTAATAAAAAAAATGGATTAGTTGTGATAAAAAGAATAAAAAGTATTATAAAAATATTTTATTCAGGAAGTAGTAATAAACGAAATGATATAAACATTGTTTTGTTTATAGTTTCATAAATTGTAATCCAGAAAATAATTGACTTCTGATGATTATCAGATCAATGTCAATGATGTGGTGATTATTCAAGTATACATGTCAGTTAATGGTCATTTTGATGAAAAAGTTGAAATCATGTCTGAAGAATTGAAAAAATACAGATGATAAAGTAATAGAAAATAATGGATGAGAATTAAGAAATTATAATGGTGAAAGACTGTCTATTTTTGGTAAAGAAAATAACTTGATAATAATAAGCATACATTTCAAAAGTTAATGATTAACTCATAGAAAGGTTAAACTCTCCATACAATAGTGCCAGCCAAAATAATCAATGGATGCCAGAAGGCTTATGCATAAAATCCCCATCTAGTGCCTACTCATCCAATATCCCCAGACTAGTTTCTGGCTTGTGGCCTTTATCAGTGAGGAGCCTTGGATCTGAGAACACTGAACCTAGATCTTATTCTGGCTGGCACTGATTGGCACTACTGTATGGAGAGTGTTTCCTGTTTTAATAACAGTTATGGTCAAGCATAAGAATAGGTGATCATGTGTTGTTCATAAAAAGATTCAAGTAGTAGGAATAGATTTCAGTTAGATTCTGTTCTGATTATGATGTGATTAAATGTTTCAATGGCTTTTAGATTGTTTGTTTTAATCAAACAATAAAATTATTAATCTTCAAAAATATTGTAAATTGAAATATTATATTTTATTTTTTGTAATTTATTTTGACAAAATTTATTATTGGTTTGTTGTATAATTTGTTGATGCTAATGCTTATAATAATTTCTTAAAATGTGTCTAAAAAATATGTGAATAATTAAATAATAAATATAATACTTATTAAAAAAAATAACAGACAAAATGGATTAAAGAGTTCTTAATGCAGCCCATCGCAGGGCAAAGACTTTTTCAACAGCATCTCATAGAGAAACACAAAAAGCCATTACTTATCAGATTTGCCTTTGCCAACTGGTGAGAATTTATGTAGTTTTGCTACTTTTGTTTTATTGCCTACCTAAAATAGTTTCATGTTTATTTATTAGTATCTCTTTAATTATTAATTAGTTTAGTTATTGAAAAGCTATTTGCAAAAACAATATAAGTTTGAAATACAATCTAAAAATGTTCAAGTTTTACCTGGCTTGGATTCAAACACCAGGTAATAGACTTAGCAGGAAATGCACTATCATCACACCAATTGTTTTAATGTTAAAAATATATTTTTTATATATAAGTCATTCTTTTTATATCTTTCAGATTATATTTGCTTATTTAAATTCATGTAATATTGAATAATTAAAAATCTCCAGTTATTATTTTGTAAACACTCTTACGTACTAACCAGCTGGTCATGCTAAAAAATAATATAACAAGAAGAAATTATTATAAAACCCTGAATCTTGAGCAGATATGCAAAGACCAGAAGAAATAGTATTATTATAATTATTTATTAATTTATATTTACATTATTTATTTTAGGCTTTTTTTAATCAGTAATGATTATAATGGACTCGAGAGTTAGACATTTCTGTATTAATTTCAAATGAGATAATTGAGGGGTGGGGTCTCAGTTTTTGGCTACTTGAATGGAATTGTTCTGTTCCTTCCATTATTTCATCACTCAAATGTTTAATGACTACATTATTTATTTACTTTAGTGGGCAGTCATTCAACAAGACAACTTTTAAATATTTTTATGAAAAGTCTAAAGTAAATGTAATATCAACACTCAATTTAAAAGTTAAGCACTAAATAAAAATTCATATCAAGTTTGAATAGTAGAAATGACCAATTTGAGCTATGATTTATGGATGTTGACCCCAAAATGTCCCACTCCGCCACTGCACCAAAACATACAAATAATATAATTTTCTTTTGCTGTCACATCTTGAAATAATATTTATTATTATTATTTTCATCGTATAAACTTTAATACATTAATTTAAAATTGTATTAAAATGCAGACTCACTAAATATATTATGTGAATGTCAAGTTTAATTGTCTGTTACCACATGAGAATAATTAAATAAACATAGTATACTTGTCAAAACTTGTTTCATTTTAATTCACATTTTTTCTACTTTACTACAATTAAACCCTATTACAATAAATACTAAAATATTTATATTTTAATGGATTATAAAATAAAATGTTGCCTATTTCAATTATTTTTTATCTAATTCATTATTTAAAAATATATTACTGTATTGTCACATTGCCAACTGTAATAATTTGAATAATAGTATAATTAAATAATAGTAGATTCTGAGCAAGGTAAATTAAGACTAAGTGTTTCAATAAGCTTAGATGAACAAGGATTCCCTTTGGATCTTTACTTCTTTATTGTTTAACTTACAAAATTTAAAAACAGTTGTATATTATGGTTTTTAAATTTATAAAAAAAAAAAAATTCAATTTCCTTCCAGACAAAATCTCATAATTTATTTAGTACTAACTTTCAACTAAAGTAGCATACAATATTAAGGATAATATGACAATATTTGAAATACTGGTATTCTTCATATACGTGGAGCTTAATTGTAAATATAGGACATTTGAACACAGACTTTCAAGAACCCTTCAACTATCCACCTTATCGCATACCACTGATGCACATAACCACACACATGTAAAAAAAATCATCAATATATGTATTTTGTGCTGAACAAGCACTTGTCCATTGATCCAGATCATCTCCCACACATATATATATAATCAGTCCACAGTTTATATTAAGAGAGTAAATCTTCATACTTTAATAGACAGGCTTCAATCTACTCCAACTCTTCAGCCATCCATATTATTGAAAATCTGATGATGAAATAATAACTAAAGAAAAACCAAAACTGATGCACATTTAGTATTACTTAGTTTGCTTATTAATTCATCTGGTGCTGGATAAATTATATAGGAGGGGTAATTAAACATTAAAACTTATACAAGGCTTTTATAATTTTAAATTATCAATTGTTTAACTACGATTAAATCACTCCAAATTATTATTATTAGAAAATTATATTTTGTGATAAATTATTTGATAGAAACACTAAATCAATTGTCTAAATGGTATACTATTTTCAAATAGGATGTATCCATATTCACAATTCGGTAATGTTCTCTATTGGCCAAAATAAATGCTCTAATAGTTAAAATCTAGATGATAGAGTTTGGCTGTTTTTGTTTTTTTATTATCATTAATGAACAATTATTTGTTTTTTTATATAATAAATAATGTATTAAACCACTAAATATCACATGATCATTATCTCTTATACTAGCACATAATTGTTATTAAACAAGGCAAAACTCTCCCTACAGCAGTGTCACACTGTGCCAACCAGAGTAATCAATGAATGCCAGAAGGCTTTATGCACAAGCCTTCTGGCATCCATTGATTACTCTGGTTGGCACAGGGTGGCACTGCTGTATGGAGAGTTTTGCCTTGTTTAATAAATAATGTGCTAAAAAATTATACAAAATGTGTAAAACTGATTTGCAATTGATTTAGATTTACTATCACATATTGAGAAAATCTTATATTTGTGTCCAGATTACAATTAAATTAATATATTTACTTTAACAGAATTGGATAAATCAAACTCCAATAATTTCTGATGAAAATAGTTTTTTTCCACTACTAATATTATTCTATAAGTAGCGTTAATTCACTTCCCAAGAAAATATTAAATTTTATTTCACAATTTAACCAATAATTTGGTGAGCAATGCTTTTAACCTAAGAGGTTATAATCATAGCACTCAAATGTATTGGGTAAAAAGTTTGAGCCCTATGATTATGGTCTCCCAGAATGAAAGCATTGCTCAGCAAATTATTAGTTAAATTGTGAAATAAAATTTAATCTTTTCTTGGGAAGCCAATTAATGCTACTTATAGAATTACATAGTTAAAGAAAAAAGCAATATTTGATAGAACTACTGATGGTGGTAAAAGTATTTTTAATATTTTAGTAATCATGCATTCAATTCAATAATTAGTGCTTTAAGTTCCAATGAACATATATATAGTGGCAAGAAAAATTGAAGACAGTAATTGTTGTATGTAAATTTTCAATTTCAAAAATAATTTTATTATAAATGAATATAATTAATCAAAAAATTGATAATTTTGTCCCAAAAATAAATTTTGAAAAGACATATTAATACCTCTTATGATCAAAATCAGAATAAACAAAAGTGATTCTTCTGATAGAAAACAATTTACAAAAAAAGTAAATGCACTTCTCCTATCAAGTTAATAATGCCATCTAAGTGGTTAACAACAATAAAAATAAATCTCAAGTATTTAATTTTATTGATGACAGTTTGAAAAATAAATATTTCTTATAAAGATAATAGTAATGAAAATGCAATTGTAGATAAGTGTCAAGCATTAGTGGTCCAGTGGTCAGCACAGCTGCCTTACAAGCAGTTGTCCCGGGTTTGCGGGTTCGCTTCCTGGCCGATGCTTTGACACAGGAAAAAAATATATTATTCACTCTAAAATTTTAATATTATCTAAAGATGATCATAAGCAAGGTTCTGATAATAATCCAAACTATAATTAAAAAAAAAAAAATAAATTTAAAATAATCTCATTATAGTTTCATATAAAAAAAGTATAAATGGGAGACAAGGTAAGCAAAATTTTAATAGTGAAACTAAAATGCATTATATATATAAAAAATATTTTCTTATAAGAATTGACATAATAATGAATGGAACAAATATGAATCATATAATGATAGTCTAAATTTTACTATTATATTTTACAGATTATCATCTAAAAATAAAAAATATGTATCTTTTTATATCTCAAAAAACAGTAAATTTGAAGACCATGTGACAAAATAATGTCAATTCTAGCAGAATTATTGGTGAAGTATTACAGGTATTGATAAAAATGTAAATACTGGTATATATAACTACAATATTCCTAAACCCAATTATACTCTCATGATAATTAAGGCAAATTCTAAACAGTTGAGCAATTTATATGCAAAATTTTAGGTTTGTGCACTAAGTTATTTAATGCAAAGCATAACTTTCTAACTGAGGATTAAAATATTTATCTAACAGAAACATAGTTCAAGAAAACATTTAACATGAACAGTGATTAAATCACAGATATAATATGGTTCAATATGATAGACCTCCCCCCTCCCATTTATCAAAAGATAGTTATGTACTAACAATTTTTAAAAATAGTACTGCACATATTTTACATTATATAAACATGAAATTATATTGCTTATTATGAATATACCAGTGATAAAAAGATTCATCAAAATAGATTGATCTTGAACCAATTTGTTATAGTTTTGAATTTATAGATGTTTAACATGCACAGCTATGCTTTAAATTAAATATTTTTAACTATTACTGTTATAAATATTTTAAAAAATAGAATACCCTTTGATAACAGAAAATGTAGATCATGCAATACTAGAATTTGAATTGTCTTGAATGGCTAGATTTAAAAAGATTTATTTATCTAGCATAAAAAAATGCCATACATGTGGAGATTATTATAATTTCTACCAAGTAATTAAATATACTGCTTGGAATGAAATTTATAAATATCAATTTCCAACTATATTAATATATTCCAAAAAATATATTAACAGATATTGTTGACAAATTTATTTTAGTCAAACGCAGTAGAAGTTTTAAATTTCCAAAATGGTGTTCTAAAAAAACTGACAATGTATTGTAACAGTCAGAATCGTCTATAGACATGAAACTGAACATTCTAGAAGGGGTTGCCTTCTAGATATACTAAGTTCGAATCTAAAGCCCAAATTTCACAGTGCCATCTACGTGACAACGCATCTGATGCCACTACTAGTATGACCTTTGACCGGTGCCTGGTGGTCAGGGAGAAACAAAAGACTCTATACTAAAAGAAGTTTGGGTGGCTAATTAACATCTATGGATTTACAAAAGAAATGCAGAAAATATATATATATAGACCGAGACAGTGATAGGAATCAAATAAAATAAGAGATCAAATTTAGTTTTAAATAATTTCACAAAATTTATTTAAATAAAATATATATATAATGCCACTGTCTGCTTATATGAGACAGGGACACATATTAAATAATTGTGGGCATTATATTTCAATAAATGACAAAAAGGTTTTAAAACAAAGTGATATATTCTATTCCTCGGGCTAATAGCATTACGATAATGTGCTTGACGAGATAGGAACATGTGCGAGGTGCTTTGAGCAATTATACAAGTTTAAGAAAATATTTGAAAATTAAGTGTTCTAAAATATTTATTGATTTCGAGAATAGCACAGACAAAAGCTTACTAAGCAACAAAATGGGAATGTGATCAAAACATTTATTTGAGAATAATAATAATAGAGTTGCATTGGGAGGTCAGTATTGCTGATAATGAATTTATTAAAGTTGGAGGGTGTGACACGTTTAAGTCACGGATGCTTTGTAAAATAAATATAAAATAAAACAATATTGAAGATCCGGAATAATTACGGAGGGCATCTTGCTGCTAACCCGTAGGAAAGTATTTTATGAACAGCTGAAACTTAGCGACTGTGTGACGATTGCGTTTAATTCCCAGGTGTGTCATTTGGGACACACTATGCCTGGAAACTTGCAATAAATGAAAAGAACGGACTTTACCGTGTAAAGAATCCTTGGAAAAATAAAACAAAGCGGCCTCAACAACCAATTCATTTACCAGCAATACGAGACTAGTGTATATAAAAACATACTGAATGGGTTTTACTCGAATTAAGAGAAATGCCCAATCAAATTCCCCAAAATTCATTTAAAAAGGGTCCGCACATTCTCGACGTCAATGATGAACTTTATAATTAAAGTAGAACACGGTAATTAAAATAGGAAAATGCATGCTTGTGGGTTTAAAAAGTAAGTATAGATTGATATACGCAATCATGCATTAAGGGACCCATTTAACCATTGACTTCGCACATACTCTTATATTAGATTAAAATCAATAACATGTAGATTTTAAACTATGTGATTATATTATATTAAAGAAAAGAATCGCCCTCAAATGAGTGATTTGCAAGATAATAAAATTGGAAAATTATTTAGAAATCTAAAATATGCCTTCATAGCGGTGTATTATTTTCATCAAAGGGAATAATTCACTCAGTCAAAGACAATTCTGACACATTATCATAATAAAATAACAGAAAGCTTAATCAATAGAAAATATTAACCCAAGGATAGAGAGCAAAATGTTGAGTAAACACGTTAAAGAAATACATAATGAAGTTATGTGAAATATAAAAAAAACAATTTTAAATAGCTATAGCATGTTAGTTATCACAAGAGCTCTTGGGTTAATTTAGGGTTACCTCTGGAGAAGCATTTTCAGGTAGATGTTCGGCAGGTTTTATAATTCAGCAGCAAAATCTGGAAATGTTCATATTTTTGGCAGCGGCAGCAGTTCCGGGGTTCCTTGTGTGACAACTTCCGATGGTCTACAGCAGCATATGACCATTTCAGAGAGAGATAGCCTTCTTGCACTCTACTCTGTCATGTCAAGATTTACAAATTACTACTATAATTTTGGTTAGAAACATTAGACCTCAGAATGATTTCTCTTAGAAACATTAGAAGAATGGAGAACAAAAGAAAAACCTCCTTTTTATAGTAGAATTTAACAATAGAACTTCCCTGGAGCATTACAAAAATATATCGGACTTATCAGCTGTAATCTTACGAATGTCTCAAGGAATTCAACATTAATTAATTTATTTTGTTACTTTCCCTGTCGACATTCGAATTACAAACTAGATTTAATTAAAAATTACTTTTACTAATTAAAGAAAACCTTAAGTGGACAGCTGCTATTTTTTTAGATAAATTTATATAACATTAACTAATTAAACTATTGTCCCTCATTTATTTTAAAGAAATATTTGGAATGACTTCTATTAAATTAAACGAAAATTATTTTACTTTTAACTTGCAATATTTGAATCTATTTACTAAACGAATATTTACTAAATGAATTTTATTTTAAATCAAAATATATTACAACAGTAATATATTTGTAAACAGATTCAAACAAAATAACTTTAACAATTTATAATTTTGATAAGTTTTAAAATGCATATCGTAGTGTGTGCACAATTACAACTTATATAATCTACTTTTTAATAAATCAAAATTATGTGAACATATACATAATCTATAACCTTTTATTTATTTAGGAATTACTTATATATACAATACGAGCATTGTACTCGTGGTTTAAAATTAGGCAGGATTTTCAGTATAAAACCGTATTGCAGACACACTACGATAGAGATTGGGGTTCAAACTAGGGTATGAGGGTAGGAAGTAGGTGAGAAAAGGTGAAATGAAGATCTGCAAAGCAGACCTTACTGTTTCAGTATAAACTGAAAAAGATCTTCATAGCCTATATAAACAACTATAATATATATATATATAATATTTTATAATTAACACATTTATATACTATGTACTAAAATGCTGAAAATAATTGGGTTTTTTTTAACTATAATTGTTTTTTTTATATGTTTAACCTGAAATAAAAGTGAGAAATGTGATCGAATTAATTAATTTCTAGACTTCTCATGCTTATATTTTTAAGTTAAATATAAAATCCCAAAGGTAATTGAATAAAACAATTATTTTTGACTTTTTAGTGTACAGTAAATAAAATGCATTTGTTATAAAATATTTTTGTATACATTATTTTTAACTTTGTATTGTAACCTTTTTATAATTATTCCAGTATTAATTCAAATGAAGAATAAAAACAATATTGCAGTATGTGTAATACATTTTAAAAATGTATATTAAAAATCAATTCCTAGAATCATGTGACTTGCTCCCTTTTCTGTTGTATTTGATAATGAGAATTACTATGCTTTTAAAAAAATAGTAAAGAATGATTTAATATCCACTTAAATGCTTTTAACTTATCTAGAAAAAACCATAAAGACAATATGTCAGCATAATATTTGTTTGAGTTGTATATTATGTCAGCATTAATTCATAATGTCAAAGTAATCTTATTCTTTAATGCAGTTATATATAAAGTATATAAATTATAAATGAAATGCACATTCAATTGTTTTGTCTGTGTTTTTATGTATAGTGTATCAAATATTATATAACTTAAATTTATTCTTTTGTGTATGTTAATACTTATGTAAGGAAACATTATATGTTACTACTTATATATAATTTTCTATTAATAAAGTTAACTTTATAAACAGAAAAACTGATCCAATATTATTTTGTTTATAAAAAACGCTTTAAAAAAATTGTGATTAAGAGAAATTAAAATTTAAAGCAACATTTACAATCAATAGAGTTTTTTTTTTAATTATTTCTCACTGATTTTACCATAAATGCTTTTTACTTTTATGTTTTCTTTTTTAAAAAAAAATTATTTCATGTGCATCACTGAAAATTTACTGAACCAATATCAACATATTTGAAATTTAGCCCACTAACAGCCTTATTTATATAAACTATTTGACAATCCATTGTCATATTACATTGACATTAATTTCAAAATTTGAAGAAAATCTATATAATAGAAATATGTTAAAACTTGATTACGAATTTATCCTGAACAAATAAGTAAATAGTTTCAAGTTAAACAAAAGAGTTTACTAATTATAGTCACTTAATGAAAAACTGTCAAAACAAGACTTTTAAGATTATATTTAAAATGTTCAAATTAATATGCATAAAAATCTTACACAAATTTAAATATACTAAGGAATCATCTTTCTAAAATGTCCAATGTATGTATCACAACTATCTGTTCAAATGATTTAATGTCTTATTGTTCAATCTATTGTGAACTATATTTACTCAAACTTTCTTATTAAATAATAAATCAATAAGTATATTAAATAATTTATGGATGAACAGTATCACTCCACAAAACTCATGATAATATATTAGTTTTTATTTATAAAGAATTCATTGAACTTTTGGTTCAGTTTTGATACATATTTTTAAATTAACATTTAAAATTGCAATTAAACTGGTAAAGTAAATTCCATATGCAAAATTAAGAAGGAAATTAAAAGTCTATAATTATCAATTTATTTTTTTATTATCCATATTGTTAAGAATTTTTGAAGAATAAATTCACATTCTCTAAAAAATATTCTTCCTTATTCTCTTCATCGATTTGATCAAATGAGACAAGTTTATACCTATATGATGCTTAGTAAAACTGCTAAAAAAGAAGTCAGTTGGATGTAATCTAATTTGATCTGACAAAAGCTTTTAATAGACTTGATCATAGGTTACTTATAAAAGTGGAGAAAATTGAATTTTCACCCAATCTAATAATTTTATTTAAATCACTGTTGTCTGAAAGAACTGATTATATTTATTATAATAACAAAGAATTGACCATATTTGGCTTTAAGTTTGGCCTTTATTGAAATAACATTTTAAGGTCAATACTTTTTGCCATATACATATCAGATCTAATAGCATTTTTTCCTGATAAATGAATTTTGTATTATGCAGTTGATGTTAAATTTTTCTAAAATCATATGCAAGAAATATATCAAAATTTTAGAAAATTACATCAACATATTTTATATCTGGTATCAAACAAAAGTAAATATTAACAAATGTAATGTCATAATATGTTTTAAAAAGATAAAACAAAGTCATTACTATATTGATATACTATTAAATAATTAAATGTGTGGTTTATATATGTAATGAGTTTAGTGTGGAAAAATTACTGTAAATTATCTGATCATTATTTATATTGATATACATGAAATACAGAAACCATTAACTGCAAAGGCTTAGGGTTTAATATTTACAAGCAATTTTAATTTTAAATAATACTTAGTATATTCAGTTACCAAAACATTCAAACTCATGAAATTAGTACTAAGATCCAAATTGTTTTTAGTTTTTGAAGTAGTAAATAGATATTTACTAGTTTAATAATGCCAATTTCATATTATGGATAAGTTGTGTGGAGTTCTTATAACCAAACAAATGTATAAAATCTATAGAAAGTTTTAATCCAATAAACATCATATGATCACCATTTCTTATGCTTGGTCTTAACTGTTATTAAAATAGGCATCCATTGATTACTCTGGCTTGCACTGTGTGGCAATACATATAGAGAGTTTTGTCAATAATATTTGGTAAATGCTCTTTGAAACAATTTAAATTTATTACAAGTGGTAACCAAACCATATATATATATATATATATATATATATATATATATATATATATATATAGTTATATATATATATATATATATATATATATATATATATATATATTGAACTGTATTAAAATATGTATAGTTCATGAATGTTTTGGCATTTGGTAATATTTTAAAAGCTAAAAGTAAAATTTAAAAATCATTTAAAAGACGGAATTTAGTTTGTATTTTTTAGTTAATTTAATTTATTTTAGATGCAATACAATAAAAGTTATTTGTGCATTTATAATTATATATTTAATTAAAAATAAAAGTTGAAATTGGAAGGAGTAAATATACTTGCTAATTATTAATCCAGATAAATAAAGGACATTCCAAACGCAAGAGATTACAACCAAAGTTTTAACAATTAAAGATGGCCAAAAGAACCTATAAAAACATAACTTTGTAACAAAAAAGAAAAATAAATGTACAAGATTATCAATTTTTATTTTGATAACAAAAGATGAGAATATATGCAGCAGAAATTTAAAAAACTGACCTGAAGTAAACAGGATCTTTTTGCTAAAACGTTTCATGCATCCTGGATGGGTGAGAGGACAAGGCTTAATTATGGTTTTCTTGTTCTCTCAACTGTCATAAAAAATCAGGAATATACATTTTCTGAACCAATGCATCAGGCAGGAATAGAAATGAGCATTTTGTGGACATCTTCTCTCATCATAAAGAAATCACTCCAAAAGTTTTGCAACTGGCTGTACCAGAAATGTGAAAATGTTGACAGAAGAAATCAATTAACTTCAAGTGAGTTCGAGATACCAAGAAATACATGTATGCTACAAGAATCTATGGTCTACACAAACTTATTGATAAGCTGCTATTATTCATACTCTGATTTGTGACTAATTAAATTTTTGGAAACTAACCTTCACTATGAAGCTTCTAATATCAATATCGACATTCACCTAGAAGAAACTTAAATGTAATATGAATGGTTTTAATTATTTGACCAATATTATCTGGATGAGCATGTGTATGTTTTTTCCATTTTATTAATAATTTATCATTTAAATAGTTTAATTGAGTGTAATAAAATATTTAACATTAATATCAACTTTTCACTGTGTGTGATTAATTTTAGTTATTTAGGTTATATAAGTCATGTGACATCTGACTTGTTATTATTACTATTATTATTAAGTTTAGAAAATTGTAGAAATTACTTTTGCCAATATGCTTGTTTAATAATTAAGCCCAGGGAAATTTCTTAAAAAATATTAAATTTAGTTATTTACTGTAAATCTGCTCGATTAACGTTAGTGGGTCTACAGACTCTGGCACCCTCACAAATAAATTAAAACTAACTCTGTCAGCAATTTGAGCTGCAAGAAATTATTAGGTCAGCTAATCTGGAAATATAAATAAGTTCTTGAGATATCTAAACTCATACATGAATGGAAGTTTCTTTTTTTTCATAGTTTGATTAACTAGCATTTTATAGTGCATAATATAAGACCTTAAATCAAAACATAAAATGTTACAATATAGATACATATATTTAACCATACAATTCTGTCTATTTACAATATTGTTTTATACCATCACTGCTATGGACTAAACTTTCTTACCTCATAGCATGTTATGTTATGTATGGCTACTTTCTTTTGACCATCTTAAACAAAACACTGCCATTGTTTAGCTGTAAAATTAGTAGTAAACCCAACAATTTTGACTAATAACTTTCTCCTCATTGAAATATTATCTAATATTCACTTACAAAATTAATTCATTTATTTTTTAGAAGGTGTTTAATTCAGTCTTTATGTGCATATTTGTTTGAGCCAATGACTGTCATCACTGGACTAATATGTAAGTATCCAAGATTATATATATATATATATATATATATATATATATATATATATATATATATATATATATATATATATATATATATATATATATATATATATTCAAAAGTAATGTATATCATAAATGCAAAATATTTTTTGAGTAGCCTTTAATTAAGTGAATCCTATTATTAATATTTGACAATCAATCTAAATGCATCATGAGAGGAGACAAATACTCCTAAAGAAGACAGTATCCAGTATTTTTGATGTTGATAATTATATTTGTACAAAACTTCTATCTTTTTTGTTGTTGCATTTCTTTCTCTTATTTTTTTTTCTGGAGTTAAGATGGCTATACCTGTTAAATATAGCTTATAAAAAAAGAAAAGAAATCCCTATGAGTTTTGAAGAGTGATAAAGTGAAGAGTTCAATAAATAGAACTTATTCGATCAAAACACAATCTGTTACTTCTGCTAGTCAAAATTCACATGATCACCAGAGAAACTAACAATTTGATTATATTTTTATTTTAAAAAATCCAAACTTCAAAAATTATTAGAAATTAAGAATTAGAAACATTAAATTGTCTATATCTAATGACCAAATTATGTTGAGTAACTTGTTTTTTTATTTGAATACACTGAAAGAATAATGTGTTTGGAAAATTACACAGGGAATATATGCAATGTATTGTTTATTCTGAAGTGTATTTATATAAACTCAGAATAAATACAGATTTGCATAAGTACACAAGTATGATTAAATATTTATTAAACTTATATACAATACATGGTTACATATATTGAAACAGAATATATTGATACATCCCATTTCATCTACTATGTTCCCTATTAGTAATTATTCTAGGTTTAAACCCCATCAAGTACACATATATTTATGTATATATGCATATGTACATATATATCTATGTATAGTATATATATCTAGGTATATTTTATATGTTAAAGTAAACACACATCAATGTAAACATAATTATATATATATGAACACACTTATGTATATGCGACAAAGCTGTGATGCAAAACTGATTTAATAGCATTACAGTGCAATTATAATTATAAATCTTTGATTTAATATAACATGTGTATAAATTTATTCATTATTTGACTCAAGAATTGCATATATATTCCCAATTCCACAGGTGTCCAACATACATATATAATGAAATGTTTATGCAGAAATTATTTGGTTTCTAAAAGTATTAAATAATTCTTAATAAAAAGATCACACTACATGCACCTGTTTTAGATTTGTATGGTGGACAAATGTAAATTTTAAAATAAATTTTAAAACATATCTTGGACAAAGCAAATGTATCCATCCAGCACTATTTTCTTTTCATTAGGGAATCACTTTTGTCTTTACCAGGATGAGAATGTTAAATTTAAAGTTTAAAAATTAAAAGTTGTAAACAAGTTAATATGTTTTAGACTGTAAAACCTTGCTATAAACAAATATGACAGCAGGGATCAGAAATCTAGTATATAAATCCCAATTTTCAGCACTTTATATCTCTCTTGTAATAAAGTTTAAGTAGTTGCTGCTGAGAGCTACACCCATTGAAAATTAGACATGAGTGCCTAGGAAGGCCCCAACATTGCCATTTTCCTATGGAAGAATGGTGATCTTTCACCCACTGCACATCATCATCAACACTGCCGTAATTGAGGAGACCAGTACCATCAGCTGCCAAAGAAGACCTTGAAGAAGTATAGCCTATTCAGAAGTGACAGTACCCACTACAAATGCTGTACAGCTCAGCCTTGAGAAGAAATCGGTAATATCTTCACCACAGAGCTCTATAAAGCTATTTAAACTTTAATATTTAAAATAATCTAACTATGAATGTTCATAAAATTATAAAGTAATAACTCTTAAGCAATTAAATCTTTATTAAATTAAATCTATAAGTGTAACTGTAAAATCTTGCCTATCAATGTAATTTTAAAATTAAGTTTCTAAAATTGTAATAAGTAAATCATTTGATAATTTAATTTTTTTTATAATCTGCAGCCATGCCTAATTTTTATATTAATTATTTGATTTCATTTTAAATTTATGTAATATGCTATGCCATCATTTTAAAGCAAGGAGAATTAATATAAATCTTTGGGGGAGATGATTAGAAACTCTCCAGTAAAATGTTTCATTGCTTTTTTAGCAATCATAAATCGCTGCTTTGATATTTATTCTCACATATAACAACAGACTGCTATGAACTCATTGTTATATATATATATATATATATATATATATATATATATATATATATATATATATATATGGGGGGTTACTTAAGCTTCCATGTATTAGCGTGTTAGTGAAGGTTGAGATTATATTATGTATTAGTTAAATAATGGCCAGAGATGATATTGCAAGCATATTTGTAATTATTAATAAAGGCCTCAAATATGTTTTCCCTCCCTAGTTAATTATAAAGGAATATTTACAGATTTCATTTATTAAAACTAGATTGCTATTAATGAACCCTTCTGAGCATGAGTAATATATGATAATTTGAGAACTGGGTCAAGGTAGTTTCTGCTGAATAAAACTATAGAATTTAGTGCACTTAAATTTGTCTTTAATATTATTATTTTATAAGCATTACAAATATGTTTTTACTAAACACTATTGTGTGTTATGACTTACTATGCTTTCTTTTAAATTGGTTCATGATTATAGACCATCCCATTATTTGGTTCAGATAGCTAGACTCCTAGAACTGGAACACGAGGGTCCAAAGCCATATTTCAGCTGCTCCAACGCACCAAACTAAATGTTCTTTATTATATGATCCAAGGGAACAGAGTACCGGGTACTGAGTGTCATAAATAACTATACATTTATATTGAAACCCTTAATTCAGTATTTAGCATCATAGTATTGGAAGCCCAGCTACAGTAACCAGTTCATTCTACCCTATTAGATAACTTCAGCATTGGACTGAACCTGGAATCTGGTTAACTAAGAGAATCTGTATCTGAGCATATTTATTGCTCAATGATAATATTGTAGAATTAGCAACTAAGGCTACATATTATATCATCCTGGTAATGTTTATCTTATAACTAGAAAATCCTGGGGAGTTGGTATACATATATATATATATATATATATATATATATATATATATATATATATATTGTACCCTCACTTCTAGGAAATTTGTAATAATAATAAATAAGTCTAGCTCAAATAAATAATTATGTTCACTTTAAAAAAATGTATCCAATCAATAATAATATATTCTTTAATACTATCAATCATTAAACTAGCTTTAACTAATAAATAATAATATAGTTCTGTTTTATAAATTAAATAAATAAATATCTAATAAAAATCATGAGACTATGAAGTGAGTTTACAAGTGGCAAAACGAATACATTGAGCCTATATACCATAGGATACTACCTCAATGGTATAAGAATACTATCCCTTTCTATTATCTCAAACAACAAATCTATAGCATTCCTATGTCTTTAACAATAATTAACTAGCAAGCATCACATGATCACATCTCCAATACTAGCACATAATTGTTTATAAACAAAGCAAAGCAAAACTCCATATAGTGGTGCCACCTGTGCTAAACAGAGTAATCAATGGATAATCTGGGGATATTGGATGAGTAGGCATTAGATAGGGATTTTATGCACAAGTCTTCTGGTATCCATTGATTACTCTGTTTAGCACAGGTGGCATTACTATATGGAGTTTTGCTTTGCTTTGTTTATAAATAATTAACTAAGTAGAATTATTCTTAATGAATTAATCCCAATTAATTAAAATTATCTCAATAAAATAATCGTCATCTCTTTATCTAAATAATCTAACTCAAATAATCTCAGATTCTTTTAAAATAATTTGAAGCAATTATATTTATGTAATTAAGCATGATAAAGGATTTAATATCATTCCCAACTACATCTGACTAACATTAATAATAGTCTTCAATGTATACTTTAATCTCATCTCTTTTCTTATTGTAATATTAATCATGTATAATAAATAATAATAATATAATGTAATCTTTTATTATCCATATAGCATCTTAAATAAATATGTGGTACGATCTTATAATCTGAAAATATGTGGCAACTAAAATAATACTATAATTCTGTGTAAAATATTTTGATAGTTATTCTATGACCATAATAATGATATGATAAATGAAGTTTCCTAAAGAAAAATCATATCACAAATATAACTCTTAAATAATAACTTTATTTATGTTGTGCAAATATTATATTTTAATTCAAATCATCTGTGACTATGTAACTGTGATGTGGTGAAATTGAATCAACACCAAAGTTTATAAAACAAACTTGACAAATTTTATTAACAAACTCAACACTAAAATTATTTACATTATTTACAATATTAAGGAATTTTGTTTATTCACATTTATGTACTTTTCAAAAATAAATTAAATAAACTAAAATATAGGCTACAGAACATTCTTTTTAAAAATATCTATTATTTTTCAAAAATATTATCATAGTATCTTTATTACATCTCCATTAAATTTCATTAAGTCAATATGTTCTAAAAAAAAATCAGATGAATTAATTATTTTATTATGGACTTATTCTTGTTTTTTTTTTTTTTAAATATATATATAATTTTATAATTCCATATAGTCATTCCTCATTAAATAATGATGTGAATAACCTTAATTAATATCATAACAATTAAACTAAACTGCTTACTAATCATTACTTTAAATATCAAATATAATGTATATATTGGTATGTTATCATAAAATCACTTTTACAAAACTTATGATTACTTATATTCATTAAACACGATTTAGTTTTGTCCCTTTACTTGTAAAAAAAAAATGCATTATAAGTAAGTCTTTGAAAAATAATTAATAATTAAATAATATCTTTATAAACCCCCTTTTAATTATCAATTATTTATTTTTATAAAAAAATCATTTTTAAATATGAAAAGTTTTATGATTCTTTCACTGCTAAAATCATGTTCTTATAATCTTTACATTTATTTCTATCTTTACTCTAAATAACATAACTTATTCTGTATTTCCAAACTTATTCATAATTTCGTATTTTAAATACCATCTTTCACGTAGATATATGGAATAAACTATAACTTTAACTTAATAACACCTTTATCAACTAATCCTCATGGTAACAGTGTATAAGAAATGAGGTATAACTTATTTGTCTAATAACCTCCACTACTGAATATAATGTCCAGGCTATCTATTCAGCATTATGGAACATTAAACTTTAACACACAGAAAACAAACACTGCCATGAATATATACAAGCTATAGGGCTAAGTTATCTATACTTGCACAATCATCACTATAGTCTACCCTTATTCCCATATAAATAAACCCTATATAAAATATTATCTTGGTCTTATTTAATCTAATACTAAGCTATTATCATTAGAGATCTATCACTTTACATTGTTAAATTCATTCCCACATTTCTATAACAATAAATAAATTCATGCTTAAAAATAACAATCTAACTGACTAATAAGACAAAATTATTTCATCCTTTAGTAACTCTCAAACCTAAGTATAAACAATCAGTATCAATGTCATACTTTAATACCTTAATCACTTAAAATAAACACTAAGTTCAGTTATAATAGAATCATATACTTATATTTCCCTTATGTTTAAATATCCTTATAATATCAATAAAAGTATGCATATTCTTTAAAATAACTAAACAAATGATAAACTATGTGTATGCATCGTGTTTTATACATGTCCTTATACATCCACACAAAAAACAATAAAATACATTATAAAATCATCAATGTTTTTAAATTGCTACCATAAGTAATCTCTGCTGACAATTACTTAGTTGATGTTTTCTGGATCACAAACTAAATAAAACATTTTAATTATCATTTATTCTACATTATCACACTTTTTAAATAGATGAAATTTTTTAAAAAAATTATTAAAGAGTTTTTTTACAATAATAATTTAATCACTAGGTTAGTAAATAATTTAATGTTCTATGTTCCTGCCCTATTCCTATTCTATGAATAAGCATAAATATGAAAGTAAAAAATAAATTTAAGACAATATTTACAAAAAGAAATTCCTTCAAAAAAATTCACTAAGAGAATGTCTTTTTCTCCTGGTACAATGTTGTTGATCACACTTCTGATGCCAAAACTATGCATGCTCTGGTATTTCACATTACAACACAAAAAAAAATTCAAGATGACTGTTCCACACTAACTAAGGTAAGTTCATTTCACAAAATCCAGATTGATTTAAGTAATTATTATTTTGTCTCCAAAAGTTTAAATAATTCCATTGCTATGTAAATATAGTATTAAAAGTACTTTTGACATTTTGCGCTAAAATAATTTCCAAGTTCTTGTAACTTTTATCCATATTTCCCAATGCTCACGTTTTCTGATACAGCATCAAATCAGCATTCCAAAATAGTTTCCATGATATAAATAAAATTCCATAAATAATTTAATAACTTTTGTATGTCCAGCATACATTAATTTATTTTTACAGATTCCTTCGTAATATGATATGAAGCATTCTGCTATGATCTTAATTTTTATATATCTTTTAAAAATCATAGTCTTAAAATTAATTTTCCATATTCCTTCATAAAGAAATATTTCAGCGTCTTAAAATAATTCTTTTTGTCAGGTTAAAAAAAAAAAAACTTACTATCTTATTTTAAATAAGCTTTCTGAATAAAAAGCATTTCATTTTTTTTTCATTTCCATTTCTGACAAACTTTTCTAAAACTCCTCCATGAAGTTCCTTTTACTAAATTCACTAGTAAGTTAACATGACTGATTAATATAGGCAAAATTATGTGCCTAATAGAAAAATAATAATTCAACATTTTCATCCATAAATTTAAATTCAATGATGGTTTCTTCATGTTTAGTTTGACGTTAAATTAGGTTTAATAAATTAGTAGGTAAGGAATTACTTAATTTTTAGCCTCACATCTCTATATCATGATCTTATAAAAACAAATTACTGTACTTTTAGAATTTTAAAGTAAATAAAATTGACTATTACTTGTACACTTAATTGACCAAAGTTGTGGTAACAATAACAATGGTATAATAGTGACCTGGAAATCCCTGTACACCTGTTTTATACCTAAAAAATTTACAGATTTGATTGGTCAATTTCAACAATGCTCTGCCAACTTATTACAGAAACGCTGTATTAAAATTAAAAAATAAATGATGACTCATCAAATATTTACAAATTATTATATTATTCAATTACCAGTTAATTTTTATATTTTATTTACATTTATCAAACACTTTAAAACAACTTTTAAAAATCATATCGTAATATTTATTATTACTTTTAACTTTTTTAAAACGTAGTTATCTTCTAAAACAAAATAAAAATCTAATTTTTACTTATTACAATCATTTTAAAAACCTAACTTAATATTTATAACAGTTAATATTATTTTATTCTGGGATAGACAAATCTAATATTTTTAAATCTTATATTAGAATTTTAAAATAGTTTTGAACTTTACTAGAAAAACTTCTCAAGTACATGTGTGAATATCTACACATCACGTGATTTACAAAATTACATGAGACGCTAATAATTTAACTGAAAATAAAATAAATGATTTAATTTACAAAATATTACATAAAAATAATATTATAGCAAAATTTAAAATAATTCTTTTTAATATTATAAAATCAAAGATGCACTTGTCTCCCATATTATTACTTTTAATTAAATGATTTTTAAAGTAAAATTATTAAATATAATTATTATTAATAAATAGTCTATTTATTTAACTTTACATTATTACTTTCAAAATATACTTTAAACATTTATTTACCAGACTTATTAATGCAGTATTTATTATGGCCATTTTCCCAACCATACAACATTATAATTTATCTTTAGTTAACTTTTTTTAAAAATACTAACACAATATTATACAGCAACTATTTTTATTTATTCTAACTAGATTTTTTAAAAGATCATCAACACATTATATACATCATTCCCTTACTTAGCTTTGAAATTTAAAATTTTCTAGTAAATTGATGTAAACAATTCATCGACAATATATATATATACATACACCTGGGTCTCTTTTTACGCGGACTTATTTAACACGATTTTGAAGTTACGCGATTCATGTTTTACCGGAAGTCGAACTCTGATAATGCACTTTTACTTTAAATAATAAATTTTACGCACTTACATTATATTGAAAGTAATAGCACATTATTGAAATTCGACTTTCATCTTAGTAATTTCAATATTTTCAGTGCTTTATAATAGTAAGATTTTATGCAATAATGAAATTAAAATCATGATTTCCACATTTTATGTATACACACTTTAAATTTTACAAGATTATAATGTAAATTTGTTCAAACATTGTGCGTGTTAATTTTGCATTTTAAATCACATTCTGTTTTTGCTTTTTAAAAAAGAACGTAATCAATTATTAATCATTTAGTGTCCGCAAGTTTATTTTTAAAAGGTGAGTAATAGCAGTGGGCACAATTAAATTTGACAATTAAAAATTAAAATCTGATTTTTAATTGTAATTAACAATTTAAAAATTACTTACGGTGACTTGAAATTAATGTGATGTAAAACGAAATTTGATTTTTAAACGGAATTGAAAATTAAAAAATTAAAGACAAAAATAAGAATTTAATTTTTAGTTGTTAGTTTTAATTAAATTTTTCCCAGCAGTGGTGAATAAATGTCTTTTTATTATCATAAGTCTAAGTTCACAAACAATTAATAAAATCATTGTCTCAAAGATTAATTACTAATTACGTTGTCAACAGAAAACCATTAACACAATATGAGAGTGAACTTGGTGCTAGTTGTATTTCCTCTTGTGAAGAATCTATTTTTTACCAGTTTGCAAATGAAACTGTTTATCAGCAAATA
The DNA here is from genome assembly GCA_028023455.1 of Epiperipatus broadwayi. NCBI lineage: Eukaryota > Metazoa > Onychophora > Udeonychophora > Euonychophora > Peripatidae > Epiperipatus > Epiperipatus broadwayi. The sequence goes on from JAQFVV010012544.1 coordinate 2,457,729, forward strand.
GCGATAATAATTAAAACGTGTATAAAAAATGTAAATTACTGTACTGTAAATTATGCATAAAAATATATTATTTTGAATAAAATTAAATATAATAGTTAAAAAAAGTTTGTCTTGTATCAATTTTTTTCAAATTTGAAATTTTTTATTAGTCGTATTTTATTTCCTTATTTTTTTTTTTGTGCGAATTTTAAAGTAAATTTTACATTGGTGCTTTGCTTTTATGCGAGTTTTGAAAAATCACAGTCCATATCCCCCCTTTTTCAAAGTAAGTTATGTCTATTTTTGCGCGATTTCATTTGCATGTGTTTTCTGAGGAACCTATCTATCACGTAAAATGAGACCCAGGTGTAATTATAATTGAAATATTATTTCAATTATAATTACAATATTGTTTTTAATTATTGGATATTATATATATATATATATATATATATATGGATATATATATATATATATATATATATATATATATAGGCATGAATCTTGATCACAGATAGTAAATGTATGTATAACGTGCATTTTTAATAAGATGAGACTTCTGTACTTTAATTATCTTATTATTATTGTAATGCCTGTGTGCATAAAACCCCATAACCAATGCACATCTGTTTGTTATTATATTAATCAGTTTTATTGTTTAGTGTGTCTCTCATAATCCACTCCAAAACAGATACAAACCATTCCCAAATTAATTCTAACTCAAATATAAGTTAAATATAATATTATTAATATACATGCATTATCTTAGTAAACCATAAGTGTTGAAATGTGTCTTTAATATTTATTATAATTAAATTATTACTTATTTCACTGAGTCTCATGTTCCACCCTTTTCTCAGCCAGCTCACAAATTAAATTGAGACTGAGTGTAACCTCATATATGTCATCCATATGGTATTAATTCATGGAACACTAGTAAATGAGTTGAAGTGTGATCAGATTTGAGGTCTCAATCCCTCATCTGGATCAGCTTTACTGTAATTTGCCTGAACTCTGGATTTTGTTGCATGAATGTACAAATATGATCATTACAATATTTATAATGTATACATCTAATATACCATTCAGCTGATATTGATGGCTAAATATAAAATTAATTGTCATGCAACTATTGAAGCAAGGGACTTTAGGTGCTTTTCTACATGTATGTAATACTTCCAATTATACCATGATAGTTTGCCTCATGACAGGTTTAGTATCTAGCAGCTTCCAGTTCAACATGAACTTGCTGTTGCTTAATAATATTGCAAACAATGTGTGTATTGTTATTCAGCTCTGACATTTATTAGTTTGTTATCTCATCTTACACCCAAATGGTCTGCCTACTTATGGCCAGATCCCCTTTCTTAATGTGAGTAATGAGATTCATCTAGCCTCTTTATCTTTTGGTTTGTGTCTGCCATTAGCTATATTTTATCTAAACATGTATTCATTGTTCTGTAGTGATGAAATCTGATCAGATAAGATTGAATCTGGACAAGTTCATTCCTTGATGGTAAGTTGAGCCATAATACAAGTAAATTCACTGTGCATAGAGAATATGATTTCATTTTTTATAATTCCTCACATTAGAATAAAAAGTTCAGTATGTGTAAAAAAAAACAATCAAAAGCTAATCAACCGATTACATTTTAAATAATGAGTCACATTGTCATTTGTTGTATTCTTTTTTTTTTTCATGTGTCATAGCATCGGCCGGGAAGCGAACCCAACCCGGGACAACTGCTTGTAAGGCGGCTGTGCTGACCTCTCAACCACCAACGCTTGTCTTGTTGTATTCTTTAAACTAAGAAAAATAATTTCTGTCAAAATTTGTATTAAAAACAAAGCTGAATGAACAATGAAAAAACTGGCATTCTTAGTTTCTAGTGTCTCAGATCATCATTATAATTTTTAATCAATAATTTTAAAAATTAACGATTATGATGTAATCAATCCTTTTTATATTTTTTATTAATTTAATTTTTTAATTTTATTAATATTATATCTTTTAAAATGCAATATCAATATTGATCCGTATCTTTGGAGTCTTTTATTGTCAATGAAGTTTTTAAAATGCCAGGAAACTAAACTTATGCTATATCTTAAATCAAATCTTTTAAAAATTATTCTTTTTAAAAAAACAATATTTATTTTATATACTTGTCTTTTAGTTTCTAAATATAAACTTAAAATTAACACAATATTATATGTAATTGAGAGAATAAAATCCCTCTTTCTCCGCTGCGGATAAATAGCACTCTGTATCTTTAACAATAATAATTTATTTTAGTCTTGACTTTTTGTTCAACATATGCTTCTTATTCATAGCCTGAGGAAAAATGGTTTCGAATTTTAGATTATATAAGTTATTATAATCTTTTTTCCCATTAAATAAATCAGAAGTTCTATAAAATTTAAAATAGAAAATCTAACGAATAAAATGGAAACACAAAAGTATCATTTAATAGTTTGTAATTCTAACAGTATTTAACTAATTTGTATGAAACCACTATATATATATAATCAAAACATTATATATACAATTGGTTTTTCATCCCTATTATTTTATAATTTTTTTGTTATGTGGCAATTATTTCGAAATTTTTATTATTCAGTATAGGCCTATTTATTTATTAAATTAAAACAATTGTTTAAATCATTCCTGAATTACATTAAAATTAGTGATCCACGACCTATATGTGATTGACAAAATAGAAATGGTAAACATATACACACAAATTTGAAAAAAATCATTTAAAGGTAAATGTACAAAAATTACAAAAAAAGAAATAGGATTGATATAATATCGTAAAATAAAAGAAATTGGTTGGATAAGTCAGAATTATAAAAATTTATCAATAATTGGTGATATAAATGATAATTTATTACTCTAGGCAGATTATTAAAAATATTGCAAAAATACATAAATGGAAAAGAAAATCATGAAGATGATTACAAATTATGTTGTGCAATACTAAAGAAAGAAGTTGCAAAAGTTTTAAACAAAAATAGTAAAACATAAAGGTATCTAATATGAGATTCTAATTGAATTATTAAAGGCTTAGAGGGAAAAAATTTCAGATGGGTAATCATTAGATTTCAACAATGAAGGCCTCATGCAAGCAAGAATTAGTAGAGTCAAATATACAGATAAGATATTGCTGCTATTTTTGTAAACATGAAATAGATATTATATTTAATATGATGTAGAAAAAAGTTTTCTGTTAACTGGAAGGAAAACCTTTGATTCCTGTTTGAAGCTTTGAAAAAACAGTGCAATGCAGCTATTCTTATTGTATTATTACTCAAATAGCAACAACATAGAAAGGCTGCTCTCCGACATACATCAATTAGTGTGCTGATACTTTATAACTGAAATACCAATTGAGTTTTCTGAAAAGCATGATAAATGTGTGTGCAAATGATCTTTTTTATATAAATAGTTATTTATAAATCATCAGAGACAAGACTAAATTATGACTCTTACTCCCAAAAGGCTGCAAAGTTATTTGCTAATACAGCAAATGTTTTTCAAAAGATGGTGATGCTAAAAATCTCCTGAATGTGACCCTAGATTGCCATTCAATGATGATCATTTATTTATGTAATTACAACAACATATCAATTTCAAATGGCAGAAGATTGCAAAAATTGGAATAATTATTTAATATTAAGTGGTCATTGTTGGATTTGGTGAAGTTAAAAAAAGAAAAGGAACATATACTTCATAACAATGACCCAAATATTGGAAATACAAGAGGAGTGTGAGTAATTATAAATAAAAAGTGGAAGAATCATAGAGATTATATTAGACAGAATGGGAAAATGATATATTCAATTTAATGAAGGAAGTGCAGATAATTCAGTTTTATGACCCAACAAGTTCTCATTGTAATGGAAAAAGTAGAGGATTTTTATATGGATTCGCAACTGCTTTAGATCAAACCAAACAACTATTTAAAATGTCTATCAGAGACTTTAGAATATGAAAGTAGTGTGGGTAAATTTGATTACAGTGATAGAAATGAGGAGTACATAGACTTGTGGAGTTTGCAAAAAAAGAAAAAATGTATATAATGATTTTTTTTTTAAAAAAAAAAAGCTAAATAAAAATGAACGTGGAAGCATCCAAGTAAAAATATAAACTTATATTTTTATTAATAAAAAATATGTATTTCATGATTATAATGTTTTTACTAGATTCAACACAGAGATTAATTATTAATTAGTAAGATATATGTTAATAAACTAGAAACATTAAAATTATTAAGAAAGTCAGATATTAACAATTGATATTGCTAATCTTCAGAAACCCTCCAATGAATTTAAGTAAAAATTTGCAAATCATTTTAAAATATCAACAAACTTTGAAGATGATTCAGATTTGAGTGAAATCAATAAGAAGGTAACTTATATTGTATTATTGTACTGCAAGAAAGATGCCTGGTACAAAAAGACAGCAGTATAATAGTAATTGTTGTACTAAGATAAGAGATTATATGAAGAAAAGTAAGAATATGATCTATTAATAAGAATTGAATATTTAAAGTTTTGTAAAATGATTTGAAAAAGAATTAATAATGGTATAAGAAAATATAATTGTGAACCAACAAGGTAAGCTATAGAAAAAAATAAAAGTCTTAAAGTACAAAAAAGTATCTTGGTTATTGGAAGTAAAGTTATTTCTGTAATAATAACATGGAATTATTACTAAAAAGAGAGATGGCATCATGAAATCTGCTGGAATAAAGAACACAAAACCAAATAACTTTTACAGTTTATCACATCTAAATTGCCCAGCATTTTAAATGAAAAAATGAGATGTCAATTAAATCTATAAAGAAGAAAAAAAGCTTTATAAAATGATGAAATTATTGATATACTTAAAGCAACAGTTGAAGAAATAGAAAAAGTAATGGCAAAGTTATATACCAAAGAAGATATTACAAATAGTATATCTAGCAGTTTTCTATCAGTTCTATATAAAATTTTTACCAAAATAATTACAATTCATTTACAATGAACTTTGGATAAAAGGTCATTGAACTTATCGCAATGACTGGTGCATTTTAGGAAGCAGTTTTCTTTAAGAGTTCAAAGATAAACCAAAGGACTTATATGGAGATAACATTACATTGCTAGTCAAAAAATGAAATTTTACTGAAATTCTTCCATAACCATAGTTTCATCTATTAACAGATAGATCTTTTCAAGTGAAATTCAACTAAAGATATATATAAAACAAAATAGCCTTCCCATCTTTCACTTCAAAAACCAACTTCCTTTACCATTAAAGACATTCTTTGATGTTTAAATACATACTTTGATGTTAATGAAAATTGGTTTATGAAATGAATGATGGAAAAGCTATTTTGTTATATATATATATATCAAAAGAAGAATTAAAAAATATTTATTATTGAAAATTTATTATTCTGAAGCAATTAACTTATTTAAGAGTTCTTTTAATATTAAGGGTGGATGGGAAGTGAATGGATTTGTGGGTAATGGTTAATATTATATATATTGTATAGTTTTTGTAGTTCTTTACACTTGAGAAGTCTGCTTGTAGCAGTGAAACCTTTGGTTGTGTTTTAATATTATTTTTATGCTGGTCTAATTGAATTTTGGATTTGGGGTAATTTTAATTATATATTGACTAATTTAGCTTTATGCTTGTAATGTATATATATAATAGTAACTTACAGTTATTATTATTTGTCTAACGTGTTTTATCTCTTAGGAAATTATTTATAAATATAAATTTTTATTTGACTATTTTATTATGTGTACATATATATACATTTAAGTTTTAAATAATACATACCTTAAGCTTTTGAGTAAAATGCCAGATTTGAAGTTAAGAATAAATACTTATATATTTATTTTATTTTATTATTAAATCTTAATGTCAACGGAACAATTGATAGTTGAGTTAAGCATGAACTTGGAATAACACACGAGCAGATTCGTTCGTTCTCTTGTTATTAAAAAGGGAAGAAAAAGAAAATCATTTCTCTTTAAAAATAACTTTTTCTTTTATCAATATTACTGTTCAATGATTGTAATTTAAACATTAACTTTTCCAAATTAAGATAATCTGTGGATTAAAAGTCTGCAAGGAAAATATTTTAATTTTCTATTAAATCTTAAAGAAATTGCAATATAAAATAAAAGAACGTCTGTTTAAGTTTTTTTTTGGAAACTACATTGTTTTAACACTTCCATTATTCTTCGTATATATATATATAAATTTAAAATAATTATATATATTAAGGATAAAACAATGTGTAGTGAGTAGTATAATTATTACATCGTAAAAGGTTTCGAAACCAACCTTGCATGCTATTTTAAAATATTTTGAAATATTGGATATATAGAACGTCTAATGATAATAGAAAAATAAAGATTAAGAACATCTACATTCAAAGAATATTTATTTTATTTCACATTAATCAAATCATTGGATATTATTAACAGTTTATCGTTTAGGGATAAATAAAATCATCATTATACCAATGGATTAATAATATACTTCGTAAAAGATCTTCATTAGGATGATGAACTATAGACTTCAATATCTACTCTCAACTCTATTATAAATAAGTTTTCTTTATTATTTATTTATATATATTATAATAATGCTTATATTATTTTAATATATTTATTATTATTATTATCTTTATTTCAAATTTGGCATCGCATCATTATATCTTAATAGGAAAATTATATTTATTATTAAATATAATTAATTGAAAGCTTGACATAATTCATCAAATTAGATGAGGGATATAAAGAATAGTTATTATTTGACAGATATCTTAAACAGGATTATATTGTATTTACTACGTAATATTGTAAACGTTTAATGTACTTTATTTATCAAAAATACATATAATATATAAGTTATACAATTGCAAATAGTACTTATATATTGGTAATTATGAAACATATAAATAAGAATGGTAAATAAATTAATAAGTTACATAAATTATTAATTTTTGAACCCAGATATTGTTTTTATATATCTGTTAATTTAAACTATTTTCTTTAATTTTTGAAAGTTTATTATAGTATTGAGTTTTATCATAGGGTATTAAATAAAAATATTATTTATTAATATTTTTAAAATGATAAAATTCATCCATATTTATTTATTAATATTTTATTATCTATTATATTATATTTTTTATTATTTATTAAATATTGATTTATTAACTTTGTCTAATCATTATTGAATTATATTATATATATATGCTAGTATTATAAATAACATATGAATATCAATTGTAATTAATGCTTATATAAAGGCATATAAATAATAACTTGTTTTGAATTTTCCCTGAAGAGAGCTAATTGCAAATTCTCCATGAGTTTGAATATCATGGCATAATGGTGACTGAAAAAGGGAGGAAAGATGGATGAACTAGTCTAAATTATATTAAAACTTATTTAAAGATTATTGAGCTAGCATAAAAAAGATAGATATAATCATGGACTTAGTATTTCATTGATTCATTTCTAGCATTCTACCTGAAGACCCAAAGTTCGATTGTAGTGAAATGCATATCCTCTTTCTAGGGAATTTAATCATCCCCATATATACAACTTAGATTTTAAATATAATCCATTTTGTTATATTTGGCGAACCTAACTATGAAGCATTAAGTTAATAATTTCCAAGCATTAAATATAATCGATTCTATTATATTTGGTATATCAATTGGGATGATTAAATGCCATTCCATTATATTTGGTGCCTCAACTAAGGCTATCAAATAGGCCGTCCCATTATAATATATTATAACGATCGAAATGAAAGTGAAGATCGAATCTAACCGCAAAAACAATATCTGCAACTACCAGGGCGCCATCTAGGCATTTGAGCCTAGAAAAATTTATAAAGTAGGCAGATATGCGCTGTTAAGATTCCACTTTATTTAAATATTCCGATCGTTAGCCCAAGTCACTAGCTCAGCGGAGACACAGAGATAAAAATCTATAAATTTTATATCTTAAATATAAAAGAATAAAAGCCACTGCCAGAAATTAACACATAAAAATATTTATTTACACACATATAAAATAACATTTAAATTTTGAGGAATAAGTTTAACATTTTTAGATTTTTATATTAACTTTTAATTTTACATTTAACTAAGTTTCAATGAGTTTAATATTTTATTTAGATAGTCAAGTATGAATAGACTATATAGATCTGCATTTGAAAAGAAAATATTCTTCCCTGATTTAACCTTAGGCAACAAATTTCGTAACCAAACTGGTGCCAATCCATCTGATACATTCATGTATTCAATGTAGCATGATACGACAACACAAAATACTATATTGTCAGGAATGTACATCTGAACAATAAGTAGAAATAGAGAAGACATTGACTCTCCACCAACAGGAATGTGACATCTGTTGGCAAGTAGAACAATAAACAAAAAACTCCATAGGAATGGACTCCATAGGCAAACAGAGGGTGTGTGGCATATATCTATAATCCTGCCCATAGCGGACCTCATACTACATCTACTAATTACACAAATATATCCAATCCATTGAACCAATTCAACTACGAAATGAATAACCCAAGATTACCCTCCCTTAATATAACTTTACAAAACTATATAGCCATTCACGCCCAACTTAAATTTAACATTTAAATACGTTCGCACAAATGCATTTTATAAAATTTGTTTTAAAATGTTGAGTACAGATCAGCTGCACAGATTCCACGGTCAAAAACATTCCAAATTAAACACAACCGATCAAAATACAAAGTCATCGATAAACGTCACTTGCATAGGGAATATACAAATCCCATTAGCATTCATCGTAAGATGCTTGTAGTGATATCGTTGACATATATTCTAATTGAATGTGAAAACCACAACATTATCAACCGCTAACGAATCTATGCAACGTCTATACCCAACCTAAATTTCATCATTTAAAATTTAAACAATAAACAATTTATACAATAAGAAAGAAAAAAAATGGAAATGATTTTTATCAATCGGAAAACATATAAAATTAAACATTATTAATTTGATTTTAAACTTAAAAAAGTCAGATGGAAGTTCATAAACTTGAACGAAAGTCCTTAATTATTTTAACTTAGAGTTCATGTCAATATAGCTTACGGTAGAAGAGTCCAGGTTTCTGCTTTTAATTCCCCGATGCCTCCATTGGAAGATAATGTTCTGGAGATGGCATTAGCTGGTTCGAGGTATCACAGTCTTTTCATTTTTCCTTTTTAAATAGAGAGTGTGGTATGTGCATCCTACCACCTCTCAAACACCCAACGCTGGAACTGTCCGAAAAAACTGTATTTCCCTTTTTATATTAATCCACACGGATTGACTGAACAAAGACGCCACTAATCCATCACTTTCGTTAGGGTCCGAGCCAAGGCTTAGTGCTTCCATTGGTCAAGCTAATTTCTTTTTATTTTCTTATCTATTTTTTCATCTGACTTTTTAATTACACAGCTTTTAGATAATTAATAAACAATCATTTCCATTTACAGATTACAGAATTAATTAATACCTGTTTTTATTTTAACTTACGTTATTTTTTTATTAAAATATTTTTATATTTCAATCTTGTATTTTTTTATTAAAAAAAATACGTTCAAATACTTTTTTTTTTGTTTATGAAAAAAATATTTTTAAAGTTTAGCATCTATGCGAATGTATATACATTTAACAAACATTTTAATTTTAGCGTTTAGTTTTTTACTTTTATTTGCGAACTTTTAAGTTTTTATTTTAAATTAATGTAACGACATATTTATATATCGTTACAATATATATATATATATTGTATATTTAGTTGAATGTCACTTTAAAAGGTCCATTTGTTACTATATGAAATCATGGTTGTGGAAGATATTTTAATAAAATTTTGTTTTTGGCTACTATTCTAATGTTATATGAATTTCTATTTTATTTATATATCATAATAGATTATATTTTGAATTTAGCATAAATATATGCACACATTCACTTTAAGAATCGAAATTTTTATTTGTCTTTAAATAAAAATACCCTTATTTTAACTTTAAATAAAAATTATTTTATTTTAACTTAAATAAAAGTGTTAAACCATTAAGCATCACATGATCACATTTCCTATACTAGCACATTAATTGTTGAGTTCAGATTTATATGACTATATAAGCTATTGAGCTTAGATTGAAAATATTTTTTGTGTTTTCAATTTCATTTTCATAGTTTTGTAGTTAAGTAGAGATAAAAGGTGGTTGCTAGAGGGTTGCATTAGATCCTAACATCTAGATGCAGTGCTCTCAGATCCAAAGCTTCTCACTGACGAAGGCCACAAGCCAGAAACTAGTCTGAGGGTATTGGATGAGTAGGCATTAGATAGGGATTTTATGCACAAGCCTTCTGGCATCCATTGATTACTCTGCTTAGCACAGGTGGCAATACTGTATGGAGAGTTTTGCTCTTAAATAAAAGTGCTGTTACTTTAATTTTAGCCAGGAATATTTATTTTTATTTTTATACTTTTAATTCTTTATTCAGATAAAAAACATATTTAAACAAAGTTTGTCCAAGTAAAAAAAAAACAACTACAGGATATCAAATTAAGATTTTTACGTAAAATCAATTGAAATCAAAGATAAAAATTTGCATCACATTATTCTACTATTAAAACTAATTACTTGGAAGTGATCTATTATCTTGGATTTGTAATTAAGCTTTGTTATACATTTTATTTCCTTATCTTAATATTTTAGTTTATTTAAAAAACAAATATTTTATTAAAAAACTGGTTTTAATTATGAGATTTAAAATTCTTTAGAAAAAGTTCTAGGCATAAATAGGCATCAACAGTCAGCTTATCTTGTGCTCATTTCTTTCTTTCTTTCATTTCGTTCCTGCATTATGCTGATCATTAATAGAAAACTTTCCTTCCATACTAATATGCAACTAACAAGAATCTTCCTCAGACACCAAGAAATTTTTCATATATTGTTAGTTTACACCTAGCAATATCTTCCAACACGTATAGAACCAACATGAAGTCAACCATATGCCAACCATATAAAATCTACAATTATCAATGGCGTAAATGTTAAATAAGTGAAAAACTAATTATGTCCTAGTAAGAAAAAGACAGGATTCTATAACACTAACTTCAACTCAGAATTTTCATACAGAGTTCTTCCAAAATAAAATCAAATAGGCAAAAAAATTGTATGTAAAAGAAATAAATCTTTTATTATTGCTGCTAAACTTTGCTGATTGCTATTAAAAGATTGATCCAAGGTAAATTAATAGAAGTCATTTTACTTTCTAAACATTGCATGACCTTGATTTAAATTCTAAATGAACTTTCTTTTATCTATAGACTTATATTATTATTTATTTTACCATGATCTCTTATTTAATATTTTTTACTATTTATTTTTTAAAGTAACAAATATTATTAAATTATAATTATGAATTTGTGTTGTATGATATTATTATAATGCTAGTTTTAAAAGTTTAAAATAGAAAGCAATTTTTGAGGACTCTTCACAACTAAATTTACTTTAAAAAATATTTAACCAGAATAAATAGTTTAACTAATATTATTGGTGCAAACCATATAAATATAAATCAGAATAGGAATATCAATGTGGATTATTATTTCAAAATTAATATCTCTGAATATTAACAGATTTTAAACATTTAAGTGGGATTAATATTTAAGTATTTCATTTAAAATAAAAAGGGGAGGACTGCAGCCAATTGAAGCTGACACTGGAATGTATCTATATTTATCACTTTGTTAAAATAGACTTGACTTTTGAATAAAAGTTTAAACATATTCTAGCTTTTTTATGATATATATATTATAACGATCTGGGATTTGAGACTTAATGTAATCTTCACTACAGGGCGCCATCTAGGCATTTGAACCTAAAAAAATTTATAAAGTAGGCAGATACGTAAGTCAAAAAAAAATTTTTTATTTTATTTTATATATTTTGATATCCGGTCGTTAGCCCATTGTCACTAGCTCAGTGGAACAGCAGAGATTTGTATTTTATATTAAATTCCTATCTAAGATATATATAAAAAAAGAATAAAATAAGCCACTGACAGTAATTATACACACAAACATTTATTAACGCACATATAAATTTTGAATCATTTTAACATTACTTTTACTTTATAATTTTAACTTGATTTTAGAATTTGATTTTACATTTTAATTTTTATAAGTTTGCATTTTAATTTTTATAAGTTCGCACAGATGGATTTATAAAATGTGTTTTTAATGTTGAGTATAGATCAGTTACATAGATTACATGGCCAAAAAACATTCCAAAATAAACACAAACGATCAAAAAACAAAGTCATTGATACCGTCAATTGCATAGGGAATACAAGAAACCCAATGGTATTCATCATAAGATACCACATTGACACCAATAACTTAAAAGACATCCGAATAAATACATTTTAGATACTCACCATAAGGTATCATTATTTACCGAATGTCTATATATTTTGATCAAATATGAAAACCAAAAACATAATTAACCGATAACGAATCCATGCAACGTCCATACCCAACTTAAATTTAATGCATTTTTATTTAGAGTGTTGAGTATGAATAGACTACATAGATTTGCATTTGAAAGAAAATATTCTATCCTTATTTAACCTTAGGTCAAAAGTTCGCAGCTAAACCTGCGTCAATCCATCTGATATATCGATGTGTTCAATGTAATACGAAATACACAGCACAATTAGGTTAAGAGAAGAAATTGCTTCTCGTCAGATAGGAATACTACATCTATCTGACAATAAGAGCAATAAAAAAAACTCCATAGAAAGGAACTGCGGTCTCCGTCTTATAATTCCTTTCATAGGCAAAATGTGTATGTGCGGCTTATAAAGCGATTCTGCCCATAGCGAATCTCATACTACATCTACTAATTACACCAATATATCTAATCCATTGACCCAATTCAACTATGAAACAAATAACCTAAGATTACCCTCCCCTAATATAACTTTACAAATCTATACAGCCATTCACGCCCGACTTAAGTTTAACATTTATATAATTTAATTTAACGAAAAACAGAAATCATAATAAAAACTTAAAGAACAAAAAAAAATAAATGGAAATGATTTTACAAAAAAGAAATACATCAAATAAAATTATAACTAATTTAGTCAGATAGGAAATTCTTCTATTTAAAATATTGAAACGTTTAGCATTTAGAGTTCTTTTGTTTAGAAATGTTCATTAATTATATATTTCTTACTGTTTTGAAAAATGTCCGTAGTCTCTGATTTCTTGTAATGGAAGGTGTTAATTCCCACAAAGTCATAAGGAGATCAGTGTGCAGTTAACCGTTGGTCCTTTATGGTTGATGGTATTCTTCCGGACCTTGATGTCCTGTGGTCCACAATATTGGAAAACGATGTTTCATTTTTTTTAACAACTGAAGGAATTGAAAGTGCATCTTTCAATCCCTTCTCCTCCAACCCTCTCCAACTTAACACATATCTGTCCTCTCTTAAAAACTATTAAACCAATCTTTTCCTTTTATATTAATTTTAAGGATTCAATTGACATTATGTCATCGATGTGATGGTCCTTTCGCTGAGGTCCGATTCCATTGTTTTTCTCTCCTATCTGACCTTTGCTTATACATTTTAAATGCCCAAGGGCTAGTTTATATTTAACTAATTAAAACAATCATTTCCATTTTCTTATTAATTAATGTGTTTTCCAAACTTAAAGATATATTTTTATCTCTAAATCTTTTTGAGTTTTTGTTTTTAAAATACTTTTTCTATTTTTAATAAAGTTTTATTTTAATAGTTTTTTTTTTCATCTGTGCGATTTTATATATATATATGAGTTTAGTATAGAATTTTAATTTTCAATTTTCAATTCTTAAAAAAAAAAAAGTTTTATTTGCGAACTTTTATTTTTTCATGTTTAATAATAAAAAACAATGTAACATACGTATGTGCCTGTTACAATATATATATATGGTAAAGAGGATGCCGATATAGTTGTATGTATTTAATAAAATATTTTCTAAAGATTTTATGCATCTTATTTTATAGTTATATTTTAACATATGACCATTATTGACTAATGTTTCACATGCTTATTATTGGATTTTGAATTAGAGATTTAAGTAGAATTAATTATCTACATGATTATCTTTTCATATGTAGTCCAAGTATTTATAAAAGAGATATGTAATTCTATTATTAATTTATATGATGGTGATTGTTTGGATAGTACTGAGTGAATGTGACTGTGATAAGATGCTTGATTGAAATCTATGTTATTGTCACTGCTAAGTAAAATTCAGAAAAAATATTTATGCAAGCATATGCAAACTTAGCTTTAACATGCATAAGTAACTTTTATTTAACAGCTAAGATTATCAATTCACTATTGAAACTTGATCCCTGATGATGTTCAAAAAGGTATTAGAAATTATATATATTTGTATACAAAATCTAAGGTCTAGAATCAGTAACCATTGAAGAAATTTAATATAAAGAGATTAAATAACAGTTAATTGATCCTAGTTAGCTATAGAATACAATAACTAAAAATTATTGTAACATGTGTTTTAATATAACCTAATGAATTTCTAATAAATTTTATTTTCTTTATTTAGTAGATCTCTTTTATTAATCATTATTGAAATCTGTACTAGTATTCTGTTGTTGACCAACTGGATATTCTAAGGAATCTCTAGATCTTAATGATCTAATGGACATAAATTAAAGTACTAGTTGTAGTTGAGCCTTGTAAAGATTTAGTTATATGTTCTCACTAGTAAATTATAATCTTACTAGATAAATGTCAGTAGTCTAACACTTAATGAATACTAATATTTTAATGTTAAGACATTCTAAATGGTGAGTCAAGTGGAGCCTTCTGGTGATGAATGTTGGATATACTTGAACATTTTTTAATACTTCACAATATATATATATATATATATATATATATATATATATATACTGTGTGTGTGTAATGATATTCTTATTCGATATCTATATTTTTCCGAAGTTATGTACATAATAATTAAATAATAATATATATTTATGCTACTGTATTTATTAATATTTAATTACAAGATTACATATATATATAATAGATGAAATACATAGGCTTATATATATATATATATATATATGTGTCTATATATGTAATAGACAGGGTATGAGCACAGACTTTCACATGACCCACCACTCTCCACACTATCTCATTAAAGTAGGAGGATTAAAGTAGGAGGATTTGCTATCTTAATATATATCTGAGCACTTGTAGCATATATGTGTAGAGATGGTAATCTGGACCAACTGATGATTGCTGGTTTAGCATGAAATACGTATATTGGTGATTATTTATCTTTTCGACATATGTGTGTTCAGGTGTATCAGTGTTATGAGATAGTGTGGAGAGTGGTGGGTCATGTGAAAGTCTGTTCTCATACCCTGTCTATTATATATATATATATATGGGGGGGTATAACTGATACACTTTTAAAAACTGCAACAAAGATAGCTGGTAGAAAAAGCAGCAATTAACCAATAAAATTTCTACTGAGACTAAAGAATTTTTGAAGAAAAGAAGGAATATAAAGATATACAAAAATGATGCATTAAAAAGGACTGAATACCTTGAATTTTGTAAAATGGTGTGGAAAAGAATTGAAAATGATATAAGAAAGCATAACTGTGAACTAGCAAGGAAAGCAGTAGAAGAGAATTAAAGTCTCAAGAGTGTAAAACAACTGTTTGGTATTGGTAGGAAATTTATATCTACAATAAGAAAAAAAGATGGAATTATTATTAAAAACAGAGATGACATCATGAAATAGGTAGAAGACTTCTGTCAAGAATTATATAGTAATAAAGAACAAGCACCTTCTATATCTCTTATATCTTCTGAATTGCCCAGAATTTTAAATGAAGAAGTGAGACATGCAATTAAATTTATGAAGAAAGGAAAGGCTCCAGATAATAATGGAATTATAATTGATGTTTTAAAAGAAGCAGGTGAAGAAATATAATTTTTTTAGCAAACTTATATACTAAATGTCTGAATGGTAAAGATGTACCAGATGATTGGAAGAATGCAGTATTAATATTAATATTTTAAAAAGGTGATAAAGAAGATATTAAAAATTACAGACCTATCAGCCTTTTATCAGTTTTATACAAAAATTTTACCAAGATAATTACAACTTGTCTACAGAGAACATTGGATTTCAACAACCAAGAGAATAAGATGAATTTAAAAGTCATTTTAGTACAGTATATCATATCCAGGTATTGAGAGATGTTATAGAAATGACAAACGAAAATGAGTTGCCATTATGCTTTGGATCTGTAGATTATGAAAAGGCATTTCATTCTCTAAACATTTCTTCAGTGATTAAAGCATTGGATCATTAGGGTATAAATCCAGGATATTGTCATATTTTAAAGAATATTTATAAAAATGCAATAGCAACAATTAGATTACATAATGATACTAGGAAAGTCAACATTGAGAAGGGTTTAAGGCAGGGTGATTTCATGTCTCCAAAACTTTAGAGCAGTGCTGCAAGAAGTATTTTGTGGAGTAAAATGAAAATCTAAAGAAGTGAAAATAAATGAACATTATTTGTCATTTAGATTTTGCAGATGATGTAGTTATTTTTATAAATAATGCTTTAGATCTGCAGGAAATGTTGCAGGAGTTATCAGATGAAAGTAGGAAAGTAGGACTAAAGATAAATGTTAAAAAGTCTAAAGTAATGTTCAATGGATTTTCTCAAAATATGAAAATAAAGATTGATTATGATGAGTTATAAGATGTTAACAGCTACAAATATCTTGGTAAGATTATTAATACAGATGGAAACACAATTGATGAAATTAATTATAGAATTAAACTTGGTTGAAATGCTTTTGGTAAAAATAACTTGATACTAAAAGGAAATATGCCTATGTGTTTGAAAAGGAAGATTTTTAATAAATGTGTTTTACCAGTTCTTACTTATGGGTCTGAGACTTGGACACTTAATAGAAGAGCAATACATAGACTCAAAGAAGTATGGAGAGATGCATGTTAGGAGTAACAAGAACAGATTGGAAACAATATATGGATAAGAGAACAAACAGGTGTTACTGGCCTCATTGAAAAATTAAAACACTAAAGTGAAGTTGGGCTGAACATATTGCTAGAAGAAATGATAATAGATGGGCAATGAAATCTTAAACAGGATTCCAAGAGATTGTAAAATACCCAGAAAGAGACCATATGTGAGGTGGATGGATGAAATAAGAAAGTGTGCAGGGGTGATGTGGAAAAGAGAATCTAAAGATTGAAGAAGTTGGATTGAACTTGGAGAGACCTTCATCCTACAATGTATTGATAATGGTTAATGATAATAATGATGTGTGTGTACATTATAACTTATGAGCATTTGTTAATGATATATGTGTATTTATGAGTTTGTATGTTTCAATTTAGGCCAAATCTTTAAATATTTCAAGTATTTATTTCAAGTAGTTTATATATAATCAACTCAGATTATCATTCAATATTTGGTAGAACAAATGAGAAAATCTTGTCAAACAACTAGTAAGTTTAGTGATTGCCCATATTCATTTATGCTAACGATGATGGTGAAAATAGATGCAACATAACTATTTAATCCAAAAAATTCTGCACTTAATAGTGATAATAGTTAAAGAAAAAAATTGTCGTGTTTTTCAACTATCATTAATAGTAAAAAAAAAATTTATGTTAATAATTTTAGCAACCACATTGGAAATTATCAGGTATCTATATTTTAAAGTATTTTCCAAACAATAAATAAAAAAATTCTGTAAACATAAAAATATACCTTTATGTTCTTTCATTTAATGATTTTGGACATTAACTTTTCTCAATAAATAAAAAAAGTTGTTGATATTCAGGAACAACTTATTATATTTTATAAAATTCCATTTCTATAATACTCAAATTTTTTAAGGGATCATCTTCATTACATTTTGTTGATTTTAACAACTATTGAAGAAAATTTTTTTAAACTTCTATCTTTTAAATTGTTTATAGATGAAATTGAAAAATATATTTTTACTCGTCAATTACATTTTGATTACCTGGATGTCTTAGATACAATGCATTCAGTGAAAGTAAAGATTTAATTCCTGTGATTGTTAAAAAAATCATTTGTGTCCCAATACCATCTGTTGTCCAGATATTATTTGGTATCTATAAAGAACTCTGATTCAAAATGGATTACATTCAATTAGAATAGCTGTTCAGAAGTCTTCCTCATGTTGACAGTGATAGTATTTCATATATTGTCATCTTAGATATGTTTTAAGGCATCTGGATCCTGAAACAATTTCCAATACAACATTAAAAATACTATTAAACAAGATTTATTTTCATTTAGTATTTTACAAGAGAATATAATAAGTATGACTGATTTGATAAACTGTGTGCTATGCAATAGGGATATGTTATGATTTCTCAAAAGACAAAAATCAGAACTTACATAATTCAATAATACACTTATGTAAGTTAGTGACTTAGATGAGTTATTGTTAACTTTAATAAAAATATCTATTTCAAAAATATTTCTCAAGCAACAAGTATCTCAAACATTCAATCACTACAAAGTTTTTATTATAATCATTATTTACTAAGGCAATAAACCTAAAACATGTGCAGTTGAAAATGCAAAGGTAGGAACCTCTACAGGTCTTAATCACAAGCTTACACATTGGTGGTTAAGACCTGTAGAGGTCCCTACCTTCGCATTTTCAACTGCACATGCTTTAGGTTTATTGCCTTAGTAAATATTACTTATGTAGCATTAAATAAATTTATAATTATTATTATTAATTGGTAAGATTATCTGTAGTGAGTATGAAAAATAGCTTTTTATGACAATTGCAAAAAATTATTTTAGATCAGGAAAACAAACAAAAAAAACATTCTGATAAAAAAAGTATTTTATAGATGATATGTGAAACTATTTATCTCTGGATAAAGTAAATGAAGTATTTAGAAGATGATACAAAAAAATGGCTTGCAGCTCCTAATTTTTATAATGTCATTATATGATTAGATTCTTACATCATATGATGTTTGAGCACTTAAGTGAATTTTTTTATTTTAATTAGCTGAAAACCAATCTATATATTTTTATCACTAGTTTGTCATTACACTAAACCACACAGAAAAAATACTGCCATTAACATTTATCATTTATCCTTGTATTAGTGGAAACCAAATTCAATACAAGTGTCAACTTAAACACTTTTAAGTGGAATAATTGAAAATGTATGTCCATTCAACAAGATTTAGAATCTAAGAAAAAGTACCCCGAATCCAATCATGCCCGAGATACACAGGTCAGGAGCAATCATGAATTCTAACCTATTTGCCCATTCCCCAAATCTATAACACTACGGACAACACTCTACGGTGATACCACATAAATTAATTATTTCTGGGCCCGGTGCTACATCGTTTTGCATGAGACTCAGCTGATGATGATGATGAGAGATCGAGTGAACCCAAGATATTAAGTTTAAAATACATAAATATAAATATTAAGGAGATTCGAACAACTGAATTAAGTTTAAAATATATAAATATTTATTTTGACAAAAATTCAAGATTTTATATATATTCAACTTTACGCATTTAAAACTTTAATTTTGGTTACAAATATTTGAGGATCTTTTTACAATTATTTTATTTCAATAGATATTAATTTAGTGCGGCGGTTACAATACTGACGTATATTTCAAATAGGCCTTTATTTAAAGTTACAAAAAAATAAATTTATCTGGGTGATTGGTAGACGTTTGTACATTACAACACATATAAAGATTTGATAATAATAAAGTTTCGCTGTTTGGACGACTTTAATGGGATGCCCTTGGCATTTGATACATAACTTTATTTAATTAACAGCATTTATTGATAACATTAAAATGAAAATACATTCTGATCAGTATATATTTAAAACATTTATTTATTAAACATTTTCGACATTTAACTAGAAAATCTTGCGAAACTTTGTCAATACGGGGAATGGCTTATTCAATAAAGGGGAGGGCAGCTTCATGAGAGGTTGGATTTAAACTCCAACTAAAAATATTACAAAGAGAAAACGTTTCATTATTACATATCATTACGGTTGATTTTGTCAAACAGGCTAAAAGAAAACAAACTATAGGAAATTGCGGTGTTAGCATAATAGCCAAATATTTGCGGATCCAATATTTTGAGGTGCTTTATCATAATAATACGGAAGAAAACAGTCTAGCCGACTTGCCACCCCACATTTTGTGGAATCAGTTGACAAAAGGTCCTTGGACGGAGATACAATGGGCCGAACTTTGCCGGAATTATCCCATGCATTCCTCTCGTTACGCGAGTATATATATATATGGTCTAGGGAAATTCATCGCCCTGTTTATGACCTGAAACGAAGATGAGAGACGACTCGGGCATTCCGACGCACGTCTCTAGATAAAGCTTAATAACATGAAGAGTGGCCTATGCTAACAACGCTATTATAATATTATAAAATTCTTGGATTTAAAGAATAAATATAAAGCCTTAAATAGTTTAACAAATACGTAATGACATGTTAAAATAATGACCCGTGTGAGATAATCATTTATTAAAGTTAACGCTATAATTAATGAAGTGTGCATTGCTCCCCCTTCTTGAATCAATACTATTTTCTTGAAATATAATAAAAAAACTAAAATTCATGCACTTAAAAGTACAAACAATGAAATAGATTTGTTCACCAGCTCTTTTGGCGATGATGATCAGAAAGAAATTAATAAAACCGACGTATACCAATATCCATCCCAGATTGAAAAATATTTATACATTTTGTATAATTTTACGATTAATATTTTTAAAAAAACATATAGTTCATTTAACAAGAAAAACTCAGGCTTACGAACTATTTAGAAATAAGTAAATAAGAACTCATTAATCCCCCCCTTCTAAGTTCGTAAAACCGGGTTTGATTTGCATTTAAAAATAAAAGTTTAGTGAAAAATATAAAAATATCATTTAAAATAAATTAGAACCACACTAAATTATAAAAGAAAGTATGAAGCGTGAGTTGGATTAAATAGTTTACAATAATATTAGTTAGGGTTATAGAGAATCGATACCAAAGAAATAATTATTAGTTTTAAAGTACTCGCCGATGAGCGAGTTAAAAGAGATTAAATATACAGAAAACATTAATTTAAAGAGAGTTTACAAGTTATAATTTAGGTAATACGATTATGACTTTGGGCTGGTTACCTCAGCATTCTATGGAATACAGATGAATTTTGTCTCTTGGCCTCGGCGGTTCTTTGACGGCACGGGCACACTTGAATGGTAGAAGCTATATCATGCACGGCGAAGATTGGAGCTGAAGATGGAGGGGAAGGCAGCTGAAGCCCCTCAAAAATTACACAGACGTGAAGTCGGTTAAAGACTATTGACCTAACTCTCTCTCTTTTTGACACAATAGATTTTGGGCCCTATTTATACAAAACTCTAAGGTGTTCAAAGAATGTTTTTTTAATTAAATTTTTGATCTTTAATTAACAGAAATATTTTAGCTATTGTTAGTGGAGATGGAATCTTAGATAACTGTCCAAAAATAATTTCAAATCAATTTCCAGATTGGAAAAAGATTTGATAAAAAATATTAATCTCTAATTAAAATCAATTATCTTTGTTTTTAAATTTTACTTTCATTAACTTTAGTTAAAAAATTCTTTTTAAAATCATGAATCCCACCCCTTTAATTATTCTTGGACAGCCATCTTCCATGTTGAATATTTTGTGTACTTATATGAAAAAAATATTTATAAAACAAATGACATATAATTAAGAATAAAAATACAAAATTATTTAAAAGATTTGTTTGTGCTTTTATATATATATAAAAGCTCCGTTAATATATGTATATATCTGAGTCGCATCCATAAAAGTCAATGTTTAAAATTAAAGAAAATTTTTATTTGAGATTTATATTTATAAACTTTTATAGACGCTTCTCAGAAATGTACTAGTTTATATAAATATGACGAAAAAACAGTGGGTTAAGTGGTAGAACAGTGGAGCTTGATCTTGGGCTAAGATCGACTGCTACAATACTTTGTCATGAATAAATTGACTCAGTAGTAATGATCTTATTGCCCTATTTCAAATAATCTAAGGTAATAATGATACAACATTAAAATAGCCCATTGCAAGCTCCAATAACACTTCATAAGAAAAATGTGAATAAGAAGGTCATGTTTTCATCATTGATTTACTTTCTATCTGAAATTAAACAGATGTCCATTTACCATCCAATATTAGATAGTTATCTGGGTTAAATGTAGATAGCTACCTGGAAGAAAAATGCTACTTGTGATTAAAAAAATGTTTTCTCTGCTCCATATTTGAATATAAGTCATAGACAAGACAGGCTGATAATTATCACAGCACCATGGAACTCTTTTAAATAGTGTAAATGAAATTTTGAAAAAAATGTGTGTGGATATTTAGGTGGTCAATACCTTTAACTCATTTGATAAGTAAAAATTGCAAGCATAGTGAGTGAGAGAAGATGGTTTGAGTTTCTGCATGTGAATAATGATAAACTGAGATCATGGATGCACTAATAAAAATAACAATTAAAAAAATGTTAAATAGCATTATATAATAACCAATAAATTTTACAAATGCAATATTTAGATTAAAATTATATAAAAGATCATCATCCCTCCCTACTAGCACCATTAAACAATGGTGTTAAAAATGCAAGGATACTCTCATCCCAGCACAAAATAGAGACTTTGAGAAAATAAGAATGACATTTTTATTTTCAAACTCAAATGCACTTATATGAACCAATCTTCTAAGGTTAGCACAAAGTAAATTATAATATTTCAGAAGTGCTAATCAGATTATTAACAAAAGAAATGGATTTAAAGTTAATGATTTATACATTCATACTCTCATTTCTAGACACTTAAGATTAGCTCATATAAATGCAGTTGAGTTTGAAAATAAGAGAGTCATTCTTATTTTTTCAAAGTCTCTATCTTGTGACTGGGCAAGAGTATTCTTGCAGTTTTAATATCATTTCTTAGCAGTGCTATTGAAGAGGGATAATTATCTTTTATATGATTAAATAGCATTATATTAAATATATTTTTATAAGATTTTAATCTTCTTTATATTAAGAACTATATAAATTATATAACAAAATTTACAGTTTTAATTCAAACTTTTATATTTGACAATGTAATTATAAATAAAATACTTCTCATAAGATCAATATTATTCAAAGTTAATGTTAATTTAAATCTTTGGGCATTCATTTTTAAAATAAGCTCATCACTTAGAGAACATTAATTTTAAATGACATGTATTTAATTTAATAAACGTATTAAAACATCTACGTTTTTAATATTAATTATCTGCATTAGTCTCTTTTAAGTGAACGTCATATGAATTAAAATTCATTTTAAACTATTTTGAATAAAAAATGAAAATCAGAATATGTTAAAATTTTTGACAATGCTTTTGAGTATTTAATGTGAAAAGTGAAATTTTGAACATCTTAGAAAAGATAAAAGCAACTTTGAAAGCTTTTTCTTTCCACTCTAATTCAACAGAATTTCAAACTAAGCAATGGCTGTAAATTAGACATTATCAAATAATAGCAGAAATATATAATAAAATTGTAAGAATGATTATAAGAATTAAAAAGACAGTTCTACAAAAAAAACTTTTCTTTTGATAAAAAATATTTCATTAGCATTTAATAACAAAAGAAGTTTTTTTTTTCTTTTCTAAAATAAATAATAAAAATGAAAAGACTATTTCCTTTTCATTTTAAATTTTAATTTCTTTAGAAGTTTATATATTACACAGCATAAGTTTTAAAATGAAAATAAATGTGTTATATATTTATATAAAAAACATATATAATTATTTGGAAAAATTCATTTTAAATTTTAAATTTAAAGAATAGAGATGCTGTGTTTTATTTTCAATTTTGATTTCTGATAATTTTATCAATTATTAAGGTTTTTGATATCGTGAAGGTTTTTTGACTCTACACAATATTTATTTAATGGGTTTGTGTCAGTTTTCATTGAATTTTTGCACAACATCATCAATACTTCGTCTAGGCAAAAAAAAATGCTATAAATGAACTCGTAACTGGTTTAACAATACCATTTTATAGATTATGTTATTATTAGAAGTCAAAATATAAACAAAGTTTATATTATATGAGCAATTAACTATAGCCTTATAACGTTAAACAAATCATGAATTAGCATACTATGCAAATTCAAATTTTGTAAAAGTTTCTTTCACCAAATCTTTAAAGCAATCATCTGCATAATGATAATTTTTATTAGTCATTTATTAAATTAGATAGAAGAAATAGTAATCAAGGCATGTCTGGAAAATGATCTATGTTTTAATACTATTAGGTTTTATCTTAAATATATTGATAGGAAATTAATATTGAGTCTTACAATCAAGTTACTGGTTCTAAAATTTAATAACTATTAGATACTTAAGATGCCAATTTAGATTTTTAAATTTATCACATATTACTGTAACAGAGTTGTCTTAAGAAGTATTTTAAGGAGAATTGTATGGCTGTCTTGTCTGATGTTCATTAAAAAAAAGAAAATTGTCTTGTTCTCTGATAATGAGGGTCTGAGAACAATTTTAGCCTTATAGTCGCTCTGGTAATACTATTGATTTAATTTATTTTTTATTAAAAAAAAAGTATTATTTTCTTCTTGGATAAATAATAAAATGAATGTAGAGTTTCATTAATAATATATGAATTTAAAGACATAAATTCAACATCTAAAAAAAAAGCCTTTAAACTGATAGATGGATTAAACCAATAATAGAAATAGTTATTTACTGATTATGATCACTCAAAATACTTTTTGTGCATTGAAAATGACATATGGACTTGAAAAGTAATATAATTCTATTATATTATATGATTACAAACAGAGGAAAGATTTCATCATTTTTTAATTAATGATATAAGATTTCAATGATTGCTCTTATTATTGTTTTATCAACTAACTTAGATTTGAGAAGAAATATCCACCTTGAAGTTAAACTTATTAAAATAGGCAAAAACTCACTATACATATTGCCACACTGCAAGCTAGAATAATCAATGGATGCCAGAAGGCTAGTGCATAAAATCCCCATCTAGTGCCTATTCATCCAATATCCCCAAACTAGCTTCTGGGTTGTGGCCTTCGTCAGTGAGGAGCTTTGGATCTGAGATCACTGCACCTACATCTTAGGATCTAATTCAAGGCTCCTCACTGATGAAGGCCACAAGCCAGAAACTAGTCTGGGGATATTGGATGAGTAGACACTTGATGGGGATTTTATGCACAAGCCTTCTGGCATTCATTGATTACTCTAGATTGCTGTGTATGACAATATATATAGTGAGTTTTTCCTGTTTGATAACAGTTATAAGCAAGCATAAGAAAATGGTGATCATATGAAGTTAAACTTATGGAAGTTTTAAAATGTGGCTGCAATTTGTTAGCCTTAAAATTATTAAAAAATTTAGGAATATTTGAAATCATGAAAGAGTTTTTAAGAATGCTTCTAGAAAAAACAGTAATTATTGATACACCATATTTTATTAAACAGAATATTTTCAATAATATATGGTACCAAAATCTCAAAGTGGCTTTAAAGAATCAAACAGCACTATGGTTTTTAAAACCATGTGACAAAGCATATATACAAAGTTTAAAATTTTCTGACTTTCTATTCAAGTTTGTTCATATTATAAAACTTCTACAAAAATAATATTATAGACATCACTTGAAATGAACAAAAAAATCTACTAGCTGTAGTTTATTTTCCATTTTATGGGTGTTGGTATTTGGAATATTTTATAGATGATTCATGAGCAAATTAAAAGTTTTGATGGTAGTGTTGTAAATTTAATTAAAAGCAAAATCAAAACTTCATTTACAAGAACTAGAACAAGATATATATTTTGCTAATGATTGTGCTATTCTTTCTGATTCAAATAATCTATTTTTTTTTTTAAATATTTTGACTACAATTTTTAAATTTAGACTTTGGTTTAATAATTAATCCTTAAAACTTAGCTACTTTATCAGCTAATGGTGGAAGAAAAATGTTCTGTAACTTTTAATTTGGATGATTATCAGATTGAAAATGTAAATCAATTTAACTATATGAATATCTTTTAAAATAGAAAATAAAATTTGAATGTTATGGTACAGCAGGGGTCCCCAACCCTATGCCCGCACACACCATGGCACCCGCAGACCATTTTATGTGTGCTCGCCGCTATCCGAACATGATAAAAAATTAATTATCTGATACAAATAAATTTAATTTTTTAAATTTCTTATAAATTATTGTAATTTATTGTAATCAAATTGTAGGGCATACTATACTTTTACAGTGTAAAAATATAAATGTTAATTATATGTTAAAATTTTATTTTTGAAATAAATATTTTTTTGTACATTATGTGTATTATTAACAATATCCAACTATAAATTTACATTGAAAAAATAAATGGTGCCTGCCACCTGGTTGAAAAAATAAATGGTGCTTGCCAACCTGGCTGATATTATAGAATGTGCTCTTAAGTGCAAAAAGGTTGGGGACCCCTGGGGTACAGCATAGATTTCTATGTGCTTCTGTCATGTTAAATAAGTAGAAAAGATAAGAATTTTAACATAATGGTAATTACTTTACTTGAACTATTTATATATAAAAGTTATTTTAAGTAATAATATATCTTATTGTTATTTCTATTTTATTTATAAACTGATCTACTGTTTGAGACTTTAATATTTATTAAAAATGTTGTTTATGATATGTTCTTAAGTGCTTTAACAGTCCTGTAATTATTGTACTCTGTATTTTCTTTATTGATTAGCAGCACTAATAAGTATTTTTTTGCAATTTTTAGATATGCTTTTATTTTTGGGCTGTAAATTTTTTGGACTAAAACTGTTTCTACCATATTCAAATATTTCTTCAATTATTCCAACATTTCCTAAGATTTTATTTTAATTTATTCACTATTCCTTGAAATCCTTTTAATAAAACATTATTTTTACTATCAAAAGATAGAAGTATAATCAGTGAAAAAAAAAGTGGTATTTGAAATGATAGTCTATAGAAAATTATTGGCTACAAGACAAAAGTTTATAATATAAAGTTGTACAAAAAATTGAAAAGAAATTTTATTGATAAACATGATTGCAATTATTTAGCTCCATCTATCAGAGAAATAATGATAGAAAACAAAACTCTTAATTTTTAGTATTATGCAAAACGCTTATAAAAGGAAAAAAAATCATATGGATAGAGACATTAAAAATTGTATAAAGTTAATTTGCATAGCCATAGAAAGAGAGAACATATTTTTTAATATTGATAAAGAAAATATATAAGCTGTTAGCCCTGTGTGGTTTAGCTCATTGATAAAATACCTGACCCAAGAGCGTATTGATTATCAAATGAGTAAAAAGAAAGAAAAAGTTTCAACTTAATCATCCGTGACAAGTATTATTCTGTTTTATTCTTTTTCTTTATTTTTAAAATGTACTATTTATCCCCCCCCCCCTAATTATTTTAATTTTATTCAATATTTTATTTTAATCTTAAATTTATTCTTATTCACTCCATATTTTATACTATTTATTTATTTTTATAAATGTTTGTATATTATTTTTATTATTACTTATTTTATTTAAAATTTTCTTATTTTATATATATTTTTAATTAATCTTTTGCGATAATTTCTTATACTTCCAAATATTTTAATGTTCGATTCATAATGTTTACATTCCTTTGTATATTTCAATATTTATTTTAGTTTCTATTTTATTGTTAAATTAGAATAAAATAATGCTTAAATGATAAAAATTGCAGTCAGTATATAAGGAGGTACCAAAAAAAACTGGAATTCATGTTGTCGTACATCTGCTGATTTCTTTTGTAGATGACCCCATCCATTATTTTGCTGCTTAGAATTATTAAGTGACGTTATGATACTGCACAGAATTTTTTTTTGTTAAGTATATCTTACTTATTTAACCATTTGTGTTATGACTGAAAAGTTAAAGCAATGTGAAATTCTTTTTTCTGTTAGAGAAAACAGTGGGGGAAATGGTTATAATGCTTGAAAAAGTTTGCTCTGAGAAAAACACAAGTTATGAATGATTTACTATATCCCAAAAAAGTGAATTGAGTTAAGTAAAATGTCAAGGTGAAACTGAGTTTTTTTGACACAAGTAGCACTGTTCACTCAGAATTCATCTGTAATGGTCAGATGTTTTATCTACAAGTACTGAAACATTTGTGTTATGTAGTAAAATGAAAATATTCCAATTTGTGGCAAAGTGGGGAGAGCGAGCTTTACTGTAACCAAGCTCCAGCACACAAAGCCTTGAGGGTGAAATAATTTTTCATCAAAAACATCATTTATTAGCGTATTTATCTGCCTTTCTCACCCAATCCCAATCCATGTGATTTTTTTATTCATCCTCAAATAAGAAAAGGCCTCAAAAAAAGTTTGGCAGGCTTGAGAGGAATGGAAAAAATGATTGGTGGAATTAAAAGTCATCATTTTGTAAGAGTTTCAGGATTTTTTAGAAACTGGAAAATATGTTTAGACCATTGTATTGCACCAAATGGACAATATCTTGAAGATGATTTAATTTGCAACATCTAAAAATAAATACAATTTTTTTACTATGAAATTCTGTATTATTTGATCACCCCTCATATGGATCAAAAGAATGTAAACTTTACAAATATAACATCAAAATGGTAGAAAATGTTTTAGTTTTCAAGAAAGATTAATTAGGAATTTTAAATAATTGGAAAAAATATATATGAATATTTATTGCAAAAATAAATAAATTGGCTAAATATAAAGAGAATAGTAAATGTAAGATTGAAATAAAAATTAAATAATTAAAGAGGTGAGGAATGAATAATAAATTTTAAAAGTAAAGGAAATAAATATTTTGTATATAAAATCCCTAAATGTTCATAATGTTGTTATGTGATATTCAAGTTAAAATTGCTTTATTAAAGGGTATATTTTTCAATAAAAAAAATTATTTGTTCTGCCATTATAATTTTTTATGAAACATTTTATAGAAAATAAATAATTCCTTTTTCATATTAAAAGGCTCAATTTGATTATGAGCATTTTATTCAAAGCAAGTAATTCTGAAAATAGTATTTTACAAAAAACATATGGAATAAAACTTTTTTGAAGAAAAAAAATAGAAAAAAAATCAATACATGTACTTTATTTACCATGTAGAACTGAATAGTATAATATTTAAATTATGAAGAAAATGTGATTAGCGCACATAAATTCATGTTTGAAATGTGATATTTATGGAGTAAAAAAAAAAATAGAAGTTTTGTAATTTTGTATTGACATTTAGTTTTAGTTAGCATATAATTACAAAATGAGAATGAGACTCTGAAATACCATCATTTTCATAATACTTATGTTTTGTACCATTTCTGAAAAAAAATTGCTTAAGCGACCCTTTAACAAATTTTCATACTCATACTTATGACAATCCATCCTGCTTGATGGTACTGTTGCTAGTCAAAAACAAATAGTTGTAATGTTACTGGGCTGATTTACTTTTTAATTTTAAAAATAATGCTTTCACTGGCTTCTTTGGGTGGGGGGGATTTACATTTTTTTAGATATAAAACATTGAATTTCTTTCAAAATACATTTACTTTTTTTTTTATAAACATGTGGGGGGGGGGGGACGCTGCTTTTGCCGATCCAAGGAATCAGCCAATAAATCCATTACTCTGACCAAACCAACCTTAGGATTTCTAAAACAATGTGCAACCTCAGACCTTTGATTTGTCTCATAGCTGTTCTTTATAAAACAACATTATTTAATAGAATGGAGTAATTACATTTTTAAATTACATTATACATTTCAGTGCATAGTGCTCCACCACAGCCATTTTAAGTCTCATAGCTGTTCTCGTGCAAATGTGAATTTTCCCATGAATTTTCTGAAATGGTCGGGAACCTACCCTTTTGAAATTAAATTCACCTTCAAAGATTTATAGGGAAGTGCAGAAATGGGCTTACAATTATTACTATGTAACAATACATCATGTTAGGGTGTAAGATCATTACTTCAAATGCACATTAAAAGAGTTATGGCCAGTTGAATTCTATACACCCTCACATTGTACATTTGCTTTATGTGAAGTGTGCGCTATTTGTATAGTATCACAAAGCACATTAGTGGGCAGTGTGCAAGGCAATTTAGACCTGCAATGGCTAATTATGAACACAACTGTTCTATAGGCCGTAAGTTTGGCCACATAAAGGGCATATTTCTGTGCTTTTTGCATGGAAACAGTGTCATCGAGCAGAATGGATTGTCATATGTATGAGTACCAAAATTTATTAACAGGTTGCTTTAACAATTTTTATTTCAGAAATGGTACAAAAACATAAGTATTATGAAAATAATGGTGTTTCAGGTGTCATTTTCATTTTGTAATTATATGCCAACCAAAACTAAATGTCAATATGGAATTATAAAATCTATTTTTGTTTACTCAATAAATATCACATTTCAAACATGAATTTATGTGCGCTAATCACATTTTCTTCATAATTTAAATATTATAGTATTCAGTTTCATATGGTAGTTAAAGTACATGTATTGATTTTTTTCTATTTTTTTTCTTCAAGATTTTATTCCATATCTTTTGTAAATTACTTGCTTTAAATAAAATGTTCATAATCAAATTGAGCCTTTTAATATGAAAAAGGAATTATTTATTTTGCATAAAATACTTCCAGAAAAGTTAATTATAAAAATGACATTCTTTACATAGACTCTGTACATGTCTGGTAACAGAATAATGTTTGTTCATTATGATCTTTTTAAGTTTTAATTTTTTTTTTTAATAAATTTATTTATCAAAAAAGATTACAAATAAGATAAATCATGTATACAATAAATAAATGACTGGAAAAAAGGCTTTGATAGTATTTATGAAAAAATTCAAAAAGTGTTAAATACTAAAGTTTTGAACAGAAAAATATTAAAATGGGAAAGCAACCTTAACCCATGTGTCCATGTAAATAGAAGGTGAAGAAAGCTTTAAATCTCTAATCTTTGCTTGATGAAGAAAATCAATGAAAACTGATAAAGCCAAATTATGTGAATTTCCAAAAAATATTTTACATTTTGTTAGCCAAATGGAGAATGAAAAAAAATAGACAATCTAATCACTGCAAAGGAAACAAGTTTTAATGCATTCAAGATTGATAAAGCATCCCTGAAGTCTAAGAAGACATTAGATACAATAAAATATCAAATGGATTTTAATGTGGGACAAACATAGAATATATGTAAAATTGTCTCATCATATAACCCATACAGTTGACATCATGATGAAATATTGCAAAAGCCTCTTGATGTAACTTAGGTTCAATGAAAAGAAGTTTAGCTTTTTTAAATAAAGCTACATTTGAAACACCCAAAGAAATTGGAAGTGAGTTGATATTTGGGAACTTTAATTTGTAAACATCCCAGAAGGTTAATTTAATGTCCATTGGAATTTAAGCACCAGGTAACATTTTATATAGAAGCTTGTACAACTCCCACATCCAATAACTTTCCATTGGAGAAGGGGTATCAGTGGGATCAAAGATTATAGGAAGAGACATTTGAGGAATTTTTTGAGAGGTGTAATGAAAAAGGGAAATTGTTTTCTGAAAGTATAATGTTGATACAGAATGTAATCCAAGTCCATTAAGTGTCTTTGGCATTTATACTTTTGCATTACTAATGGCAACTATTTTATTTTTCCATAAGAGCTTAGAACAGAATAAGTTCATGTTTTTTTCAAAGCATTTTGTTGGTTTGATTATAGGAAAATAATAGATAAGTCTCAAACAAGAGAGTTAAGTAGTGAGACTTTTTTTGGAAGAGATATATTAATATTGATCAAGGATGTGATTGTTTTCTTAGTTTTCTCCAAAATAATATTTTGAACATGTTTTGTTATGCATGAGTGTGAAAGAACAATTGGAAAGCCAAAAAAATACTTAGGCTTGGCTGCAAAGGTTGAAGTGATATATGAGCCTGATTTAATAGTCCACATTGCAGATTTAGTACCATTAATTGTAAGATTATGTATCTTGCTAAATGAATCCAAGATTATTTAAGAGAACTGGAAGAAAACTTTTATTTGGAAGAACTGAAACATCATCAACATGAGATGTGATGAATAGTTTGTTTAAGAGCAGGAAGATAAACTCCAGATAGATGAGTCTGAATCTGCATGAGTAAAGCATTAATATATATAATGAAGTATAGCATAGTAAGAGGAGATCCCTGAGGAACTGACATATGGGGTTGAAAACTTTCAGTGAGCTTTCCATTAAGCAACATGAAATAAGAAAAAGATTTGCAATGATTCTGATATAGGAATAAGGAACTTGGTAATCCTGCAATGTTCTAAATAAAACAAAAGAAATTACACAGTCAAATGCTGAAGAGAAGTCCACCTGAATAACAATATATTTAGCTTTGTTATAAAGCCGAATATGCTCAACAAGTAGAAGAAAGTGCTGAACTGCTCCCATAGTTGACTGTCCATTTTTGGCAAATTGAAAATCTGAAATGTGAAATAAATACAGTTGAATTTTGTCTTTAACTAAAGATTCCAGAATTTTAATTAGAAGTCATTGAAATAGGCTGAATATTAGTTAATGGAGAAGGATTTAATGGTTTCTTGAGAAAAGATACCATTGTTAGAGAATAAAGATCTGGAAGATTTATAAAATCACCAGCTAGAAGATCAAGAAGCTTATACAGTATCAGCACAGTGAAATATGAATTATGTAGCAAAACAAATCTGGGAATTCCATGAATCGCAGCAGGCAAAGATTTAATTTTTTGAATAATCATGTCATCAGAAATGGCATGCTGCAAAGCAGTGTCAGATTCATTGCAAAAATCTCCAATTTGGAAAGGCTTCACTTGAAGTTTATTTTTAAAGTAATTGCAAATTTCTATTAGCATTTCAGGCCCAGAAAACTGCTTATTATCTGAGATGAGCATAAGTGGAGTGGAATGAGAAGACACACCCAAAGTCCATCTTATATCGCTTTTTGTCCAGTTGTGATGCTGTTGTAAGAATATTTTTGAATGCTTAGTAGCAATGTATTGTGCAAGATTTTTTTGAGTATCAATATACTGAACCTTAAGCTCCATAATTTGATTTAACATTGAGTCCAAAGATGAAAGCTTGGCCATTTTTATAGAAATATCATTAAGGTGTTTTAGCAAAAAGTTTGGTCCTCTAGAAGTCCTAGTGTAAAAGTTTATTATAGAACTAAGTATGCCAACAAAGAAAGAAAATGCTGATACAGCAGGCAATGATGGAATATTAATTTTGTTAAAAAGAATGTAGGCCTCAGAAAAAATTGAAGCAGGATCAGCTGATTTTTTGAGATGCCTAATGGTCAAGGAATGATGCAACTGAACATGAAGACAAGTATCAATGTTTAAGGAAACAAGCATTGCAAGATGATCAGTAAACGGAATCAGCTGTAACTTTGCTTGAATGTCAAAATGAATCTTAAGGGAGTAAAAGAGGAGATCAATTAAAAATGTAATGCTGCAAGTATAAAATGAGAACATATTAACAGTAAAGCATCCTTTACCAGATAAAAGATGTCTGTTGAAAAGATGAAGAAATTTAAAGTAGAGTAATGCATATTGAAATCTCCTAGAAGAATGGTAGAGAGAAGTGTGAAGAAAGAAATGCATTAATTTCATTAAAACAATGAATATGCAAAGTGAAATTCATTTTTAGCATAAATGTAAGCAATATTGAGAAAAAAACTTACAAAGGTAATATTGATCATTAAAAATTCTTGATCCAAAGGCAAAGTTCTAAGAAAAGCCACACCAGATGAGGCAGCCATATTAGGAATATATTTGAAAAAAACATATTTTTCATGAGAATAGAAATGCAATGTATAGAGTTGTTGTGAAGCTTTGTCTCACCAAAACATTCTACATGAAAGTTTGACCCTTGAAGACATTGAGTAATGAATAAACTCTTGAGTTAAGACCTCTAACCTTTACAGAAAATATGTTAAATATAAAAGCCAAAATAAGATCAATAAAAATGGATGAAAAAAACTATAGATCAGGGAACTCATTTATAAAAACAATATGACTAATCAAATAAGATAAAAAAGATATTTATGAAGATGTGTCAGTATAATGAGATGTAGTTGAGATGGCTAAAGAAAGAAAAGAAATCAAAGCATCTGACACAATTGGGGATTGATTTTCAGACTGTTTTGCCTTTTTATTATCTTTTCCTAGCTTGTCTAGACTTCCTAATTGGTTTATTTTTTGAAACTGAATTATTAGAATCAACATTAGAATTAACACTTTCATCCCACTGTGATTCTTAGGAATCCTGAATTTTCCTTTTGTTTTTAGTGGAAGCAACTTCAGAATGTATTAGATGACCTTGGAAAACACCAACCAGAGCCATAACATCATGCAAAACACAATTAGAAGATGATTTATGTAAAGTTTCCTTAACATCATCTATATTTTTGGAAGAAGCCAATACTGAAAGAGTGTTTAGATTAGTTGAAGGCATCTCTGAGTGTTTTAAAGAGGTATTTGTAACACGAATGTTGTCCTAGGAGAAGCTCTCTAATCTTTGTGTATTGACAATCTCATTGGAAAGAACAATCTGTGACTGTGTAGTATCAGTAACCCTACATATGTGATTGTGAGTTTTTTTAAGTTTACAAACATCACAAAAAATTTTAGGACAGACTTTGACAAGATGTATTCTTTCCCCACACATAAAACATTGAGGAGAAGAACCTTTTATGGAAATAAATATGGGACATTTATCAGCTTCTAAAGTCAATGGAATATCAAATAAAGAATGATCTTTGGCCATCTTAAGAGTAAAAGAAGCAGTGTTACTCAGAAGCTCCAAGCCAGACCATTTTTCTGATAGGTATTTAAAATATGTAACTTCTCCAAAGTCAGATAAAAGTCTTTGTAAATCGGTAATACTAAAATTTATATAGCAATTTCTGGTATAACCAAAGGCAAATTTAGGTTTATTTATATCAATAACAATTAAAAATTTATGATTTAGGAGCAATTGGTGTCTCTTACATTTTTCTTTTTCCAATATATTATGAAACTCAAGTATAATATACTGTTTATTTGAATGATGATATAATCTCTTAATAGCATCCCCAAGATTTAAATTTTTTAACATTTGAAAAAAATCATCAACAGGAAAATTAAACAACTGAGTTACTATCTATAGTAATTAGTATGAGTGTATTAGCATTATAATAACTTTTCAAAGAATTGAATAAAACTTCTAGAATTCTGGAGTTAAACTGTAAACTAATTTTTTGATGTTCATCATTCAACTTCTGTAAATTATCTAGTGACAGCATTGAGACATCTAATTGAGAAGCAGTAGAAAAATGTTCATTTTCCTGAAGATCCAAAAAATTAAAATGATCAGAATGAGAGGGACTTGAAATGTGTGGACTTTGTGGGCTTTCAATAACAAGAGCAGCAGCATAACTTTTTTTAAAATCCATATTTGATTTCAACTGCAATGTTTTAAGTTGGGAGTTAGGTGATTGAGTTTGTAATTGTGAACATAAATCAGAAAACTAAATATTATGCACTCCTTTTGGCAAATTGTCCAATAATAATGTATCATTAGAGTCAAATGTGGAAGATTTAACTGTTTTCAATAAATTATTTTTTACAATATTATTTGATTTTAGTGAAGTATGATTTTCAAAAACTCTTTCACTATCTAAGAGATTTTTCTGTGGGTTTTTAAAATTAAAAGGTATATTGTAGTGATTATTTTGCGAATGAAAGTGGTGAATATCCTCATCTGAAGTGAAAACTTTCCTAGAGTGCACATTCTGTAAAGATAATAATGAAGTATAATGATGTTTACTTGAATGTCTCAGAACTTTATGTTTAAAGGGCATTTGACGTGATAAGATCTTATGTGAACCTGAAAGATTATTTCTAAAACCCAAATCCAAGTTATCACATTTTGTAAAAGGTTGTAAATAATTTATAACCTGGGAAGGAAGAACTTCCTGTAGTGCAAGATTTAGTTTTTTGAAAGAAATTTTTTTAAATTTCTCTTTTTTTGCCAAATCACTCTGTGAAGGAAGAAAATCACTATTATGTTTTAATTTACTTTGTGAAGTATTGTATATAGATGTAGGAAAATATTCTGCAACAGTTAAATCATTTAAGGATATGGAAACTTTTTTAGAACTCTGTTTATTTAATCCTACATTTCAAGTAACATTCTCAGATGTTGATTTTCCATGAGAAGATTTTGAGCTACCAAAAGAAGCTAATCCAAATTATCACCTTTTAAAACAGATTTTGAATTTTTATGGCCACCTACAACAGAAGCATTTTGTAAATTTACTATAGCATCATAACCAATAAAATCAGTGTCAGAAGAAAATTCATTTTGATCAGATGTACTTCTAAGAAAGTAACAATATAAATCAAGATGATCAAACTGTGTTTTCTTAATTTCATTGAAAATAGGAATAACATTGTTTAGAGAAGTAATATCTGAAGAGTGGAATTGATCGTGATAATGACTAGAAGTTACAGCAAGAGAATTTTTAATGTTAACTTTTGAATTTGAATTTGACTTTGTATTTTTTTTGCAGATTAGAAGATAAATTTTCTGAGTTATAGTTATCATTATTAATGTGCTTCTCATAATTTTCTTGATTAATGACAGGCAAGTTTATTAACTATGAATTGCTTTGTATTGGGCTTGAAACATATATTGAAGAAGACTCTGAAACAATAGATTTAATGTTAGATATCTTGTGTTCTTTTTTAATATTCTTAACTTTGAGCATCAATGATTCTAAATTCACTTTAGACCCACTCATTTTTGTTTTAATAAGGTTTATAGAAAGAATAGAACTTACCTTGTATTTGGAAAGTATTTTAGCACAATATTTGAATGTAGCAAGGTAAAAAAAAACAAATTTGAAAACTAAATGATGAGATGTGATGTAATGTACTGTGGCTTCTCCTTAAACGAAGTCAAGAATATCTGACCAATTATACCCAGATAAACCTGTTAGCCACTTAATTGTTCATTCCCCACTCTAAGTTTTCCCATATTCTGCTCCATTCCATTTCCACAACATAAACTGTGTCAACTCTATAGCCTTAATATCTAATTCTCCCTTATCTTTTCCCAAACCCAGCATAAAAACCAATAATTCACTTTCTGTATAATCACTTTTTTCATATTTATTCTTCCATAACTTCATTATATGTACCCTTTCTGTTTTCAAACATTTACATTCAATTAACAAATGCCTAATATTTTCTATTCTTTCCTTACATAATTTACAAAATAAATCATTCATATTTTTCCATTTACATGTATATTCTCTCGTAGCTAAAGATCCCATTCGAGCCTTAAACAATAAACTACTTTCCTTACTATTATAATATATTAACTCACACCTAATATTCTGTTTATTTCTATATATATTTAAACTCTTTTTACTCTCCATACTATTTCTCCATCTCTCTAACTCCCTATTCTTTATTAATAAATCTATTCTTTTATTCCATTCCTTACTACTATAACATTCACCAATCCTCTTAACACAATCAACCCATCTTTTGTACAAATATACTGATATAAATTCTTTATCCAAATATTTTGCATATTGCATTACCTTTCTCACCATCTTATTACCTGCCCTTTACTCATAACCCAATTAAATACTATGTGATATGATGTATTGTGGCTTCTCCTTAAATGAAGTCAAGAATATCTCAGCAATTATGCTAGGATAAACCTGTTAGACACTTTATTTTCCATTCCCCACTCTAAATTTTCCCATATTCTGCTCCATCCCATTTCTACAACATAATCTTTGTCAACTCTATAATCTTTATATCTAAATCCCCTTTATCTTTTCTTAAACCCAACATAAAAACCAATAATTCACTTTCTGTATAATCACTTTTTTCATATTTTTTCTTCATTATATGTACCCTTTCTGTTTTCAAGCATTTACATTCAATTAACAAATGCCTAATATTTTTTATTCCTTCCTTATATAATTTACAAAATAAATCACCCATTTTTTTCCATTTACATGTATATTCTCTTGTAGCTAAAGATCCCATTCGAGCCTTAAATAATAAACTATTTTCCTTACTATTATCATATATTAACTCAAACCTAATATTCTGTTTATTTCTATATATATATATTTAAACTCTTTTTACTCTCCATACTATTTCTCCATCTCTCTAACTCCCTATTCTTTATTAATAAATCTATTCTTTTATCCCACTCCTTACTACTACAACACTCAACAATCCTCTTAACACAAATCATCCGATCTTTTGTACAAATATACTGATATAAATTCTTTATCCAAATATTTTGCATACCGCCATCTAGTGACTAGGTTTTAATTTTTAAAGTTATAATTTTAATTTGTTCTTCTTTGTAAATATTCTAAAGTATTAATATATATATAAATTATATAATATTATAAAATGGAATTATTAATATTTATATATTATGTAACAAAAATATATAAGATTTTTTATTTCTTATACATTTTTTTAGTCAGGGGGACTCTTGAAAATGATCATAGGCAATAGCTAAAATGTTGTGCAATAAATTGTGATAATGATATTTAATTCAATTAAAAACAATTTTATTTTAAAAAATGGTGAAGTTTATGGAATTATTAAAATATACATACTGAATACATAGTGAATCAAATTTTGGAGTAAAGAAAAAAGTATTAATGCAATATTAGATTGTTTTGTGCTGACTTCTTTGTTATAAAAATTACCAAAATGTGTAAATAGTACTTTAAAAAAAAACCTTGTTTGGGGGGGATGCTCAATATAAAAAGAACTATTAGTTATCCCAACTGGTCTTTGACAACTTCATTATATGATTTTATTTTTGCAAAAGACTACAATAATGTCACTAAAAGTAGAAGATGGTCAAATTTATGATGAATGTTGAGATTTATTTTCTTTTATACCAGCTGACTATAAAACATTGTTGTATTTGAATATGATTTAGACATTTATATACTCATATTTTCTGATTGAATATTTTAATCATTACTGATTAAGTAAATATAGTTTGAAATGGTATTCAGAAAGTAACATTGTTTTGATAAAACAATTTTTTTTTTGCTTTACAAAAAAATCAAGTCAGATGTCACATGACCTAATTTATATTATCCTTTTAGTTGACAGCTTCATAGATTTAACTTTACTGAAGGTTTTTTTTCATTTACTGTCTTGTATTTAAAAAAAAATTTGTTACAAAATAAAAATTGTTTAAAATAAATTGTTTTAAATTATTTAATTTTTTTTATTGTTGACTGATTTATAAGGTATTCATATGAAGATACATTGAAATAAAAATTTTTAGAGATAAATAAAATTTGCTTTAATAGTGCTGATTAGGAAATACTTTTTAATCTCAGTCATTACTGTGATATTGTATAAATTATAGGTCTGATGTACAAACACAGTTCAAGTAATTATTTAGAAGCCTGGCTTAGTATATTTGGATAGTAACCAGAAAAATCACTGTTCATATTAACTCATTTTATTTAGAATAGTTTCTATTGCACATATCAATTTTGGTCTGTCATTCTTTTCAGGATACATATTATAGAAGCTTATGAGACTTCTTTATTGAAGAATTTGTCATCTAAAGATTGATAACTTTTTTTTTAGATATTTCTCTATCTCATAATATTAATTATATCCATTTTATAAATTTGAATTTTTTTAAAAAATAAAATGACTGGACATAAGATTAAGTCATACTTAAATTTTTATATGGTTTAATTTATTTTTGCCTTGTTGTGTTTGTTTTAAGTTTAAAAAATTCATTTGTAAAAATAGCAGCTCACATAACAATTTGAATTTTATCATACAAATATATATATATTCTAATTTTTGATGTCTAAAATTTTACTAAAATCTCATCATGTTCTTATTATTTATTCTTTCTATATCTTATTCAATATTTGGGTTTAGCATTTAATATATTTTATTGTAATTCTAGCTTATATTTTAACTGATAAGTTGAAATAATTTTAATTAGTTTTTTTT
The DNA here is from genome assembly GCA_028023455.1 of Epiperipatus broadwayi. Lineage (NCBI taxonomy): Eukaryota > Metazoa > Onychophora > Udeonychophora > Euonychophora > Peripatidae > Epiperipatus > Epiperipatus broadwayi. The sequence goes on from JAQFVV010012544.1 coordinate 2,498,084, forward strand.
ATTAAATGCGATATTTATTTTTATTAATAAATTATTGAATTTAAATCATATTTATTTTACATTCTAATGAAAATTGTGTCATCTGTAATTATTGTATTCTTCACTTTCAGTTTCTGACTGTTCACTTAAGAGTTCACAAAGATTAGTCAAAAGCATCATTTTTGAAATGATACTGCAAATTTTCTTTTTCAAGAATTTTTTATCACTAAGTATAATGTTTATTTATAAATAACTAGTTTGTTTAACATTGTTTATTTTTTTAATATTTTATAATTTGACTTATTTTAATCTTTGAGAAAAAAAGTTTAAAATACTTTTTTTTTCTTGATTAAAATTTATTTCCCTTTAATTTGTTATTTTTAGTTCCTATTTAACTATCTGCTTCCTGTTGTTTTTGTTTTTAAAAATGTTTTAAAAGATTTTTTTTAAAAGAATAAATAATAGATTTTAATTCCTAAAATTCTGTGAAATATTTTTAATTTTTTTTTTTTAATATTCAAGAGATGATTTGTTGATTTGTCTATTTAACTAGAATTAATTAAATATCCCATTATAAAATAAATAGAAGAATTTTTCTTTTATGAAGTATATCAAAAAAAATTTAAAAAAAAACTCTCTAAAAAATTTTGTTGTCATGACAACAAACAACCTAATGATGAAAAGGTAGAAATCACACATGCCAAAAATGAACAAAACATCTGAAAATATATGAGTATTTGAAATTATGATAATAAGATTTAAAATAAAACAATAGGGGAAAAAATGAAATGTGAGAGTTTTATTAGTTAGAATTTAAAAAAAAAAATTGTGAGAATGCAGATTAAAAAGAGCCTAATAATAATTAATACATCGTTTTAAAATCATAAAAAATACATAAGGATAGTTTCAAAAGATGTAAATAAAATTTTAATAATATAATAAAAAAATCAAGGAATAGTATTAAAAATGTATTAATACTTTCTCAACTTGATTTAAGAGGTTTAATGTTATTATTTGTTTAAAAAATAATAATAATAATTATTATTATTATTATTATTATTATTAAAACATTTAATTATAATTATTTTTTAAATTATCCATGATTTAAAAAAATATTGTAGTCATGGTATAATGTTAAGTCAATAAAACAAACTTGAACAAAAAATAAAATTTATTTTTTAATTTTTTTAAGGAATCTACGATGCATGCTGTAGTATATGAGAAACTAAAAAGGGAAAAAAAAGAAAAAACTTAATATTAGTAATGAGATAATAAATTAATATGAGAAATATGTAGAGCCATGAAAAAGTGCAATTAGAAAGTGAATATATAAAGACAAAAAATAAGTTTGATTTAATATATAACAATAAAAGTAAAGCAGTAGTTAAAATAAAAAATAAAAATAATTAATAAAAATGAGAATATTTAATAACAACATAATTTCCATGTGCAGATTTCATTAGTAATTCTTAATAAGAAGGTAATCAGTCTTTGACATGTTTTAGATTGGCCTACATAACTGCATTTAAATACAAAAATAAGATGGCCATTCTTATCTTTAAAAGTCTCTAGCTTGTATGTGGGTTTGAGAATCATTCACTATAACATCAGTTAGTTAGAAAAATGACTAAACAGTCATGTCTAAGGCTGATTATCTTCTGATTAAGAATTACTATCAAAAACTGCATTTGTAAATTATGTTGTTATTAAATTGATTCTAACATCATTTAATGTTTATCAGTCATAAATTTGAAAATTTCACTTGGTTTAACTATAAATTAATAATGGAAGGGATGGAAAATTATGAACATGATTGGCCTATTTAATTGCATTTAGGTACAAAGATAAGATGGCTGTTCTTAGCTTTTAAAAGTCTCTATCTTGCATTTGGGTTTGACAGTATCCTGCACATTCAATATAACATCAGTGAGTTAATAATATGATTAAATGGTGTGTGTCAAAGACTGATTACTTTCTGATTTAGAGTTATTTAAATAAGAATAAAATATATAAGAAACTTATATAACAGAAATAGCAATAATTATTTTTAATTAGTAAATTAATGTTGATATTAATAATACAGTTATGAAAAAATGCTATAAAGATTACTATAGAGATAAAGAATACAATCCACAGAAATAGCTAAAGTTGTGATATAAAATAAGTTTGAAAAAATTAATGTTATTTGGAATTTAAAAAGAATTTTCAGTAGATTAGAATTTATCAATATTAATATCCATTTTATTATCTTTACACATTTCACAAAATTATTAATATTTTTTGTAAGAGTATGCAATCATTAATTGAGTTGATATTCCTAAAAATTTTACAATCATCTGTGTAGCATAAAATATGTGAAAATTCCAAACTCTCTCCCAAATCGTCAATATAAATGTTAAAAATAATAGGGCAAGGATACTGTCCTGAGGTACTCCTACATTACTATAATATGTACCAGAAGAATTATTTTTAAATTTTACATAAGCCATTCTTTTGCTAATAAAAGATTCAAACCATGCAACCAAATTATAGGAAAAACCTAATTTGTACATTTTGTAAAGCAACCTGGAATGATCCACTTTATCAAATGCCTTGGATAAATCAAAATAAACAACATCTAAATGATATTGATTCTTAAAGGCATTAGCATTGTGATCAGTTACTGTTAAAAGATTAGTTTCAGTTGATCTGCCAGGTAAAAAACCATTCAAAATACAGCAAAACTCTCCATATAGTAGTGCCATCTTGTGCTAACAAGAGCAATCAATGGATGCCAGAAGACCTGTGCATAAAATCCCTATCTAGTGCCTACGCATCCAATATCCCCAGACTAGTTTCTGTCTTGTGGCCTTCATCAGTGAGGAGCCTTGGATCTGAGAGCACTGCACCTGATGAGTAGGCACTAGATAGGGATTTTATGCACAAGCCTTCTGGCATCCATTGATTGCTCTTGTTAGCACAAGATGGCACTACTATATGGAGAGTTTTGCTGTATTTTGAATTGTTTATAACAATTATTGTGCTAGTATGAGATAGTGATCATGTGATGTTTAGTGGTAAAAAACCATGTTGCACAGGAACCAAAATCTTATTTATGTCATTAACAATTTTCTTATAAACACATCTTTCAAATATGCATGCAACTGTATGAAGCACAGAAATTGATCTATAATTATTAACATTATTTTTGAACCATTTTTAAAAATAGGTATAATTTTGGCAAGTTTAAGAGAGTTAGGAAAAATACAATTTTAATGGAACAATTAAGAATATAACACAAAGGAGCAGCAATATATTCTGCACAACCTTTATAAGTGAAAGAAGGTATATTGTCATAACCTATACTTGAATGTGTTTTGAGTTCTTTGACAGCTGATATAATATCACTATTGTTGAAACAATCGATAGAAATGCTATCATTAAAATGTTCATTAAACCCAGACAGTTGAGAATTTCCAAATAATTCAGAAAAGTGAATTGAAAAGTCATCACCACTTAAAGATGAATTATAATCCATTTGAGACTTTCTTTTGGTAATGCCATAATTTTTAATAAATAATCAAACTTTTTTAGGATTATCTCACAAATTGAGCTCCATATTTTTAATATAGTTTTGATAATCAATTTTCTGAATAGCTTTAACCAATCTTCTATAATTAACAAAATTATTGTAAAAAAAGTATATTTTGTGTTTTAATGTACTGTTTATGATGATACAATTTCCTTCTAATAATTTTATCTGAGAACCAAAAACGAAAATAATAATTGTTTTTCTTTCTTTTTTTTTGGTATATAAAAATCAATCAGATCACGAAATACTTGACTAAAAAAGTCTATATTATAATTAGCATCTGTTGAGGAATATAACAGGCTCCAATCAAAATTAGAAATTGTTTTACACAGACCCATATAATCCACCTTTTTATATCATCTTTTAATATTTAAAGGAATATGCCACTTAAAATAATTTATTTTAACAAAAAATTCAATAGGTGGGTGATGTAAATCAATAGGAAAATTAGGAGATAAAACACAAAAACAAGTTACCTAGAACATAATCAAGTATTTGCTTATAAGAATTTAAATGGGAATTATGTTGTTTTAAATTCAAAAAATTAAAGAATTGTAACATCCTATATGCTTTGTGTGATAATGAAGAAATATCAAAAGAAGTATTATTAAATATCTCAGGAACGTTAAAATCTCCAGTAATGATAATATTCATTTTATAATCAATCAAAAATTCTTCAAAAGTACAAAGTAATGCATCCAAGTCAGAAAAAGATAAGGCTGGCCTTATATAAATATTCCCTAATAATATTTTTTTATAATGATCAAGGGAAACCTCACACCATGTTGATTCACAGTATCTAGAATTGAAAAGCACAGATTTAATAATAATAATTCAATTCAATTTATTTACTGTACAAAACTACAGCATTAAGCCAATTCCAGAATTGCACCATAACAATTATACAATAATATACATAAATGAGTATAAATGATGATGATGATGATGATAATAATAACAATAGCAACAGCAGCAGCAGTAGTGACAATGACAAGGACAATGACAACAACAACAACAATAATGATAATAGTAATAATTATTATTATTATTATTCAATTCTTTATTTATTTAATCAACAGCATTTAGCCAATTATAGATTGCACAGTAAATTAATTATTATATACAAATCTATGTAAGCATTAATAATAATAATAATAATAATAATAATAATAATTTTATAATAATAATAATAATAATAATGAAAAAACAGTAAAATGAAAAAATAAGTAAAAAGGTAATATATGAAATGAATTAAGGATAATATTTTTTTCAGATGATTTTAATGAATTGTTTAAAATCTAAATTAAAAATATCTTTATTAGCAAAATCTTTGTTATAAGTTCTAGATAAACAAAGTAAAGGGGGAAATGTTATTATATCAGATTTACAAATTTTAAGTTCAAAAATATTGCGAGTACAATTATTATAATTCTGTTTCTTGATACTTAATCTAGAAAGTAAATTAGATACAGAAATATTCTGGGAAATAAATTTATGAAGAAATTTAAGATCTCTTGTTTTCGTTTCATCATTAAGTCAAAATAGTGTTCATTGTTTAAACTATTTAATTTTAAAAATTTGTCAAAAACAGACTGAATTCTTATGATATCTGTCTTGTTATGAGGATTCCATATAATTGAACCATACTCCAAGATGGGAAAACTAAGGATATAAAAAGTTTAATTTTTGTACATTTATTAAATGCTTTTCCATATCTGTAAATAGCTCCTATAATTTTAAGAGATTTATTCACCAAAAAATTAATGTGGTTTTGAAAAATAATAGCATCAGATTTGGATAGCTTAGTACAAGACAAATAAAAAAAATTTTGACATTGACCAGAACACTTATTTCTGAGTTGCATGAGAAATAATCAAAGAACAACTATGACAAAAGGTAATGTCTGGAATTTTATTTTTATCAGGAATAAGCTGATTAGCTATAGTATTCGCAGAGGGATAATCTGAATCAGAAATTGGTGAATTTGAAAAAGATGATTGAAAAGAAAAGGCAGCATTATTATTAAGAGAAACCTTACAATAATCTTATATAAAAACAGTCCCACTACAATCCTTATTATTAACAGAATTAAAACAGTCTAAGTGATATTTCAAACCACAGGGCCCAGAACATTTCAAAGATTTTTGCCTTCCATAAATAGCAGATTGATATAATGGATAACGAATGGAAAAAGATGCCATAATAAAATTGAAAATATTAAGCAATGTATATAAAAAAATGATAATTAAAAAAAAGCTCAGAAAAAAAATGTTAATAGTATTTATACCCACATATAAGATATCAACAATCATGTCATTAAATATATTAAATTGTTAAAAATAATCTATTAGAATGTTTCAATGAATTAATTGACTCCAATCAAAATTTTTACAAGTCTTTTTAACACAAATCTCGTCTTTTTTCAGTAAGAAAATAATAAACTTTTTTTTTAAAAAAAGTATTCTTTAAAAATATTGTCATGCATTTATTTGCAACAATAAACAATTTAAAAAAATTTTGTTTATACGAAGGTAATGAATCAATGAGGAACTAAGAACAATAACTTCCAAAACTCAAAGTCCATTAAGAATAAAACCTGTACATATTATATTATTTTGACGTCTGACGTCAATAAGTTTACGCAGTTTTCAATCATCAATTATTTCTAGACAATAGAAAACCCTAAAAACATTTTTTTTTAAATATATTTTGGCTTAAGTAATTTTAATATATATATATATACACACATTAATCCTTAATTAAAGTTTTATAAAATTTATATTATTATGATTACAGAAAAGTTATGTCATTTTCCAATATATCTATAAAAACAATTATTCAAACTACAAATTAAAGATGTAGTAATCTGTTAAAAGTAATATATATTGTATATTCAGAGGTATTACATACTCTTAGGTATTATATACTCCGAGGTGAAGCAACTTGGAAAACACTTGATCACACTAAGATAAGAAATTAAGAACAATAACTTTCAAAACTGAAAATCCATTAAGAATAAAAAGCTGTGTATATTATATCACTTTGACATCAGTAAGATTTTACAGTTTTCAACCATCAATCATTTCAAGACAAATAATAAAAATATTAAAAAATCACATTTTGATTTAACTGATTTAAAAATATATATACCCATATCAATCCTTGATTAAAGTTTTATAAAATTTGTAAATATATAAACAATGACTGTCATAATCATAATGTTAAGTCAAGCTTTCTGTTCATATAAGAATAACGAGAAGATATTTAACAAAAGTTCCATTAGTGTTTAAAGAAAAAAATAAAACACGTCCTTCTCCTTCGAGCACCGGAAGTATAATAATAATAATTAACTGAACATGTTTTCAGTCGATTCATCGTTAATAATAAATCTAAATTTATCAACAACAAAAAATTAAGAAATTTTTTTTTTCATTTTCCCAATAAAATAATTTTATAAAGCTTAATAGGGCCTTCTTATCCCTCAATTTTATTCTAATTTCTTCACTAAAAAATTATTTTTAATATATTATTTAAGAAAGTACTATTTTATTTCTCCATTCATACCAGTCTTAATTTATAAGATAAAGGATTATGCTATCTTCACATAGTCATAAGTATTACGTCCATTAAAATGTCATTTGGCAGATATTACCTTTTAATATTTTCAAAAAGTTATTATTTTTAAAAACACATAAAGCAAACTTTGCTACATTCCTAAATTATTTCTTTTTTAGTTTAAATTTATTAACCTCTCCTTTATATCTTTACATATATCAAATCAATAAATTTTATTATTGCTAATCCAATAATAAATTATTAAACATCATTAAAAAACTATAGTAACATTATAAGAACTATATATCATTAATTTTGTTAGTATTTTATTTAATTATTTTTGCAACAACTTCTTAATTAAAATTTAGATCAATTAATTTAGAAAAATTAACTTAATTTTTTTCATAAATCTATTATAAGTCAATTATTTTATATAGCATGATGTTTTTTATAAACAATAATATTAAAACAGCATTAAACTGTTGCACATGTGCTTTGGATTTTAAATATAAAATGAATGAATACTAACACTTCAACCACATGATAAAGTCTTTGGCCATTCTATCTTTTCCAAAGACTTTATCATGTGGTTGAAGTGTTAGTATTCATTCATTTTATATTTAAAATCTAAAGTGCATGTGCAACAGTTTAATGCTGTTTTAATAATATTATTGTTTATAAATCTATTATACAAAAAGTACATTTTAATTTTAATTATTTAGTTTCAATTTTTTCTTAAAACTATTTAATTGAATTTAATTATTATATACTAATATTTAAAAACTTAATTTTTTTTAAAAAACATTTTCAAATCTTTTATTTAATTTATGTAAATAAATTAATAATTTAAACTTTTTATAAACCTTTAATTAAAAATAATTATTTATTAACAAAAATATTAGTAATATATTACTTTTAATTTAAAAATCTTTAACATCAAAATTCAGGTCAGTAGCCGCAGTTATATGTTATTATATTTTATTTTTTACTGGATAAATAAATTAAATTATATTTTTATTAAAAATAACATTTACAATATTAATAATCTTACAATTCTCTTTTATCTAGTCAAAAACCAGGATTAGATACCCTATTACTCTAGCAAAAAATAATATTGTAAATAAATAAATAAATGTAATAGTATTAACTTTTACAAAAAAAAATTTGTTTCTTTAATTGATTATCCCCAATATACTTTACTTAATGATTATCTGTATATCATCATATAAGAAATTATTTTAAATAAATTTCAAAAAAAGAAAAAGCTTTAAAGTCAGATCAAGGTGCAATTTTATTGAGATGAAATGAATTAATTTATATTTTAAAAACATTAAAAATAGAATTTGTTAGTAAAATTAAATTATTGTCTTTAATTGAAAATTAACATTCATATGTACATATTGCCCATTATTCTTGTTTTTTAAAAAAATTAAGAAAAGTTAAAGAAAAGTAGATCTAAAACAGGCAAAACTCACTATATGTATTGCCACACATAGCAAGCTAGAGTAATCAATGGATGCCAGAAGGCTAGTGCATAAAATCCCCATCTAGTGCCTACTCATGAGTAGCCTTCTGGCATCCATTGATTACTCTAGCTTGCTGTGTGTGACAATACATATAGTGAGTTTTGCCTGTTTTAACAACAGTTATACACAAGCATAAGAGGGCATGATCATGTGATGTTTATTGGCTTAAATTAAATCTAATAGATATAAATTAAATTTAGAATTTAATTAATTATGACTATTATATACTCTTTAATAATAATAACTGGATTAATAATTTCTTTGCATAAACTATCCTATTTCAATATGAATCTCTATTATTATTTATGTAATTTCAATTTTAATTGGGATTAATTTCCAAATTTTTTTATATAGATATATTATCATCTTAATTTACTTAGAAGGTCTTTTTATTTTATTTTTATTTATTACTAGATTAGCAAGAAATGAAAAAAATTTGTTTAAATTATCTTAAACTTTCAAATTTATTACTATATTTATTATACTTATAATATGTTTAACATTTATAATTTGATTAGAACAAATTCAAAACTTGGATTCTTTCTCATCTATAATTCAAATTTTTTCCTAACTCTTATACAAGAATTCATACAAAAAATATTGGAAAAATCACAATTTTCCTAGCAACTTATCTCATGCCTAATTAGAGTAGTAAAAATCTGTCATTTAATTGATGGTCCAATCCGGCCAAAAATGTAATTTATATAAAAAATAATAATTTTACAATTAATTATTCATATAAAGATAACTATTAAATTCTTATAATTCGCCCTTTTTTGCGAGTGGATGGTATAAATATAAAATTTTATTACAATAATTAAATGTATTATAAATAAAATTATAAATTTATAATAATATATTTTTTATTTGATGAAATTAAAACTTGTGATATATATATTATTTAAAACAATTAATATATTTATTATATTGTTATATATTATTATTAGACATAAACATATATATATATATTAAGAAATAGAACTATATATATATATATTAATGTAAAATAAAAATTGTTTAATTAAGTTTTAATAAGTTCTTTAGACAATTTATGATTAAAACATTATTATTTATACAAATATCTTAACCGCTATTTGAGACTCCTGATTATATAACTATGCATTACCATTGATGTTAAGTCCACAATATTTTATATGATTGTTAAATCTATTAACCCTTAAAGTTATTCCCTTTTGCGCATCTGCGTGAAATCACTTATATTATAATTTATACTTACATATATAATTTTATCTATATGTGTATCATCAAGGTACACCATAATCTCGCTCTTTTAATCTTGTAATTAACAATTAAAAACAAAACTGCTTATAGAAATCCATACAATTTTTAAACACAAAGTAAATTTTATAATTTAAATATAATAACACTTTATATCTCCCTAAAAAAAAGTTTTTTAACATAAAAATAACCAATATATAATTAACCCCCCCCCCCCCGCAACATTATTAATTTAATGAGTAAAACTCGATTATCTATATCATCGACTCGCCAAAAAAAAGGCGAGTCATGAGAATTTGATAAATTTATAATTTATTGATGTTTAAATTATTTTAATCGTTAATTTATTACTGAAAATGTATTAATGCATCTTATTGTCTTCAACAATATGTTAAAAGCTAACTTTATATAATAAATATTCTAAACAAGTTTTAATTGAATTTTTCTAAATTTTTTGTAAAAATATATATCTATTTATTTGCTAGAATATGTACTCCTTGAAGCCAAAAGATTCAAATAATGTTATATCAATTTTTTCAAATGAAAATTTACTTCATTTTATTACTAAATTTAAAAAGAATTGAGATCTAATTGGGGGGGGGGGGATTACATTTGAAAAATATATATATATTAGTTTCATTCTTCCTTTAAAAAAAAAATCTTCTTTTACCCTTGACATAAAAATCCCTCAATTAATGAATTCAGGTTTTTCAGTTCAGCCTCCATTCTATCTCAAGTAATAAATACACATGACCACACACATCCTAAAAAGATATATGATCCCCAATATACATATTTCATACAGAACCAGCACTCATCAGTTGGACCAGAACATAATCTCCCACACATATATACTATCAGTGCTTGGTTTATATTAAGATAACAATTCCTCAAACTTTAGTAGCCAGGCGTCAATCTTCTTATGCTTCCAACTATTCAACCCTTTATGTTAATGAAATCCACTCTATCTCAATATAAGCAAAATTGCATAATTCCTTAGGTTTATATTTTATAAAATATCACATATTTCAGGAAATATTGAGTAATAGAAAATATAATTATGTGGAGTAGAAAGAATTTATATTTATTAATTATACAATGTTTATTATTCAGTTTATCATGTTAAATTGTAAAATACTTATAAGTAAATAAGTGTACCAGAAATTTTTATTAATCTAATTTTTAAAAATCTCTGAATAAAGCTAGAATCAATAGTTAAAGAGGCTATAGTAAGTCAGAGTAGTTTAACTTTGTTAAAGAAATTATACACAGCTACATATTGTTACCTTATACATTAAACTGGATTACTGTATTATATATTTTTCAAGATCGATGTAAGACATATAAATAAACTTATATATACTGATGATCTCATACTTATTTACTAAAAAGTATAGAAGTCTTTAAAAATTTTATTATGTAAATTAATAACAAAGTAAAATGAAGAAATTATAAATAAATATAGAGTTATCAAATATTGCGATAACAGAGTCAATAACTGATTTTGAAATCATAACAATATTGAACACAGCTTTAATTAAAGTCATGGAAAAAAAATTATTTGAACTATCAGAATTATTCAAGTTATAGTATTTTTTATTATTATTGAAAAAACATTTATTGTTAAGAAACTATGCACAAATATTAACATATTTACAGAAGAATACATTTATGTTACATAAACAAACGTATCCTGAAATTACAATCATAATGGTACAGGTAATATAGCACATTGTTTAACTCCAATAAAGTGTTATCTAAATTGGTACAGTGACATATTTTAATATTGAATAATCATGATGATTAAACTGATGAGTCTGAATATGTATTTTTCAAGAATGAAATCTGATGGAAAATGTTAAGAGAAATAAATATTTAAACTAAGAAAGAGCTCAACTGAATATTGTTGATTGCCAAGGTTTGGTCATGATGTTCCTGGGTAAACATTTGAAAGAGTAAGAGTTGAATCATTCATTTTTAATTTTTTTTTTAGTACATTGTATTTTTTATTGTTAAATATTATGGTACAGCATGCAAGTCATGTGAATAATTACAGGTATTGTACACTTATAAAATGCAAATAGGCATAGAGATGAGAAGTATGGGCAGGTTTGAAAATTTTGTAACATTTCTTCAGGATAATTCAAGTTTTAGCTTGAACCAGTCATTAAAAAACATTTTGCTTGAAGTTATACCCTATAATAAATTAAAAGAAATTTCAACTATGATAGAAGATCACAACGGTTTTGGAATTTGGTTAGAGTTCTATCAATTGGCAAGTTGGTCCATAGATGTCTAGATGGTGAAATCCTCTTATTTAAATCTTTAAATAATATGCCATTGAGAGATATGATAAAATCAGCATTCTCAATGGCATGATCTATGAAAAAGAACCACTTGATGTATGAAATTGAAATGAGTGATGGTACTGTAGGAGAGATGGCACCATGGTTTTGCATTAGTCTAAATATCATAATATGCATTTAACCCTATTATAAGTTATAAAAGATTCATTGCTTTTGAATCTCTCCATGTATGTGAATGTTGAACACTGAAATTTTTTATTGGAAAAGTATTATTGTTTTTGAAGTATAATAAAATTGATTCTTTTAGATTATCATGAATAGCAAGCAAAATAAACAAATGGATATAGGTCTTACATTTGAAGAACAAATGACTAGGCTGAAATTGTTTAATTTGATAGGAATATAAAATATTAATTTGTTAAAAAGTTTATGCCTTTGAGCTCAGATGATGAGTCATTCTGAAGAACTGTTATTTATTTGACCCAGGAGTTGACACTAATTTTATGATTATTACTATTAATTTTCTATTTTACTAAATTTATTTTTCTATTTGAAATAGAACTATATGATACCAAAAGTTCTTTTCTCCCCTATTTCTTGTTCTGATTGCCAAAAATTTTTCTAAGTTAGTTTATGAGTATAATATGTTGTAGCATATAGTATATCAATATTTTTTGAAAGTAAAATAGTTGTTATAAAATATCATTAATAAAATATTAAACTTCTATAAATGTAATTTTTTTTTTTGATTAAAAACTGTTTTTTTTTTTTCAATTATATGTTATTAAGAATGAATGAGAAAATATGTATAAGTGCATTCCTTACAATTATCCTTAGTCTTATTTAATTTCACTAACAATGGATAATAACAAGCAAAAGCATTGTTACTGGATTGAGTGTAAAGTTGATTTTTTGTGTGGTAAATATAGAAAATAGCATTATTTGCTTAAACTTCATGCTTGTGACTGATGAAAGAATGCTATAGGATGCATATTATTTTCTTTATTATTTTATATTCAGTGTTACTACCACTAATATGAGTTCATATTTTACACAAGTATTCACAATTAACAAGGGTACTACATATAAAACCTGCTTGCTGTCCATTTTTGTGATGGCAAAATGTTGTATCTTTCTCCAGTGGGAGTGGGGTGTTTGTGATGACAGAATCAAATTTTTAACAATACAAAAAGTATAAATTTGTACACAAGAATAATAACCACATTATGATACTAAATAAAAACAAGTAGTTGTGACTTTTTAATATGGCATTCTGCTATCATAAACACTCCCCTTCCCACTGGAGAAAAATGTGGCATCTTATCATTGCTATGGGCAGCAGGTCTAGTAAGCAAGTACCTTAACAAGTCAATTTCAAATCTCTTCCCCAAAATAATATCTTATGAAATATGAAAATTGTGTAGAAAAGAAGTAAAATTTTTGATTTTCAATAGTCCAATTTTTATAATTCTCTTTTTACTATATCTTCTATAAATGCTGTTCAGTAATTGTGTAGATTAGTCAAGCATTGGTGGCTTAGTGGTTAGCATAGCTGTCTTCCAAGTAGCTGGCCTGGTTTCGCTTCCCAGTCAATGCATTTGACATATGAAAATAATAATAATAATAATAATAATAATAATAATAATAATAATAATAATAATAATAATAATAATAATAATAATAATAATAATAATAATAATAATAATAATAATAATAATAATAATAATAATAATAATAATAATAATAATAATAATAATAATAATAATAATAATAATTGGATAGATTAATATTTTTAGATTAGTCACATCATACAATAAAAGCATGAAAAACATGATCTTGATATAGTCTCATAAAGTGAAATCATTGTGTGTGTGTCTCTTTCCCAATGTAAGTATATGATATTGTTTGTATTAATTAATAGTTTCTGTACATGAAAGTTCATATACATTAACCATATTAAACATTTCTATTCTCTGAAACTTATTTATAATATTGCAAATTAATATATTTCTCTTAATTCATTGTGTTCTTTTAATCTATTATAATATTATGAATGGGAAATCACATCACAAATTTTGTATTCTGTTACTAAAAGTTTTAGAATTGATACAATAATCTGTTCTCATTTCAATGACATATTTTTTATATACTCTGTACAATATGATTATGCAAATGGTTTAATATTTTATAGCAATTTCACATTATTATCCAAATTTCGACCTAATCTTTGTTTATAATTTTATTTAAATAATGAATATTTCTATAGTACTATTTTCACTACGTCATTGGTTTCTATTCACTTTTAAGACGTTGTCGAGGGATCTATTCATAAACATATGATCAAAGACATGTTAAAAAATATATGATCTTCAAGATGCACATTTTATGCTGAACCAGCACTCATCAGTTGGCCCACTCCATAATCTTTCACACATATCTTTATCATTGTAGAGTATATATAGATAGCAAATTACTACAATTTATTTGATACGTGTCGAATGTGCTGCCTTCACAACTTTGACACAAGTCATTCATTAGACTAGAGATTTTCCAATAATGTACGTGTGAGAATGATGTAATGAAAATAGTACTATAGAAATATTTATTATCGGATAATCTCTAATCTAATGAATGTTTCATAAAAATTATTAATAAATTCTTTCCTTAGTTTAAATTTGCTCCAATTCTGCTGGAAAATGATAATTGAGTAACAATGTGATAAATTATTATTTTTAAAAAAAACATTGGGCTATGTTATATATTAAAGCTATATGAGGCAAATTTATTTCTGATATTTATATAAACTTTGTTATCATCAAATCTGTTTTCCACTAGAGCATTTAATATATAACAACCATATGAATAAAATATTTAAATTAATATGGTCTTTGTAGATTTTATTTGCTAGAAAAATATTTGATTTTAAAAATATGATTGTGAAATTGCATTTTAAAATATATAATTATGTAAAATAGTATGTAAATAAACGTCATTCATTTACGTTTTGTTTTAAAAGCGCTGTAATTTATTTGACTATTAAACAGTAATTTATTTTATTGAGGCTTCACTGACATCTGTTTACACTAACAACTGAGCCAATTAACATTAAAAGTAAAATTAGCTTTCTTTCATTAGGAAATTATCCATAGTAATTAGTTTTATAGATTGTTATTAATCAAGATTTATGTATGCCTACATATATATTACGCTTATTTATTATTTCCTTAATGTATCCACTAAATCACTATTGACTGTTGTTTTTCCTCTCTTTTTTGTATGCTATGTTCTTGCTACTATCAACGTTCAATGGCGGGGGGATATTGGAATGACCTTTAGATATAAAGTCAAGTGTGTAAAACAAATAAATAATTCCTGATCAAGATCCTATGTTGTGTTTTAGGATAAAAAGTTGTTTCATCAAATGCTAAGTGTTGTTCTTGTGATAACCAGTTTTTTTTTTTTTTGGTCTCCTTCTTTTACTCCTTTAGTCACTTATGATATTATAGTGTCCAGTCATTGTGATTTTCTCGTATGATTAGACATCTCCTTATATTAACTGTGACAATGAGATTATGGCTGTGCAACAATATTTCTATTCTTTAATTACACATACAACATTTCTGGCTCCAATTTTCCTTTTTTTTTTATTTCAAGCCCTCAAGAATCAAGAAAGCAATAATAGGAGCAGGCCTAATAGATTGTCAGTTCTTAGTCATGATCTTTGCTTAAGGTATTACAATCACTAGTGAGTCAGTCTGGAATAAAGATTTTTAGGACATAAAAGTTTTGGTTGACAAAAATTGTATATTTAAGCAGCCTCGTTTAAGGATTCCTCTATCTACCACAGAAGTGGAATGGCTTTAAAAAACATAATCTAAAAATGTCTAGTCTCAAATAATTTGGCTCAGTTATTATGTGTGATGGTAAATAATAATAAGAGTAATATCAATAGTTGTGGTAAAGCAATAGGCAGTGGTAGTACTAAAGATTAATATTATAAAACTATTTTTTTCCTAAATATGGAATGTGCAAACTTTACTTGATATAAACTTCAAGACTTGAACTAGAGGTCTGACTGCATTGGTGGCTAAGGAACTACAAGGTTTAATATCAACAAAGATGTTCTTAATAAGACTCATTTCCCACAGGAAGAAAGTTTAATAAAAACAAATAAATGAGCACAATTTTTTAGAAAAGCAGGTAAGTCATTTAAAGAAGAATACATGGTGTTGGATTTGCTGTAAAGTTTAATATAGTATTTTCTATTGTTGAAATATCTCATTGCATTAATAGTAGCCTAATAATATTAAAACTCACTTTGCACAATGGAACTTGTACTCATTTTATTAGTGCCCACAGTCCAGCCTTAGATTCAGATAATTCAGAGCAGGAAAACTTTTATTCCTTATTGGATAGCATTATTACAGCAACACTATTAAAATATCAAATGTATTTACTTGGAAATTTCAATGTACATGTTGATGTAGTTATTAGACTTTCATCAAATGGTATTAAAAATTATGATTATTGGTGCTAAAAATTCAAATGCTTATTACTATTAGATTTATGCAATGTGTGTCTGATTAATACAAACACATTGTTTATGCAGAAAAATGGCTATAAAGGAACATGGATAAATCCACAATCAAAACAATGGCATTTAATAGATTGCATTATAGTCATGAATCAGAGTACAATAGAAGTTCACATTGCATAAGTACTTAAAGGTGCAGACTGTTGGGCAGATTATAGATTAATATGCTCCTCTAATTGCATTAAAAATAGATATTATTCCAATCTTTTCCATAAGAAAGTTGATGTTTTTTTAAGAAGAATTTACCATATGTACTAAATTACCACACGTATTAAACACTAAAATCACTAATTTGGATTTTCAAGTCTGTCATATTACTGAAATGTAGACATTTCCTAAAGAGTATGTTATGGATACATTTTGAAAATGTTATTATTAGTAATTTAATTAAAAGGAAACATGGCATTTTCTGCTTGACAAAATAATAGGTTAAATGTGGAACTTCAAAGGATTTGAAAACTGAAATGCAATGAATGGTGAGAAAGCTTAAAAATGATTGCTGGATTAAAATGCAAAAAAGATATAGATATTCATTAACTGTGATCATTCTAAATCTTTTACAAGAATTAAAAGAAACATATGGATCTGAGAAATGTTTTAAAGTCTTAATAAATAGATCAATAGCATTTTCTTATATGATGACCATGATATTTTGAATAGGTGGAAGGAATATTTTGATCACTTTTTGAATAATGGTACAAGAATTAAAATGAAAACTTTTAACGTATATATATATATATATATATATATATATATATCTTAGCTAATTTAGATTTGGACAAAGATATCCAGATTTGTAAAGTCAAAACAGTTCTTTGTATCTGAAATATCCAGAGAAGTTTTAAAATATAGTGATGATATGTTAACTTCAAAAAATAATAAAATTGTTTAAGAATAACTCAAGAAGCTGTTATTCCAATATTAATGACATTTTTATTGTTCAAATTTTTAAAACAAAGAGAATAGACAAGTTTGCAGTAATTGTCATGGAATATCATTATTATCTACTGCAGAATATGTACTTTCAAGAATTTTATTAAGTATAACATCTTCCAGTTATAAATGAATGCTAACTTTAAAACCAATATGGTTTTAAAGAATCAAGATGAACTATATACATGGTTTTTGTTGCTAGGTAAATGTAAAAAATGCCAACAACAATGGACTTATTTATACATTACTTTATTGATTTGGGAAAGGCATTTAATTTTGTTAATAGGACAGGTCTATGTCATTGTTTGTAATTGGTTGGTAGTTGACCAAAATTTATTTATATTATATTCTTTTTCATTACAGGTAAAACATCTGAAACATTTGAAATAAAAACTGATCTTAAACAAAGATGTATATCTTCTCTAATATTGTTTTCATTGTTCATAACAATATTCTTTGGAAATGTGTACAGGTGGCTTTATCATACAGGGATCAAAATATGATACAGTTTTGATTATTGAATATTTAATTTGAACTGATTAAAAGCAAATGTGAGAACATTCTTCTTCTTGGGTTCTAGATTTACCATGTGTTAATGATTGTGCTATTTTTTCCACTTTAAAAGAGGATTACAGAATTTTTTTAATGTTTTGAATGCATGATGTAAATACTTTAATTGATTAATTAATGTTCAAAAACCTTAAGTTTTTTAACAACCAGTAACTGAAAAAAAGTTCTTACCAATTTTTAGCTTAGATGGTTATCAACTTGGAGAATGTAAACCATTTTACATATTTTGATAGTTTTATAAGCAGAGAAATGGATTTACATGTTGAAGTACAATTTAGACTCTAAAAAGCTACTATTGATTTTAACAAGTTAAAGATAGAGAATTTTATCACAAGGAAGTAATTATTGCAACTAAGTTAGCTATATATAGAACTGTTATTTTACACACTTTATTAAAACAATAAAGCCAATTATTCAAGGCTTTAATGGGCTTATAAATGTAGATGTTAGAGGAGGTTGCTTTGACTACAGGTTGAGATTGTTGATAGCTTAAAAATTGATTGTTATCATCTACATAATTTATTGTATGGAAGTGTAACTTGAATACTCCACACAATATAAAGAAAGGTATTTGTTACCTTACATTTAAGCATGCTCCATATCATTTTAAAAATACCAATATCAAAATCATAAAACCAATCAATATGTTCTTCAGCTTGCTGGTTGTGATATTATTGAGTCCATTATTATAAAGACATATCTTCATTGGATTGCACATGAAAAATAAATGAATAATAGATTTCTTAAATGGGTGTTTTATGCTCAACTTGAGCATGGTTTGTGTAGTAAAGATATACCCTGTTTACAATATAGAGCTTATAAAATATATTCTAAAAAAGTTCAATGTCAGTTGTTTCCATTGGTAAGATATAACAGAGAATAGAAGACATTGGAAAGCTATAATTAGACGTGATGTTGAAATACTTAAAAAAAGGTTTTTTGTTGACAACAGCACCATAAAATATCAAATAAGCAGAAAAGTGGTTCACTATGTTTGATATGTGGACATATTGGTGTTTCACAAAGTGCTTTGTATAATCATCACAAAACTCAATTCTAGAATAGTTTTTTATTTTACTGAAGTGAAAAGGTCATACTTGTCTTCAAATGGTTGCTGCTGCTGCTGCTGCTTCTTCTTCTTCTTCTTCTTCTTCTTCTTCTTCTTCTTCTTCTTCTTCTTCTTCTTCTTCTTCTTCTTCTTCTTCTTCTTCTTCTTCTTCTTCTTCTTCTTCTTCTTCTTCTTCTTCTTCTTATTATTATTATTATTATTATTATTATTATTATTATTATTATTATTATTATTATTATTATTATTATTATTATTATTATTATTATTATTAATAGTAATAGTAACAAGTCAGAAGTCACATGACTTATATATAGCTTGCACTTACTAATATGTAAAGTTAAGAGCGTGCTAATAGCTCTAAACAAGCTTTTTTTTTTTTTTTTTATTTATGATAAATGCTACTACAAGAGAAGGCATTCAAATCGTGGTCCCCATCCCCAGACCGGTTTCGACCTATGGGTCTCTTCAGTGCGGAGTTGGGACATTAGATATAAAAAACCAACTCAAGCAAAGCATTTATCTAAAAGATAATTGTTAGAAAAAGATCTGAAACTTTTAGACATCTACATGTCTTTAAAGTCAGCTCTCCAACTGAAAAAATCATATGGGCCTGAACTTAATTCAGATACTCCATATATTAGTAGGCTTAGCTCTTTAATTTAGCTAAAGCCACAACAGCAAAATAATAATAGTAATAGTAACAAGTCAGAAGTCACATGACTTATATATAGCTTGTTTAGAGCTATTAGCACGCTCTTAACTTTACATATTAGTAAGTGCAAGCTATATATAAGTCATGTGACTTCTGACTTGTTACTATTACTATTATTATTTTGCTGTTGTGGCTTTAGCTAAATTAAAGAGCTAAGCCTACTAATATATGGAGTATCTGAATTAAGTTCAGGCCCATATGATTTTTTCAGTTGGAGAGCTGACTTTAAAGACATGTAGATGTCTAAAAGTTTCAGATCTTTTTCTAACAATTATCTTTTAGATAAATGCTTTGCTTGAGTTGGTTTTTTAGATCTAATGTCCCAACTCCTCACTGAAGAGACCCATAGGTTGAAACCGGTCTGGGGATGGGGACCACGATTTGAATGCCTTCTTTTGTAGTAGCATTTATCATAAATAAAAAAAAAAAGCTTGTTTAGAGCTATTAGCATGCTCTTAACTTTATTATTATTATTATTATTATTATTATTATTATTGTTATTGTTATTATTATTATTATTATTATTATTATTAATAGTACTAGTAGCATCAGAAATATCAGCAGCAGTAGCATCAGACATAGTCATAGAAGTAGTCATAGAAGTTATTGTAGTCATAGTAGTGATCACAGTAGTGATAGTAGCAGCATCAGCAGTGGCAGCCATAGCAATAGTCATAAATATGGTCATCTGCTTATAGGCATATTTAGATGTTTTCCAGAGATACAGGTAATAATAGAAATCATGCCAACTGATTGACTTCTCCCCACATATAACTATATGTCTACCATGCTTGCGAGTTGTGAACCCATAAGAAACAATATAACACTAAAAAACACAAATAAATACACATATTGGCAAATACAAAATCTACTGTTTTCAGACCAACTAGCAAATAACCAGCCCACAGTAATGGGAATAAATAAGTCTAACTGTTAAAAAAGTTCAAAAGATAGTGCCTGGAACCCAAATTTTGTGATTTTATAATCAAACTTAACCTGAATGCATTACCAACAACACACTTTATTCGGTACAAGATATTTTACACAAACATTGATCCCCTGTGCATGTTATGTCATAGAGATAAAAAAAAACACATATCCATTTCCTATATGATTGTCTAGCCCTAGAAAAAGTGCAACTAATGCTGCTGAAGTAGATGCATACAAAAAAACCACAATACCAATAATACATGCAGTCACATTCAGCTTATATGCATATTGATGATCCCATTGCACTTTCACATTTGGAAGTGATCCAAGAAGATACTCCAACATCTACCACAACAAACTTAAAAAACTTAAGGATAGAGACAATATTTTTGCACCTTAGAACATTTTCACAGCAACATGGTGTCTCTTCAAAATACACTTAGCAAACATGACAAGGACTGAAATTAGTACTCCTAAAAATAAATTTTAAAAATGAGATAAGCTAACACAACCCCATTGATGATCAATCATCGTAACATTAAATTTTTTTTACCTAGTTGAACAAGATACTTTTCAGAGGCAAGGACTAAATCAAAATTAAAAACAATTTTTTCATATAAGTATGTGTAATTCTAGTATAACCTATTGTGATGTAACCAATTGATACTCAATAAAGTTTGTTTTGAAACATATAGTATTTGTCATAGTTGTCATCATCATGGTAGTGGTAGTAGTAGTGTTGATATTTTATTATTTTTATTTTTATTGATATTTTTTTAAATTTTACTGAGTTTCACTTTGAAAATTTCTAAGCAACATAAATTATGAGATAGTGTTTATATACTTTGATTTCCACTTTGTATCCACAAAAATTTTTTCAAAATTTAAAAAATATTAAATATTTGATATATATGTAATATTTTAATAAATAAATGTTATCTAATAATGAAGGGCCTTAAATAAATAAAATCACAATTTATCAATACTATAAATAAATATTTAAAATCTATTACACTAAAGAATATCAGAAAGATTTCACTTATAATTCAAATTTTCATCTGAGTTGATGCACATTTTTAAATCCTAAAGTTGATTCATCTAAATTCTTATTCCTAATGATAATTATTGAGAAGTGATAAAATATTTGTTTAAAATGTTATGGTCATAAAAGATTTGAATCATTAAAATACAAGAAGTTTTATAAATAGCAATTATTTTTAAGATATTTTCTTTTTCATTCTTTTTTAGGGGGGGGGGTCATGTAAAAATAAATATCTTAAATAAAAATAATTTTTACTAGTTTACATTTACTATTGTTAACAAATTATAGCATATTTTAAGTATATAATACTTATTTATAAATTTTGAAGTTCTGCACAAAATTATAAAACCCATAAATTAATTTATTCAATTAAACATTAAATATAATATCAAAGTTAAATAAAGTAAAAACAACTTTAATAATAACCGAAATATTTAAAAATTCAATTAAAAAAAATCATTTTAATTAGTACTAACACTGAGACTTGATAGTTTGTTAGAATAATTCTTACCATTATTTGCTGTATTTCTCATTGTTTAATTACAGTTTGCTTTTTGTATTAATATCTATATTAATTCTATTATTTTCTAATAGAATTTAATGAATTTTTGCATTTTATGTTTAAAAACTACCATATTTTTCATTAAATAGCAATGTCTCATAGAATTATTTAATGCTATCTATATATCTTAGGTTTTTCTGAATAATTTACTTGCCTATAACAAACTTTTTACCAGCACATGATCACCATTTTTTATGCTTACACAAGCTGTTTACACAGAGGCTAAACTCTACATACAGTAATGACACTTAGTGCAAGCCAGAGTAATCAATATATGCAAGAAGGTTGTTCCATAAAATCCCCATCTAGTGCTTACTCATCCAAGATCCAAGGCTCCACACTGATGAAAGCCACAAGTTAGAAACTAGCCTGGGGGTATTGGATGAGTAGACAGTAGGTGGGTATTTTATGCAAAAACCTTCTTGCATTCATTGATTACTCTGGCATTCACTGAGTAGCACTACTGTATGGAGAGTTTTTTCAGGCAGGACTTCATTATTACTTGAAATAATGTTTTTTCATTATCTAATTTTTAGAGTAGTACAAAATTATTTTTTAAAAGAACTTAGTTACTATTTATTATTAAGTCAAATCATGTTGGTGCTAATTAGATTTACATAATCAGTTTTTTATGTATCATTTTTATTTCTCTCTAAATATTTTTTAATGTTACTACAAAATTAATAATGTTATGATTATTTTTTTAGAATTATTAATAATTGATACTAAATAGATTTAGAAGAGCAATTTTCCTTCCATTTCATTTCTCCAGTAAATATTTATAAATATTTAAAATAATCAGGGATCATAAAATCTATATATAATAATAGGATTAAGTTTTTGTGAAACTTACAAGTTCATGTGTATATATGATAAAAATTAAAACAACTTTTAACAGTTAAGTAATAATTATAGTCTCCCTTATCTAAATAAAAGAATTCATGTCAATACTTGATAAGATTAAGTGCAATATACGATTTTGTGCTGTTTGAAGTATTTTTAACGTTTATTATTACATCATAAAGAAATGATTATCTTGCTATCTTGATCACATCCTGTCATTTGAACATTGACTGAGGGATAGGGGTCAGAATACAGAGTGGTTGACACACATGGTCAATTCAAATAATTAGTCATTAATGGTCAGAAAATGGAATATTTAGTGATTTTTAGTTGTGAGTAAAAGTCACAAGCTAATTTAAATCTGTCAGATAAGTATTAATATATTGACTCTAAAAATAAAAAAATATATGATAGTAATATAATGCCATCGTTACTACTGCTATATAGATATCATATTCCTCTGGCTCCTTTTTTGAGACTTAAATTAATTCCTGAAGTGATTTACAGTATATAAAAAAAAAAGATAAAAGAAGATCTAGAACTTAAGTTATGTCAGATTTTCTATACTGAAAAAGAAATCACTTTTTTTGTTGTTGTAAAAAAATATGTAGAATTAATAGCTTTTAAAAAATGGCTCTTAAATTAAATATCGTTTCTATTATATAAATAAAACAAACAATTAATTTTGACGATTAAGGATTAAGATTATTGTTTCTATTAAATAAATAAAACATAAATAAAGAATTATAATTAGTGATGATGGATGCAGCTGACAATCATTAGTTACATTTGACTCTCTTCTAGAATTAAATAAATATTAATGGTTCTATCCAAAGTAAATGCATGCTAAATGTACTTTTTTTAATAAATTCATATACATAAAGTAAGTTCTTCTTTCAAAAACAGTTTGAAATAATATGATACTTGTAAAATATAACCACTTGTAAACGAGTATGGTTATTCTAAATCCAAAAAAAGGGGGAGGGGGAGAAAGGAGAAAAAAACTGCTCTAGAAATTGATTTTGTGAAGAATATATAAAACATTTATATGTTGGACAACTTCCATCATCTAATATGAGTAGTGATTGTCTTTAGAAAATTTTGACCTTCTTTAAATATTCCAAATACATTCAGCTGTTAGTAATAGCACACAGATTAGTATATGCTCAATGCTTTGAGAGGTATTATTCTCTCCTCTTTTTCAGATGTTGTTGGCTTGACCAGTGACAGTACTAGCATGGGACTCTAATCTGGACCCTTACATCTCTGAATATTGTGTTCTAATGTAACGCTCGAACCAACTAAGCCATCCTACCAAAGGCAACTCTCAATAAAAATTTAATATAATTATCTATGAGATTCCTCCTGATTTCTCCACTTTTTTCTAAGAGCAAAGTTGATTAGTGGTTTCCATATATTAGGTATAGTCACACTAGGTTGACTCATGGAGTTGCATGCTGTTATTAACAGTTGAATGCGTTTGGAATATTTAAATAAAGTTAAATTTTTCTAAAGATATTCAATATTCATATTAGTTAATGAAAATAGTCCAACACATAAATACAACTAAAACAATATAAAGCAATCTGTAAAACACAACTATATCCATATAGAGAATATGCTGGTACATTTTTTGTGTATTTGATATTTTACAAAGATGTCTTTTAATTTTTTCCACAGAAAACATATTTTCTGAAATACTCAACACCATGTCTAATTGTAGATCTCCTATATATTTTGTCTGTCATATCTTCCCAATGGGAACAATTGACAATGCATTTTCTAAAGTTCATCATAAAATATCTTTTAGGAAGACACATTGTTCATTCGTTTTATATGTCTAAGACAATATAAGTATGATTTTATAATAGTAGATTTTATAATCTTGTTATTGTATTTTTAAAATTTTATGGAGCATTCCTAAATTAAACTTTTTAATGCATTTACATTGCACAAATACAGTATTCAAGTTATATTTCCATTTAGTTAAATTATATAAAATAACAGGTCTTTATATAGCTAACTTAGTTGCAACTGCCACTATGGTAAAATATTCTATATTTAAGAATGGGAGACACAAGTTTATAGGTCCATATATTCCTAACAAATTCCAATATATGTTTTTCCACATTCACATGATATTTCATATATGCAGTTTTTTTATTTTCCGTATTTCAAGTTTAGGCCTTTGTCGATGTTAGAATTTCTCATAGTGTAATATGGCTCTGGAAAGTTATTCTAATGTTATACTGATTGCAGATTTTCCTTAATGTGTCTGCAATTTTTGGTATGTATGGGTACACTACATTACCAATAATTGTTTTTTAATGGTTCTTTTTGTTGTTTATTTAAGGTTTTCTTAATAACAGCTAATGGATGACCCTTTTTCATTAGTTTGTTCCATAAAGGTTTTTTTCTTTTTTCAAATATTTAGTTTATGAATAAACTTCTTTTGCTCTGTTCCATAGTGATAGTATAAATCCATATTTTGTGTTTTGGTGTGATTGTATGTATATGCTAAGCATTTTCCTGTATGTGTGGGGTTTCTGTAAACTCTAGTTTTGATTTTGCCACAAGGTAGTCTTGTCACAAGAACTTCTAAGAATGTCAATTTTTGTTCTTGTTTGGACACTATTGTAAACTTAATTGAAAGAAATATGTTGTTGGTGTGTTTCCAGAAAGTTTCTAATAGTGCTCTATCATGTGGACATACTATAAATGTATCATAAACATAATGAATCCAAACTTTAAGTCAATGTGGAGTAGTCCTTATGGCTGTGGTTCAAGTCCTTCCATGTAAATATTGCTAATCAGAGGTAACAATGATGATTTTTTTGGAAGAATTCTGTGTTGTATTGAAAGTAAGTTGTTGTTATGCAGAATGTTAATAGTTCCATTATACTATCAATAGGAAGAGTTATTCTGGTTTGTAAACTATTATAACTATTTAGTCTTTTTCTTACAATAGACAATACATCTTTACACGGTACATTTGTGAATAAATTTACCACATCAAAGCTTACTAGTATGTCAGTTCTTTCAATTTTTTCATTCCTGATTAATTGTACAAAGGCTCTGAAATCCCTGACCAAGGACTGTCACTTGTATGCTAAAGAGAGAAATCTTGACAAATTTTGGATTTTAGGTAGACCATAAAGATGAGTAATTTCACGGAAATGTAATGTTAATTTACTTTTTCTGAATCACTGAAGTACCTGTGATGCTTTCTGAGTAATGCATGTAACTCTGTTTCTGTATTTGGTATCAGATTTTTGCCACATTTCTATATTGGCATGCTGTGAGGAGTTCTTGTATTTTGTTGTCATAATAAGTTGTATCCATTACAAATGATGCATTGCCTTTGTCATCAGGCAAAATAATTATAGATTTAGCTATTTTGAGAGATTTTAATTGCTTTTTTCTTATCGTAGGATATGTTTGACTTCAATTTTTTGTTGCTTCTTGAGTGTTCTTTTTATTCTCCATATAATTCTGCTGTTTCTTCTAAAGTCAATTATCGAATAACTTCTCAGTGGCTGCCATTATATCTAACAAAGGGATATTAGATGGTGTGATGGCAAAGTTTAATCCTTTTTTGAGAACAAAAATTTCAGCATCTGTTAGATGTTTAGAACCAAGATTTTTAACAGATTAAACTGGTGCACTGCTTGGGATATTATAACTTTGATATGCCCATATAGGTTTGCAAGTTTTTTGTTTTGTAATTCTTTTATTTTTCCACATAATGTAAAATATGATTTTCTTTTTGCTTGAGAAACTCTTATGAAGTCTTTATTAGGTATCAGTATGGTTATTTATCAGCAGTTATTTAAAAAATCAAGTAGATAACAAAAAGAACCAAAAAAAAAATCAATTATTAGTACTGTAGTGTATCCATTCATATAAAAAAATAACAGACAAATTAAGGAAAATCTGCAATCATTATAATATTAGAATAACTTTATAGACCCATACTACACTATGAGTAATTCTAACATTGACAAAACCTAAACTTGAAATCCTGAAAAGAAAAAACTGCATCTATGAAATATCATGTGAATGTGGAAGAATGTGTATCAATGAGACCAGTCATTCCATTGAAGCGATTGCAGAAGCACAAACTGATGATAAGAGGAGAAAACAGATGTGTCTAAGGTAGCAGCCCATGTATGCACTAATGTACATATGTTCAATTGGGAAAATACAAAAATATTGGATAGAGAGGAAAAGGTGCAAAAAAGAAAATTCAAAAAAATGTCTCACCTGACAATAGTGAATAACCCCAAAAGTCAATCTAGTATAACTATACATAAGATATGGAAATCACTAATCAACTTTACTAAAAAAAAAATTTATCATCTCTTATACACTTTAATGCAATTTTTTATAATTCCTTATTTATTTTGTTTACAGTTTTGACTGTACTGCAGTCTTCATCAGAGCTACAACATTTAAACATATACTCATATAATCATTATTTTATATACATATACCATTCAAAATCATATTTAACTTTAACTTTATAGCTTACTTCTCTTATTTCTTACTTATATTTTTTTATTATTTTTTATTTGTTTTTACTTTCATTTTATTCCTATTTTTTATTTTATTCTAATTTATCTATCATTCCACATTTATTCTTTAATATATCACTATAATCTTTACATTTTATTTTTTATATATATTTAGTCCCTCATATCTTTTATTATCTTCTATTATTTTATATGTTTATTCCTTTATTAATATTCCTATTTTATTTTTACTTTTATCTCTATTTTTATTTTCCTACTCTCGTTTTTTATTTTTATTTTCCCATTTTATATACCTCTGTATAAGTTTCACTTCTCTCCTTACAACTGTAACTAAAAAAAAAATTTTAATTTTATTTGCTTCTTTTACATATACTCCTTTTATATAACTCCCTCTATTATCAATTTTTTCAACTTTTTTATCCTATTCTTTAAACTTTATATATATATTTATTAATAATATTTTTTATTTTTTATAATTATTATTTTTATAAAAATAAGTTCTTACTCCCAATCTCTATTTAGATTTGTATTTATCTTTTTAATTAATAGAGCTTCCTTTAATTTTCTATCTCTTTTTTTATTAGTATAATCAATTATTTTAACACTATCTCAAATTTATATCCTGTTTCTATAGAATGCATATAAATTGGTTATTTCTTAGCATACCTATGCTGCATTAATCTTGTATATATTGAATTTTTCATTTCTTCTATCTATTTGTTTCAAATCTTATTATTCTTACATGATTTTCCTTTTATCTCATATAGTCCATTTATATGTTTTTACTATTTTTTAATATACTTATTATCTAATATATCCATTATATTCCTTCTTTTTTTATTTACTATCTGATATTTAATTGTATTGTTATATTTTTATTAATTTTTTTAATAATTTTATAAATGTTCTTTATTATATTACTACTATATGTTTTAACTCCTATATATTCATCCTTTTTTATTTTTTTTTCTTACATTTTCTCCTCTCTTCTGTTCTCTTCTTTCTTATTTCTTTCTTCTACTCTTCTTATACTTCTATTATTTTTTTTGGAAAAAAAAAATATAAAGAAAAAGTAATAAGAACATATAAGTAAAAAATAAGAGAAGTCAGCTATAAAATTAAAGTTAAATGTGATTATGAACGGGAATATAAAATATGTATATTAATATGTACATAAAATAATGGTTATATGATTATATGTTTAAATGTTGTAGCTCTGATGAAGACTGCAGGACATTCAAAACTGTAAGCAAAATAAAAAAGGAATTATAAAAAAAGATTGCATTAAAGTATATAAGAGAAGATGATAATAAAATTAATATATATAAATATATGAAGAGAAATGCAAAAAAATGTAAAGGAGAAGATAGAAGAATAATCAACTTTGCTCGAAGGAAAAAATGGAGAAATCAGGAGGAATCTTGTAGATAAGTATAAGAAATGTCAATTGACTGTTGCATTTGGCAGGATGATTCAGTTTGAGCATTACCTCAAAATTCAATATTCAAAAATCTAATGGTCCAGGTTTGATTCCCATGCTAGTACTGTCATTGGGTAGCCCAGCAACATCTGAAAAAGAGATGATAATAATACCTCTCAAAATGTTGTGCATGTACTAAACTGCATGCTATTACTAACAGTTGAATGTAAGTGGAAAATTTAAATAAAGTTTAATTCACTCAACACTAAATATTAAATGATGGGAATAATCCAATATATAAAGTACAAATATATATTCAATACTGTTAACAAGAAAACTTAAGAATGATTGATGGATTAAAATTGCAAAGGAAATACGAGTATTATACATCTTTTCTCATCTATTAAAACAATATAAGAATCTAAAAATATCAAAATTCTATTAAATCAATAGATGATGCTTTTTATATGATAATAATGATGTTTGAAATCAAATGTAAAAATATTTAATTATATTTTGAAAAATGATATTCACATGATTGTATTATGAATATTTTATCTTTTTTTTTTTTAAATTTAGACAAAAATATTTACTTGATTAGATGAAAATTACCCGTTGTAAATCTTAAAAATAAAAATTATTCAAGTTCTAAAGGGTATAAAGTTATTATCATTTTGTCCTTGAAGCAAACTAATCTATGATCTGTATAAAAAAAGTGTTCATGTAATGTTGACACAGTTTACTTACTGTAATGCAATACATATAATATTATTAAGGGTGAGTGCTGACAAATTTCTTTATAATCACTTTTATAATGAAGCACGTGGTCATGATAATCAATGCGTTTTCCAAAAAAATTAATATTAGTAGACAACTTGAATTCATAATTTGGATTATAGATTAATCAACATATATTTTAAACTCTCCAAAAAAATGATTTTTTCTAATATTGATACAACAATTCAAAAAATCCAAATCTTTTTAAATGAACTCTCCACAAACTAATTTTTTATATCATTACCATTTTATTCGAATTATAAAAAATTTCAAGGTAGACTTTACAGCAAATTCAATACCATGAATTTTTCTGCTTATTAAATCTTTCATAAAAATACAAACATCTACCTATATAATTAAATTTCTTTTATTTTTCTGTTTAGTTTTACTTTTGACAATTTCTCAGATAAGTACCATTGTATGTTCAGATCATGGAGGCATATATTTAGAAAAAAATTAAAATATTTATATTCATTATCTTCCACTCTATCCTATTTTGTTTTGTCAACTCCATAATAAGCTGCATTGGTGGTAGTTTCAGGCAGAGGCACTCAAAAATCCTACCCCAGTAAATGCATTATATCCACATAGATATGCATTAAAATTTTCTTGGCTTCCATTATATAAGCAATCCAAAAAAAAGTCACATTTTTCTCTCACTTTTGTTTAAAAAGCAGATGATATAAGATTTTTTTCCCCAATCTTTTTATAGCTGGTTTCCATCACAACATATTATTTTCAATTAATTTCTTACTTAGCTAGAATTTATAAAACTGGATGTTTTTATAGACTATTTTATGTTTATATATTTGCAAAGAACAAAAACAAAAACGCTAAATAAAATTTCTAAAATTATAAAGACTTGTTGGTGTAATTAGAGGGAGTTTGAACCCAGACTTTTAAGATCTTTTTAGTCATTTGCTCCATCTTATTCAACTGATACACTTGATCACATACATGTAGTATAAGATGGAGCAGATGACTAATTGGAGCTTGTGGGTTCAAATCTCTAGTTACACCTAGTTTAAGTACATGTGCTATATGTGTATTTAATGATTTAGATCAGCTGAAGAGAAGTTTTTTTTTTTCAATTAAAGTAAAAAAATAATGCTAAGTGCTTCAGTGAAGTGAAGTATAAAATCTCATATCTTTGTTTAAAGATTTGTTGAGTAAAATTCTTTTTTCAAATCCAGTTCTAAAGTTACTCATAATTGATTTATCAATAACCAATATTTTCAAAATCACACTTTTCTTTATTTTTCCATAACATCCTATAAATGCAATTTATCCAAACCACTTCAAACACTTTTTAGAAAAAACTATTTGTACATATACATACATCTATGTTTCGATTGACCTCCAGTCTTTTTCAGAGACTAAAATGAACTGGCTCTGAAGAAGATTGCAGGTCAGTCGAAACATAGGTATATGTATATGTACAAATAAAGAGTTTTGATAAAAAGTGAAGTGATTTGGATAAATTGAATCAATATTTTCTTTAAAACTTTTCAGATGATTTGTTTTTTAAGACAAGATGATTAGATATGCTTTCTAAACAATATTTTTTTTAAAAAAAATCCCCAAAATCGAAGTATAAATAGATTTCCAATTTTATTTAATTTTTTATTGAATTATGAGTCTGCAGAGACATGATCAAATCATAATGGTCTTAAAATGACTCAGATAGGTATATTATGTGCTACTTTAAATATTATTATAAAATTATAAAAATACATGAGATAAAAACAATTAAAGAATAAACGTTTAAAAATGTTTTTAATATAGTATAAAAAATATTAAGAAATGAGGAAATAAATATAGAATCTTTACTGTAAAAAATTTAAAAAACAATATTAAAAACAAACTTTTAAAAAAAAGTACATGAGATTAAGAATAAATTATCTGAAATTATTCACTTAAACAACTTAAAAAAATTTTAATAATAAAATTTTTATTATAAATTTGGAATATAAAAAATGAATAAATACATAAAAATGTTTATAAAAAATATATAAAATTATAAAAAATAATAAAATGTTGTTTATATTTATATATTCTTAAAGACTTTTTAACAAGAAATAAAAAATGAGAGAAAATACTATTATTCAAAAAAAAAAAAGTTTAAAATAAAAAAAAAGTATTTCCTCATACAAATAAATTTTTTTTTTTTTTTAAAAAAATTGAATAAAAATATTTACATATACAAAATTAAAAGATATTAGAGTCATATAATAAACGAAGAATATAAAGACCTGTGCAATTTTTGCTGTATTTTATGTATTTTGTTGTCATATGAAAAAGATAAAAAATAGACAAAATATATCAATTATTAATATTTTTTTTGAGAAAAGACTTCTCAAATTACATCTCAACCATGAATGCTTTTTATATCATAATAGCCAATCAAGAATTACTTTAATCCATTTTATTTCTCTTCTTGTGTCTTTTTTCTACATTTACTATGACATCAGCAATTACCTATTTGGAATCAATTCATTTTTTTTGTTATATATATATTCTACAAGAGTATATAGATAATTATCAATTAATATGGTAATAAATTTTGGTATCAAATAGTATTTTTTATTTTGCTAAGCCAGGCATTCAATATGACACATTTTTGTCAAAGCATGACTAAAGTGAATATTAGTAAATACATTAGCATATCTGCATTCATATAAATATATATTAAACTAGTCACTGATTATAATACATTTACATGTGTACATTAATCTAGTAGTTGGCTATGTCATTGGTTTAAATAACCTATGGTTGCTAAGAAGAATGCTATTGACTCTTATATTTATGAAGTTTTTAGAAATAATTATGTGCCCTGCTTCTTTTACTTTTCATTTTTTATTATTATTTTTTAGCAAATAATTTTAGCATCAGCAGGTTTACAGAAATGATCAGATTTTTTTCATGGTCTACAAATACTGAGCTATAAACACTGTTGCATTTAGCTGTGTTATATAAATGAGCATGTTGAGTGATTCTTGATTTTAAGTTTGCATGTGTTCCTCCATAGTTTCTGACATTGCAAAACTGACAATCTAGGGCAATATAACAATTGATATTTGTCATCATCATTAATCTTATTTTTGGAATTATTAATGTCTACTTAATGTTAAGTTGGCATCTAAAGTCAATATTAAAATGTTTGTGCATAATTGACATTATTTTTGAATCCATATTAGGGATATAAAGTATATCAATACCTGTTTTTGAATTAGATGTTCTATCAAATTTATGAATATTATTACATTTTCTATCTGTTTATCAAGCATGATTCTATAGTAACCAACTTTAATTAAATCTTTTTTATAACACTAAATTATTTTTTTTCTCAACCTTAAACTTACAAAGTTTTGAATTCCTAAACAAAAAAGCTTTAAAGCCTGTCATTTTATATTGAATTGGAATCTTTGAGTAGGGAACCAAAAAACTCCTAACAAAGAGGTATAATAATCATTATATAATCAGTGGTATAATTCTGTATTGTCAATCTCAAATCCAGAAATTTGATTGATTGGTTATTGTCCACCTCTTCCATTATCAATTTAAATTCAGGAAATTGCTTCAATTTGTTAAACATTTCTTGAATCAGCTTAGGCAGAGTACATGCAAAGACATCTATATCTCTATGTATATCACATATTTATTAGTCTCTTAAAAATAGTTGAATAATATATCTTTCAATGAAAGCTACTGGTGAGCTACATATCATTTCACTAACAGACAAGCCTATGGGCCAATTTGTAGTCATAATAAAAGTTGCATCCTTAAATGTGGCATATAAATTTGTCATTGATCTATTCTAAAACATCCATTTTAATATAAAATGATAGGATTTAAAGAATTTTTTGTTTAGGAATTTAAACTTTGTAAGTTTGAAGCTGAGAAAAAAAATAATTTAGAGTGTTATATAAAAATTTAATTAAAGTTGACTGGTCTGGGTTATAATTGACAAAGAGATGAGAAAGTTTAATAACAGACATAAATTTAATAGAACATTTATTACTAAACCATGGATTGGCATGCCTTACATTCCTAATATACAGTCAAAAATAATATCACTTATGCACAAGCATTTTAATATTGGTTTTAGTTGCTGTTACCACTAAATAAACTTATTAGTAATTCCAAACATAAGATTAATGATAATAATAAAGTCCAATTGGTATATATCCTGGATTGTCAGTTTTGAAATGTCAGATACTATGGAGAGATGTGTTCAAACTTAAAATTGAGAGTCATTCTGCATGCTCATTTATATTGTGCCAGGCATTATCAAATGTCCATGTACAAAATCTGCTGTAAAGAACATTACAGCAGATACATATATAAATTTGTATATATTAAGCACAACAAATATATAAATGTGCTACATTAATAATGGAAGTTGGGTCTAAGCATTAGAATACCCACACACACCAATTTAAAAATGTTGTACACAAATACACGTATAATAAACTGATGTATTTTTATTTATTTATTTATTTTTATTATTTTTTTATATATTTTCAGTACAGTATATGTCATTTTATGTATTTTGCTTTTCTCTGAAAAATTCAAATAGAAAAAAGCAAACTTTATTAAACAAATGGATCACATGTTGGAAGAAAAATAAATAATTAAAGTAATTGTTCCAACATACTTGTATATATTTTTTATTTTTTTAATTTCTTTTCTAAAACTGTAATCTTATTCAGTAATCAGAAAAAATGTTAATTGCTTTGATAAAAACTTAATCAAAAAGCAAAATGTTTGATAATCAATGCTATAATTAAAATGTTATCTTTTTTTATATATAAAATAAAATTTATTTTGAATAATAATAGCTATAATGAAGTGGTCTGAGTATTCAAGATGGCAACCAAACATATTAAATCCTGTTATGTAGAACTTAATCAGAAAAATATAAAGAAATGTTGATAATCTAAATGATATGCTAAATTAAAAGGATTGGCTGATTCATACTTCTTGAGGGGGGGATACCTGAATTGGTTCTGTATGAATGGGGTTAGTAAGTTTTAGTCAGTGCTGTGGGATTCATTCTTTCTTTGGCATTCAAGTAGCTCACTATTTTGGCTCCGGAATTCTTCAATCATCTAGCAACTTAGAGATTAATTCATGGACTAGACTATTAATTTTCTAAGAAGAAATCCATTACACAGTTCTTTTAAGAACTTTTGTTTTCTTAAGGATTTAATGAACCATTCAAGATAGCGAATGAACATTTAATAATAATTATTGTATTATAGCAGATAGAAAATATGGAGAAATCTACCAGAGCTTCCATTAAAATGACCATGGGGTAGAAAACCAGCCGGTCCACTCACCCTTTCTCTGTCCAAATTGCCAAGATGTGATCACGCCAGTTCCAGCCAGCCATGATAGTGACAAAAGCTGCCTTGCCTATGTCCAAATAAGATGAAATCCTCAACGCACAGCTAGTTAAATTGAAGCCCACTCAAAGCCCAGTCAGGAGAAGATGAAGATGCCTACATAAATTTATTTTACAAATATTTTATTAATATTGAACTAATTAACTATGATATTTCCGATTAAATTCATTATAATTTTTTTATTATTATTAATCATTTAAAAAAAAAAGAAGAGAGTTGTCTCTCATATATATATATATATTGAATTTACGGTCATTACAGGCATAATGATAAAGCTTTTACTTAAATCTTTTAATTCATTTTCTCTATTTCAAATTCTTATATTTTCAACAAAGGTTGCAATTAGATTCTTTTTTGTTGCTATTTGTTTTTCTTCTTGTTGTTACTCCCGAAAATTGTCATACATAAATATACATGTGTATATACACGCACATACACTTGTAATATTCGGTAAATATGATACCTCATGTTGAGCATCTAAAAATGTATTTATCCATATATCCTTTTAAATTATTTTTTGTCACTGCTGTACATTATGATGACTGCAAAAAGGGGTTTTATTCATTGTAGATTCCCTGTAAGCAAGTCCACTAATAACTTTATATTTAGAATAGTAGTAAGTGTATAATTGTGCTGCATGTATATACATGTATAAGAATTAATCTATCGTAAAAAGGAAATAGATACAGTACCTCATGTTGAGTACTATATGGTATCTGAGCTAATGCAACCTTATTGACATGTTGTAAAATATGAAATTAGTGAAGTATTTTATAGTGCAAATATATGTACACATAGTTTTTTTAAAATTATATTTTCTATCAATAAAAAAGGTTTTAAAGTCCTGAGTAGAAGTGTATGCCTGTATAACTGAAAATCTCTTATCTGAAATATATATATATATCAAATCACACAAAGTATAGCTTATTTCTACAGGGTAAAAAGCTCAGACCACTTCCATTCTTTAAGAAACATTGTAAATAGCTTTAGTGATTTATTATTTTTCTTATTCATTTAAAATTGTATTTATATTTTATCTATTTCAAAGCATCAAATATATATACGGGTTTGTGATAATAATTCATTTATTTATTTTTATTATATCATTTTAAGTATGAAATGATGGTGGGTATCTGGGATTAAATAAATATTTGATCATAATATTAAACTTGTTTTGGTTTCATATTATTATTTATTTGATAAAATGTGTTCTTTCCTTATCAATCATGTACCAATGGTAATCATTTAACTTACCCATTGAAGACCCTAGATGTAGAGTACTGAGCTAGCCACGTGAGATATCACTCTACTGGGGTGTTAAATCTTATTCTTATGCTTTGCTGAACTTATGGTATTGCACATCCTTCTAGGAGGGAGGAAATTTATTTTTATTCCTTTTTAGGAGTGGTGCACAAATATCTGTAAATAGACTTTTCAAAGATGTGTACTTACCATGGGTTTTAAACATTTGGGCATTCAAATAAGATATCACCTAAAGGGGGTTTTTAACTGGCAGAGTCCTGTCAATTCACTCTTTCTATCAGTTTAGCTGGAAGTACCAATATATATGAGTACATCCCAATAGCTAAATTGGTATCCATTTCTTTCCCTGTTAAATCTTGATCACTTCATGCTCGGTGCAAGATTAGGAGTAGAAATCCGCAGGGAAGTGTGGTCTGATACAATATATTAGAGCTAAATGCAACAGGACTTTGAGCCCAGAATTTGTAAACTGTGAGAAAAAAAATCTAGTTATTTTTTGAAACCTGTTGGTATTAAAATTATATGTCTAGAAAATAATAAAATTGAAAAGCAAAAGAAGCACAGCACATAATTAATTCTAATAACTTCTTAAATATAAATGCCAATAGTATTCCTCTTAGCAAACACTGGTCATTTAATCCAATAACATAGACAACTGCTAGATCAATTTGCACATGCAAACATGCAAATCTATTATAATCAGTGGCTAGTTTAACATATATTTGTATTCATGCAGATATACTAATGTATTTGCTAATATTCACTTTAGTCATACTTTGACAAAGATACATCATATTGAAAGCTTGGCTTAGCAAAATAATAAATATTGTTTATACCAAAATTTATTACCATAATAATTGATAATTATATACATACACTTGTAAAATTTATTTTATTACATGTTATTTACTTACATACATATATTATAATTTATTCTTTTTTCACATTCTTTAACTAATTTTTTTTTTTTTTTTCATTTAGAAAATTTTTCAAAATATTTTCCATCTTGGTGTCATCAGTTAATTTACATGCAGTAGCATTTTTCTGCTATAATTATATTTCCAATTATAGTTAATGAACAAAATTACTGATAATATTTATCTTTCTTTTTTTTTTCATATGTCAAATGAGTCGACCGGGAAGTGAACCCGGGCCAGCTGCTTGGAAGGTAGCTATGCTAACCACTAGGCCACCAACGCTTGACAAAAATCTTTATCTTTAAAATATATTAATTATTTATATACATAATTCTATGAAAAAATAAATAATAAACATGATTTTTCAAAACTTAAATGAATATTAATAATATTAAATATACTTAAAACTTTCGCTCAACCATATATTCTTAAAATACATGAGTAAATTTATCTGAAAAAAAAATACATGATTCCCAAGATGCATTTCATGTTGGACTTTTCAATTGGTCTAGGTCACAATCTTTTTCACATGTTTTCATCAATTTTTCAATAGATATCAATACTAAATTATTATATTTTGACTTACAAATGTCAAATTGTCTGCACCGCCTTTACTCATATATTTCAAAGAAGTATCATAGAGTGAACGCTTTTGTTATTCATGGGAAAAAGAGTGATGACATTATTCCATATGTTTATATTTAATTAAAAGAGTAAAAAATAAATACAATTAATCTTTAACTGATTTAAAAGTTTATATCTGTAATATGGATTCTCTACTTCAATAAATAATTAATAACAATCATTAATGTATTTATCGGAAGTGATTGGTATCAATGTTGTGAGTATAGAAAGTTTAAGGTGTGCAAAGAGTAATATATATACATTATTAAATTCAATACCTAAAATTTATTTTTTGATTATAATTTTTAATTATTCATGTTAATATATTTATCAATATTTTTTGAATATACATGGTCTCATAGCATTTTCTTTTCTAATACTTTTAATATATTTATAATTTTGAGGGTTTTTTTTTCTACAATTGATTTTATGACTAGTATCCAAAAAATAGTTATATAGCCCTCTCATTTTATCTTTCCTATTTATTGCTTTATTGTAGGTTTTTTTTCTTTTATCATTTTCTCTGGATGACCTATATAAAACTAATCACATTGTCTGTATTTTTGTGCTGTCAGATCCAAGGCTCCTTACTAATGAAAGCCACAAGCTAGAAACTAATCTGGAGATATTGGATGAGTAGGCACTAGATAGGGATTTCATACACAAACTTTCCTGCATCCATCATTGCACTGAGTGGTGCTACTATATGGAGAGTTTTGCCTCTGTGTTAATATTAGGAATGCTTGGAAGAATAGTATAGATGTGAATCAAAGACAGATTTTTAAAAAAAGATATAAAATAAAACAAAACAAAATGAGTAAAAAAAGATACAATTTTAGAATTGAAAATAATGAATTTAAAATATTATAGAAATATGGTGGAGAATACAGTATATTAAAGTAGTTATTTTAATGGTGCATGATGACAGAGGAGAAATATCCAAGTCATAAAAATACAACAAACTTTTTTACCTTACTCCAAAAAATGTTATTTTATTTTACTATACCAAAACAGTATCCACAATTTTCCCAATGTATTTTCAATATCAGTCTTAATGGAAACATTCCACTCTAAAGCCATTTGTATAAACATGAGAGTCAGTGGATACCAAATTACAATGTTAAGCTGATGTTTCAGGTCTAGTTAGCAATGCTGATACTTTTGCCTGATTCTGTGGATGAATGATATACAGTGCATTGCTTCTATTAATACAGTACAAGTATTTATTATAACAAAACATTTTTTTTTGCTCTCGTGACCTTATTTATAATGGAATATATTTTTTTATAAATTGCCAGAAATTCATAATCATCTTTAAAAATTCCATTACACGTATTTATATATTTTTAATAATTGCTAATATAAAACTTTAAATAAAATGCATCTTATTTTTCTTCTTTAAATGTATTCTTGCATAACATGATTTTATTAAAATGTCTCTCAGCATTGATTTATCAATCTTATAGTTTATTTTTTTAAAAATAATAATACAATGGCATCATTTTCAGATTATTTACTCTTCTTTTTTATTTAAAATAATCAAATTCAGCAGTTAGTAAAAGCTACTTGATAACCACAGAATCTCCGGATATTAAACAAACACAATTTTCTTTATAATTGATTTTTTTAATTGAATGTTTGAAATATCTTCAGCACATTTTTTTAAAATAAACAAAAAATATTAGTTAAAAAAATTTAGAATTTTTATTATTTATTAAGAATAAAAGCAAAGAAAAAGTATGAATTAAGATGCAGACTCTCCTAAATAAACCAAAACAATGTCTAAATTTTATATTGAAATTCATTTTTAACAGACAATAACATAAAAAATAATAGTAAATATTAACATACTTGTGCATAAATTTATTATGTACAGGATAGACGTTAAATTCTAATTTAAATGAAAGCAAATTATACTTATAAGAATACAAATATTTCTATCACGTTTCTCAACTCAAATTGTATTTTTTCTATCATTTTAAAGTGTTTTATATAGTAATTACATCTTGCTTAAGTTATCTACTATACTTGTATTTAAATATTATACAGTCAGCCTGTATTCTGCTCATTCCTCTTCTGTGCATTTAAAAGGTCTTAAGATCCTGCATATGAGAGATCGGAATGACTTACGGTCAACACAGGTATGACAACAAAATTGGAAAACAAGGGCTTTGAGCAGGCCATCATCAGATTTTCAATGATATGGATGGCTGAATAGTTGAAAAGTGAAGCCTGTTTATTAAAGATTGAAGACATCTTAATATAAACCAAGCACTGATTGTGTGTATATATATATGGGAGATGATGATCCAGACCAACTGATGAGTTCTGGTTCAGCATAAAATATGTATATTGAAGATCATTTATCTTTTTTACATGTATGTGGTAATTTGTATGGGATGGGGTGGGTAACTGAAGAAAGCTTGAAAGTCGAGGTTCAGAGCCCTACTAGTTATTTCAGATGTTATATTTTTCCTAGAAATTAATAAATCCAATTTTCATTATGATCAACTATAAACTATTTCTCACTTAATGTAAAAATGTTGCACTAGAATATAGCCAGTAAATGAAGCTAAATAGTTTCTTTAATTGCTCAAAACAAATGCATTATTAACATAAAAAGATTGTTTTACATAATTTATGGCATCCATTAATTTTTTTTTATAATTAACTTTTTTCTCTGTAAGATTTATTTTTAGCAGCATAGTGGAGACCTAAGAGCTAAAGATGACAGAATTGATTGTTAACAGTATATAGTAAAGAAAAATATGTAATCAATCTATCAAAGTGGTTGCTCCTAACTTTCACTTGGGAACTCAAATCTATATGACTTTCCAAGTAACAGGTAGTACTTTTATTTATTTACTATAATTAATACATATATAAATCATCATCTAAAATAAAGACAAAAAATAATTTATATAAAATCAAAGTATCATTTGGTCTCCTAACTTACAAATAAACTAAAATTTTCTTTAACCACATATACCTGAGAGTTATTTTCAAATGAAAAAAAAATGGCAAAACTGATAAATATCAATATTAACTGGGACATTATTTGATGACATTATATTGAAAAAAATAATGAAAAATTTATTTAAAACAATGCATGTTGATATAAAGACATAAATATTGACTATAGAAGTGGGATGACATTCACTAAAAATAAAATAATTACATTATGGAGATTGATAATAGGTATGACAAAAAAACAGGATTATTTATTCAATCTATGAAAGATGTAAATGCAGATAATTTATGTTAGTGCCCAATAAGTTTTCATTTTAATAAAACAACAGAATACTTTTTGCAAATATAAAGAATACTTCTGAAAAGACCAAGATCGTCATGTGACTCTTTAATGCTAAAACTGGAAAATATTTGTTATATGAAATTGAGTGAATGATTCTGGATATGGCAAAAATGACGGTGAGGAGACATATGGGTGAAAAATTATATATCATGTATGATATGAAATATCCAAATAAAAGTATGGAAGAATTAAGAATTAGATTATATTTTGATTGATAAAAAAATTGCTTTTCGAGATTGCAATATATTTAATAAACTTATCACAAAAAGTAATCATTATTTAGTTAGTAGTAAGATACATGTGAACTATAAATCGAATGATGAAAACTATTAAAATGGTAATAACAATTGATAATCATAGCCTTAGAAATATTACAGTAAGTCTATGCTAAGGATTAAAAATTATTTTGAATATTAGTTGACTTTGAAGATAACTCTGACTTGAATAATACCAATAATGTTATTAAGACTCTGGTTATATTCTCCAATTCTATCTCTTCTAATGATCAAACTTTTTATAAATTCTGAGTTCTAATTATTTATTATAAATTCTTTACTAATTATGTAAATAGTAGGAACAAAAAATAATTCAACATTATATTTTTTATTTAAATTTATGTGGAAAAAGATTATAAATATCATTAAATCTAATCCATTTAGAATAACTAAATTTATATTCTGTAAAATTATATAAAAAACAATTAATGTCATTAAAAATATAATTATGAAATAATAGAAAAACAATAAAAAAATAAATGTTTGCTTATTTAAACACTGTTCAAGATCAAACTCCATGTTTTTTTATTTGAAAAAGTCTAACGGGATCTTTGTTAATATTTGCAAGATTTTATTTTTACAATTAAACCATTTTCTATATCATATAATGATAACATTTACATTGTTTATTAGAAATGTAAGTTTTCAAATGATAAACTGTTTAAAAAGTGATTTTTGAAGTTTTCAAAATAGAAAATAAATTACATACTGAATTTGTAACTCTAATAATTGTGCTTTGCATTATTAGACGTAATTTTAATTATTTAAAAAGATAGTTGAATAAAATATTAATCTGAATTCTATTTATTACATTCAAAAGATTTTAGAGTTAGATATTGTTAAAAAAAGACAATATATCTTAAAATTAATGATTAAACTTATTGTAATTAAAATTTTAAAAGAAATTTCTTCACTGGTGTTTACAAAAGCTATTCTTAATAAATAGCCTTGCCATAATGAACTTCTTATAACTTGTCTTCTTAAAAATAAATATATTTAAATAAAATATATTTTTAGTTGCATAGATTTTTGGTTTAAAATAAGTATTTTATAAAAATATTTTATAAATAATCTTAAATCTGTATACAAATTACTGAA
Organism: Epiperipatus broadwayi; assembly: GCA_028023455.1. Classification (NCBI taxonomy): domain Eukaryota; kingdom Metazoa; phylum Onychophora; class Udeonychophora; order Euonychophora; family Peripatidae; genus Epiperipatus; species Epiperipatus broadwayi. The sequence continues at coordinate 2,541,142 of JAQFVV010012544.1, forward strand.
AATTGCAATTTTTCCTTTTGAAATGAGGAATTTGATAAAATTGCCTTAGGCCAAACAATTCATCAATCACAAATTGTCACTTCCATTGTGTTCAAAATATAATAGGTCTGTTTTCTTCCATATGCAAATTATATGTTTTAATTTCCATAAAATTTTGTATGATGCTGATATCTTCAATTTTTTTTTCAACTAATAACTTTAAAATGATTTCTATAATAAAAAAATGTGTACTGTAATCGAACATTATAGATAGCTGCAAAATAATGAAAAAAATATTTAGAAATCATAGCACCATCATAATATCCAAAATAGATCATTCTGGAGCTGTTGAATGGCAACACATTATTAAAACAATGCAGTATTAAAAAAATATTAATTGTTTTATATTAACTTGCCCTACCTGTGTTTTTGTCAGACTGTCAACATTTTGTCTGTATTTCTGTTGGTATGTCCACATTTTGTCTGTGTTTCTGACAGTATGCTGACATTTTTGAATTAACAATGAAAAAATATCCATTCCCACTTAGAATTTGAACTCACATCATTATACTTCCTAAGAAATCTCCTTAACATCTGAGTCAATGAAAATCTTATATTTATAGAATAAAATGTTAATATTAAATTCATATATATATATTGGAAATATTATATTTATAGAATTAAATTTTGTTAATATTGATTTACTTAATTAATTAAAAAGCCAATACATGAATATTTTTATATAGTAGATGGTCACATGATATTTAAATTTAGAATTCATTTTATTTTCATGTCTTATTATCCTATACATAAAATCCCTAAATGTTTGACAATAATGCTGTCATATGATATACAAGTTAAACATTGGGCATATTTTTTAAGGAAAAAATTATTTGTTCTGCCATTAATAAACAGTAACTATTTTACAAAACATTTTATGCAAAGGAAGTAATTTGTTAAAACAACTGATCAAAAAGAAATTTGCAAAAATGATGGCTTTTTCAGAGTTTGGGTATATTTCTGGATTCTAAAATAATATGGTATTGGAATAAAACTTTTTTAAGGAAAAAATGATCAGAAAAAAATCAGTACATGTGCTTTTAATGACAGTTCAGAACTGAATAGGTATAGTATTTAAATTGTGAAGAAAATGTGACTACAGTACATAAATTCATGTTTGAAATGTGATATTTAGTGAGGGGAAAAATAGATGCTATAATATTTACATTTAATTTTGGTTAGCATATAATTGAAGTTGTGTAGAATGATATCATATAATTCATGGCTCCACAGTAATACTATGCATGAGTGAAATCTATTAAAACAACCAATTAAAAAAAACTATTACAAAATCAACAGCCTTTCCATAGGCTGGATACATATGTTGGTTAATTTATAATTTTTGTCAGATTTTCTGTAGATCTTTAAAAATATATAAATATAATTAAAAAGTAAAAAAATAAATATGTAAAAAAAATATGTTTTTTTAAATAATGTTTTTATATAAATAGCTGACTAAAAAGTACAAAATAAAACAATCCCCTCTCAGTTAATTTGCTATTTTTGGAAAATATCAGAGATCTTAAGAATCTAAACTTGTTATAAAACAACTAAAAATTGCAGAAATATTGTCAATTTATAAAAGCATTTGAGGCCATTTTCATAATTATGACTTATTTAAGCCTCAAATAATTTCATGAAATGCCAATACTCCCGCAATTTCCAATGGTTTTATAACAAATCTAGATTCTTAAAATTTCTGATATTTTTCTAGAATGGCAAGTTAACTGAGTGGGGATTACTTTGTTATTTTGTACTTTTTAATCGGCTATTTACGTAAAAGCATTATTTTTTTAAATAAAAAAAATTCATATTATTTTAGCAATAAAAATAAATATCATCTAGTTATTAAAAATAGGTCTCACATTAAGAACTGTGTGGTACTATGTAATAAATAAGAACAAAACATATAGGACTCTGTGCAATAATAATAGTATTAAGTAAATGTTCCATATTGCCAACCAAAAAATATAAACCATCTTTAAAAAAGATGTAAGCATTATTTATATTTTAAAAGAAAATCAAGTAATAGAAAAATTATTGATAAAATTATGTACCAAATATCCAAATGATAAGAATATATATATGACTCGAGAAATACAAAAAAGATATTGATAATTAAGAAAAATAAAAAGATATGAAGAACAACATACCAAGCCTTTCTGTCAATGATATATAACATTTATTAAGATGATTACAAATTGAATAGAGAATTTGGGATTTAAGCTAATCAAAAAAAAAAAGGTTAAATTTCTAAATTGCTTAAAGGGAGTAACGGGTAAAATTTGCATCAAAGTAATTTTCCATCTCTCCAAAACTTTTATAGTAGTTTACACAAAGTATATAGTGGATTAAATTTTAGAAAAAAAAATTAATATAAACAATAATTGTTTAAATCATCCGAATGTTTTTGATCATGTAGTCATAAAAGCTGTAAAATTATTAGATAAATATGAAAAAGAATTAAGTGATAGTCAATGAATTTCTAAAAAAAAAAAAAAAAATTTATATTAATGAATTTGGAAAATTAAATAAATTTACAATTTTCCTTATTCATTTTTGAATTGATGAAACCCATTACTTAACATTAAAATGCCTTTAGTAATTGTTATTTTATTTCTGTTTATAAATAATTCATAATAATTTAAAACATATTTTGATGATTAGAAATGTTTTTGTGTATTTTTACATCATATTTTTATAAATAGTCTGAACAGGCACTAACCTGTATTCAATGCACTTTAAAATTCACAATAATCAAGCAATTTTTCCAATAGAGGGATCTTCCAAACCATGACACAAGATAGCAACTTTTATAAAGATAAGAGTGGTGTCTTATCGTTAAACTAAATGTCCATTTATATAGGTGAATATTTTTTATGCAAATATGCTTGCCTTATGCCAATTGCACATTCCTCCATAAATGGCATAAATAAACCACCAAAAATCACATGATCACCATTTCTTATGCTTGCTCAAGCTGTTAAAACAGGCAAAACTCACCACACAGTAGTGCCACTCAGTGCAAGCCAGAGTAAACAATGGATTCAAGAAGGTTTTCACTGATGAAAGCCACAATCTAGAAACTAGCCTGAAGATATTGGGTGAGTAGGCACTAAATAGGGATTTTATGCACAAACCTTTCATCCATTGATTACTCTGGCTTGTGCTGAGTGGCACTACTGTTTGGAGAATTTTGTCTGTTTTAAATGGCCTAATTACCATTGAAATTGCAATTGTCTTGAGATAATTGTATTATAATATTAATGTATAGTATTAAAGATTTAAGATGGCTATATGGGCATATCATTTTTAATATGATATAAATCACTTAAAACAAATTATACTGAGCTGACCTAATCAACTGTATTGCCTTATAATATTAGAAGTAAAAGAAGCACTGATAATTTTCATGTAAATCTTTTTTATTATTAATTTACTAATGGCATATACAGGAGTAAAGATGCCAAGTTTACATAGCAATAAAAACATCAGTATTAATTTATAGCATAATTAGTTTATTGGCATAATTTATACTAAAATGTTGATCTTTTAATTTGGAATTTTTCTAGCTCAAGTTTGGTCAGATGCTGATTTATTTTTATCTTGATTCTTCTTTACTGATATACCAATAAAAATATTTGTGGGATTGCATAATAATTTAGCTAGCTTGATGATTAAGTCACTTTTCTTGCTATGTTTAATTAAAAATAACCATGACCCATATGCATATTAAAGATGTGTTAGAGGGTCAGAAATATGGTATAAATAAGAGATATTATCAAAATGTAATATATAGTATGGTATGAAAAAAGGTTGCATGGAGAGATGGCAAATCATATCATCATCTCCATAAAATAACTAATGAAATTAAATATAAAAGAAATACTGTGAATATAGAATAAGAGGAGAGCGTCAGCATAAACAAAACCATAAGATCTATTTCCAGCCCTATATATTAGAAAATCAAATCATCATGAACAACAATCATTAATCAACAAATAACAGTAAAAACTATCATCATAAAATCAATGATCAAACTTCAGACTGGATTTAATAAGATGTACATTATAAAAGAAGCTATAATCTAGACACTGCCAAGCATAGGGCAAAATATAACATTTAAATACTAATGCAGCACTCATAATGGTAAAAACATGCTGGAATACAGAAACATGCTGATCATAGGCCAACTATAAATTAATTTCTAATAAAGAACAAAATGCAGTAAATAGATTTTAAAAATGATACCTTTTCACCATCCAAAGTTATGATCTGGGTATCCAAACATCAGCATAAATCCTACATGCACAAAACTACCCATTATGCTCCAATTATCTTATGAAGCAAGAACTCTAGGGATGGTGACTGTGAATAAGAGATTAAATATAACAGCTTACTTTAATTTATTTTAAAATAATTTTGTGGGATAATTTAAGGACTCTAAAACACTAATATGTAATAAAATCAAGTCACACACACTGCCAAATCATGTAACAGATAGCTGAAGAAATAGACATTAACACTAAAACAATTTAAAACAATTCTTTAATATACTAACTGATTAACATTTTTAAACAAATTTTTAAAATAACATAATAATATGTTAATTCAGGCTTATACATTTTATTAAAAAAATATGTCATATTACTTCAAATATAAATTGCACCCAAATTTAAAATGCAGTAGGATTTTAAGCTCAGAAATTTTTAAAAAAATTTGAAATGATTTTATTAAAAAAGAAAAAACTTTTTTTTTACTTAAACAGGAAATAATATAAATACAATAAGATCACTTAATTTATTGTAAATCTTCTTCAGACATATTTTCATTTTCCATATATTTTTTTTAAACTTGAATTTTCATCTTCACTATTCTATCAGAATGCATCATCTTCAGGCCATTTAAATCATTAGTAATGCAACATTTTAAAAAAGATTTTTTTGATAATTTCTTCAGTTATATATTTCCAAGACTGTCTTTTTTGTGTAAATACCCTAAGGTTTTTTTCAAAGAAACAAAATATTTTAAAATATGTTATTGATATTTAATGTTACAAGTAAATATTTTTTCTTTCGATTAAAAATCTTTTCTAAAATGCAAATTAATAATTTGGCTGATTATTAATGTAAATGAAAGTTTTTAAAAATAAATTTCTCTTTATAATTGGCAAAAATAATTTATAGTAGTCACCATAAAACATATTTTTGTCATCCAATTACAAATTGCAGCCATTCATCAATGATTTCTTTCTCATGTTTGCTTTCATATAAAAGTACATTTTTCTATTAAAATCTGAATCATATTTCTAAAATAATTTATATTTTTAAAAATATTTTTGGAAAAAGATAATAAATGTGTAAAAACAGATTCTAAAGCATGTGTTGTCATATTGATATCAAAACAAAGATATCTAAATTGTGAAAATCATTGACAGGCATTCTTTTGTGTAGAGACAAGAAACAACCAATAAATGCAAAGGCACACTTTTATCTCATTGTTGTATTGATTTATTAGTTGTAAAATATTCTAAAATTTGTTAAGTACAGTTTTTTGATAAAATAATGGTAAAATTGGTAAAATAGTATTAAAAAATTCTAAAATATATGTTTTCATTTTGAAATGTAAACAAAAATATTTGAACAGCCAAAATCATTGTCAGGAACTATCTTGTGTAGAGGAAAAAAACAACCAATTAAAGTAAAGGCAGTTTCTTATCTCAATTTATTAATTTATTAGTTGTAAAAAAATTCCAAAGGTTATTTAGTACAATTTTCTCAATAAAATAATGGTAAATTCAGCAAAATAACATTAAAAGTAGTGGTTAGAAAGAGAGTTAAATCTGTTTATGAAATGCATCCAAAACATATTGACATTTAATGTTATTTTTTTCTCTTTTGTTTAAAACAAGACTTAACACACTATTCTACACAAGTAAAAATTGGAATATTAAGTGCATGTATAGTGTAAAGCAAATATTTACAGAAACAAGATATTAAAACTTTCTGTTTCCAATATAAAATGCACCCTCTTTTATGAGTCCAAAATTTGAAAAAAAAAGTGCATTTTATATTAGAGTTAATACAGTATATACAGTTTTATATAGTTAAAGTAATTCATTATTTCATTTTTATTCATAAATTGAATTAACCATTTCTATCATTGAGTTCTTTTTTTCAATGAGTAAAATTGAAAAGGAAAAAGTGACTTTTTAATCAGAGATGAATAATTATCCCAATACTTTGTATAATTTTGAAGGGATGAATAAATGAATAAATAAAAAATATGTCAAATTTAATAAAAATTAAACTAATTAATAAAAAAAACTCTATAATTTTGAAACGAAAAAAATTACATGAATAAAAAAACCATATTTTAATTAAAAAAAGATTGATAAAAGTATTAATTATTATCAATTGTTAATTAATTTAAAAACTTTATAAATTTATATTTTATGGTGCACATTAAAAAAATGCCTTTTACCATAGTTTGACTTTTTTGGGAGTTCTTCTTTGCATTTATAAATTTCAGCTTTCCCATGTAGGTTTTCTTCTTGAAGGTTTTTCACTTCCAGTTTAATGTACACCGCTTATCTGCATGCATATATGCTTTCTTCATGTTTATTTGAATTAATGTATCTCCTATCATATATATATAATTTATTTTTTAATATCTGCATACATTAGTAATATGCATGGGTGCATGCAGAATTTTACATTTTTTAAAAGTTAAAAGCTGATTGTTTAAATCACACTATTTTATTTTAAGAAAAATTATATCTTGTTAAAAGTAGAATTAATTGGGTAAAAAAATGTTAAAATATTTCATACAATTGGAGAAAGGTAGTAAGCCCTTAAGAAGGGAGTATAAGTGCCATATTTTCCTATCTATACATACAATTGGCTGTACAGTTACAGTTGAACACCTTTAGAGTATGTACATATTTAAGGTGTTAAATGAAAGTAAAAGACAAAAGAAAGGAAACCAATTCAGCTGCACATAAGGCATGAGAAAGCAAAGAAATAATGGAACATCATTTAGAAGCAAAGGCAGAATGAAATCCATTAAGAATTAGAAAGTTAACCCCAGACATAAAATAATAGATAGATAGATAGATAGATAGATAGATAGATAGATAGATAGATAGATAGATAGATAGATAGATAGATAGATAGATAGATAGATAGATAGATAGATAGGTAGGTAGGTAGGTAGGGGGGGGGGGTGGGTGGGTGGGTGGGTGGGTGGGTGGGTGGGTAGGTAGGTAGGTGGGTGGGTGGGGGTGGGTGAGGTAGGTAGGTAGGTAGGTAGGTAGGTAGGTAGGTAGGTAGGTAGGTAGATAGATAGATAGATAGATAGATAGATAGATAGATAGATAGATAGATAGATAGATAGATAGATAGATAGATAGATAGATAGATAGATAGATAGATAGATAGATAGATAGATAGATAGATAGATAGATAGATAGATAGATAGATAGATAGATAGATAGATAGATAGATAGATAGATAGATAGATAGATAGATTGTTATTTTTGGAAATAAACCATGTATTATTTTGCAGTACAATCTGATAATTCGACAGACTAGCAACCATAAAAACATTAAATATAATATATATATAAGCATGAAAGTGGGTATTGTGTAAGGAATTATCAGAAGATTTTCAGAGAATATCAAATTATTATCATGTAAAAGAATTATCAAATAATAATAGTAAGAAGAAGAAGAACTTCAAGAAGAAGAAGAAGATGAATAATAATAATAATAATAATAATAATAATAATAATAATAATAATAATAATAATAAGAAGAAGAAGAAGAATATAGAAGTCTATCCTGTTTTAAGTTTAGCTTAACCTTTTGCATGCCCAATTCATTTAAAAGTGAAGTGGCTTGACATCACACTAAATCAGTCACTTTTCATACTATGATTACAATTTTGTGCTCTTTTTAAAGATTAAAAAAAGTCCTGTAAGATGTTGCCCTCTCTTGAATTATTTTACAAGTAAAAAAATCAATAAAAATGACCTTATATGTCAAACAAAAAAAAATAACACCTCTTCTTAAATCTTATTGGCTACTAAATTTTGACAATAAAGAAAATGGTTGCCAAAAAGTAAATGATCTGTTTTTTTTTATTTCAAAAATGATAAACTAATGTTTTAAACCATTTTAACAGTATTTTTTGACAAATTATAAATTATTTTGATAAAATATGTTAAAAATAAAATTATTTTGGAAAAATAGTTAAGACTTTTAACAAAAATTATGTGTTATTTTTTTTGCAACTAAAATTGGCAAAGAAAATCACATCATTAGCAAAACGTTTTGATTGGTGAGTAAAATTTCATTTTACATTTTACACTAGCGAAAATTTATATAATTATATAATAATTTATTTTTGAAAAAACTTTCATTCATTTTCATAACCTGACAAATTATTAATATACTTTTTACAAACAAAACTAAAGTGAATATAATATTAAAAGATGAATATATTTTGACACTTGAGTTTGTGAGTTGACCAATTTTTGTAAATTGACCAATTAAAAGTTTTGACTTTTACCTCATTTGGCCAATAAAATAATTAGTGTTTTAAAGGTTAATACTTTAATATTCATCAAGAAGACATAAAAAAATATTCAAAGTATCTGCCACTATGAATGAGTAGTTGGGTGTCAGCTTCTCCATAGTCATCAGTGAAGTTGGTGCCTAGAAGTGTTACATCAAAAATGTAGAAGATCCATCCATGTCTTATTATTTCCATACCAGTCTGAAGTCCATGAATTCATCTATCTCTCCATGCAAGAGAAGTCCCAGATCATCATTTCATTGCCAGTAAAAATGCTTTCATTTTATTCCAAGTTTTAACTGTAATTCAATTTTCTTTATTATATTTCATTAGCTAGTCTTAACCTAGAAAGTTGTCTATCTATAATATTCATTATTAATATTAAATCTGCTGGTTTAATTATTTAATAAATTAAAAATATATTTTGGCTTTTTTATTTATGTATATTACTTTGAATGATGAAAGTAGTTAAATTTCAATTCATTAAATGTTTTATGCTCTCTGCTCTCAAAATCCCAAGGGATGGAACAAGCTGAAAAGATGCCATAATTTAAAGCTATTAAATTTTAAAAGTAATAATAACACTATATAAATTGTTTTCTTACTGCTTTTTTTATCCCCCCCCCCAATCATGACAAGAAAGGTTATGTATCAATTCTTAGAATTATGTATAGAATTAATGAAGGATGGTGAGCGTATTTCTATTCAATTAATTTATAAATCATTTTATTTGTTTATCATGCTGCTCTATATATGTAACCTAACCTACCTATGTGTTAGAAACTAATTTTATTAAAGAAAATCATAATAAAATAATATAATTAATTCTGTTTGAATTATTACTTCACATACCACTAAATTAATAATCTTTGTTTGATAAAAAATGATTCTATGTAATGAGAACTCCTGTAAATATTGTAATATTTATAATTCAAGATTTTAATACAAGGAAGTAATATTAATAAAGTTGTCTAATTGTACATAATGCATTGCTGATCAATGCAGTATAATAATATATATATATATATATGTGTGTGTGTGTCTGTAAATAAACACTGCAATCTATGTATAAGCTATGTAAAAAGTAATGGATTGCATCATCAGTTTATTTTAGGGGTAATTAATCTTCCTAATGCTTAAATGTTATTTGATTACTTTTTCAAATTTCAAGATTATTAAAATTGTGATAGTGAGCAGGTTTCAATCATACATGGTTAACTGGGGATGCTCATGATTCATATATAAAAATAAGTTTCATAATGTTTATTCATGTAGATGGAAGGCTTAATAATTTATTGTTTATTTCTCGATATATTTGCATTTCTGCCTTCTCATATGTGTGGCAATGGTTGTGTTATGATTATTAGAATTTTGTTATATATATTCTCCATATGGTTTATGCATCGTATAATGAAACTGCATGAGAGCAGACCAAATGCCACATGCCCAGTTTCCTAAACCATGGATTAGCACCAGTCTAGGTTCTAAAAGAGCCAGAGACTCCTTGTGACCCCAAATTCTACATTTAGCCCATCTTTGTTTTCTCCACTGGAATGCACCCATAGTTAAAAAAAATGCACCTCTGTGGCCAGGAACTTTCACTCTACAATGGTGAACCATACCATTTGATCACCAAGCTGATCATCCTCATATTTAATTACCATTGACCCCACTCACACAGGCAGTACCACAATTTCTAAGTAATATTTATCTTTAGCCTTTGCCTATGCTCATCAGCAACCCTGGATGACCCTAAATTGAACCTGCCCACAAGTTATCCCATTAAACAAATATGTAATAAATTGTTATATTCAAACCTAGAATGGGCTTATAGATTATCATATTCCCAATAAAATAGAATAGAGCACGCATTATTGTTGTAAGCCACCACCTTCTGTAATACTATGTAAAGCCAGTAAATTATCTTAATCCAATAATTTTTAAGCTACACTCTCTTTTATTTTAATTTTGTAATAAAACTTATGTCACTATTGTGAGTTGAAACTATTAATTAGTTATTATATACATTGTTCAGTTAAGTTAATCAATTGCCAAACAAGTATATCAAATAGTTTTGCACCTTATAGATAGAATATTAGCTTTGTAGCATTATAGATTATAAAGCTAATTAAACTCCCAAATCATATCAACAATTGTAAGATAAATAAATTAACATAAGGCTTGAAAGTGCTAGTGTAGGGTAATGTTGTAAGTTATGAAGAACTCTGAGAGAAAGTTTATGTTTGATCCTTGAACTATATCACCCTGTATGAAGAAGAGATGCTGTGTGATGTCAGGATGTTGAATAGGTTGTTGAGAATAGAAAGCCCATGTAGGGTTTTTAACTAGGAGGCATGGGGATAACCCTGTATTTGCTGTTTGAGAGTTTCTGCTTGGTCTTTCAGTCTTGTTGACTGATTGTACAATCTCGACTGTTTGGCCATAGAAGATTTCAAGCTAACACACATAGTAAGGATATATCCATTTCCTTACCAATAAATTTTCCAAATCAGGCTAGCACATAGGAACACTAATGCTGTTGGCTGGAGACAAAGTTTGTGTTGCAGATTACTTCAGGTGTATTTTTCTTTTTCATTACATTTTATTTCAGTGAAGCAGGTCACATAAAAATAGATTATGTTTAGCTTTTAACTAAACTTAGCACATGGTTCTCATGGTAAAAAACCTTTTGTATAGATAAAGTCATAATCTGTTTTACATAGCTAAATTAAAACTTCTAATGTTCTCTTCAATAGCTTGGTTAACATATGTAATGTTCTCTGCAATAGCTTGATTAAGAGTTATGCTCTTTTTTCTTTAGCAGTATGCTTAGAACTTATTGTCCTCTCCAATATCTGGGTCAAGAACTGGCTGCCTCTTATCATATGTTTAGATTTTTTCATTGATCCACACCCCTAGTTTTGGAGAAACCCTGACTCTATCCAATCACAATCCAATCTCCTATATGAAAAAATTTAATACAAACCAAGATTCTTGTCGAATAACTACTATATCCCACTCGATGGCGCACTTTTCATGCTTAAACTATAAAATATGATCATTCCCGGGCTGTTAATTATAATCATTTTGATGTGTTTTTTGTAATGCGAAAATAAAAACAAAAGAAAATTGTTTTTTTTAAATATTATTTAATTTCAAATATTATTCTTTTATTAACGTATACAAATTAAATGATAATAATAAATGTAAAATAAAATAAACAAATTACAATTTGATTTGTCTTTTTTAGTTTGCTTTTTATTAGAAAAATCAATTTTCTATCAGAGATTTTTTTACTGGGGTTACAGCTTTTTTTGTTGTTGTTGTTTACCATTATTTTTTATTTTAAATCGAATGACAACTAAAAGTAAAAGTTGTTACGGTTAGTTTTAGGGTTAGTTTAGGGTTAGGTTTAGGGTTAGCTTTAGGGTTAGGATTAGGGTTAGTTTTAGGGTTAGTTTAGGGTTAGGTTTAGGGTTAGTTTTAGGGTTATTTTTTGGTTGTTTGTAATGTTAAAATAAAAAGTATCAAAATCGTATTTTTGGAAATATTTTTTTTTACTAACACCTATAAAATAAATGATAACTATAAACATAAACTATATTCAACAAAGTATAAGAGTAGTCAGAGAAAAGAAAGAAATTAAAACTTTTTTAAACAACAACAAATATATATAATAAAATGTTTAATATATGTTTTTTATGACATTTAAAAAAACCATGTACAATTGTACTTTTCTTACGGGATATTTTTGTTTTAACGCTCTTTTTTATTTCAAAATATACACACGTTACAATTTCTTTGTCTCATGAAATGTTATGAACAGTACGTTACTTGACTCGTTACCTAATTTGAAATAACTTTATGCATATATCTCGTCAACATTTAATACTTAAAACTTCAATACACTACAGTGTAAAAAGTCTGTTAATTATTACTTACAAAATGTGAACATTTCAATACTTTAAAATAAAAAAAAATTTAATGACAACAACATTTCCATCCAATTCAAAAAAATACAACCTCTCCCCAAGCTGTAACCATTTTATAAACTGTGCGAATTTGGAAAATGTATTTGCTGTGTAAAACATACATGCTGTACTGTGATGCGACATAGCAGCCTGCAATCTGTAGCACAACAAAAAAGTTGTATTATAGAAAATACAGGTTCGAAGGTGTTGGCCGCAGAAACAGCATTTTTATGTGTTTTAGCATGAAAACAGCTCCATCCAGTGGGATATAGTGACTAATATATGACAACCCAAACCAATTAGACCTATTTATACATAAAACATTGTTGAAATATTTCTCTTATTTTTATTGAAAAAAAATTCCAATCATAATTTTAAAATTTCTCTTTAATTAATTTTTTTCCCAAAAGTAAAACAAGATAATCAGACTAATTATATTTATCTAATAAATACTGTCTATTGTCTTGATGTGAGATAAAGAGAAAAGAAGAAAAAACAATTCTAGTTATTTAAAACAAAATTTAACAAAATGTTAAATTTATATTGAAGTAATTTACTGAAGAGAAAAACTTCTCTTAATACATTTTCAAAGTTAAAATTAAAACTAGTAAAGAAATAAAATTATTGAAGAAAAAGAACAAAAGAAATTATTTATCTGATTTTATATTTTCCTGTCTCTTTTTTAAACATTTATAAATTATAATACATTTTCAGTATTCACACTATGTTTACAATAATATATAAAAATTCTCATATTATTAAATGAAAAAAATATTTAAATAAATATCCATTATTAGTATAAAAAAATATATAAAATTAAATATTTTCCTATTAACTAAATCTAAACTTAAGAAATATTTAATATTGGCATGGTCAGAGTTGGCCATTGCCCACAATATTAAAATATTGTAATGGTCAGACTAGCATATTTCATAATTTTACATTTTCTCTGGTTCATTTATTTACATAAAATACATTTGGTGTCACTTGGCTTTAAACATCAAGAAATAAACTAATGCATATATATTTAAAACAATACTTTATTCAATGTAATAATGCAATCATTACACAGCCCATTTGTAATGTGAGGCTAAATAGTGCAGAATATAAGTTACTCCTGATAAATGACAATATGCCATGCAATCTTACATAAACAAAGTAACAAATGATGTAATAATAATTTATTTATAAGTGTACTTATTAATTGGTGTATCATTTATTTTCTTTAATAGAATTAATAAATCATGTAACAATAATTTATTTACAAAGTATAATCATTATAATATCAATATACTCATACATAATGTAACACATTTACTGTATCTTTAACCTTGACTTTAATAGATTTAAATATAATTCTATGCATGTAGGAATCAATAAATACAAACATTTCTTTGACTTGCATATCTCTTAATACTTACACATATACATGTTCTATATGGGATAGACATTAACACTATCTTTATTACAATAATTATAACAAATGTTTTTAGATCCTATATCTAAATATAACTGCTTATATAGTAATTATCATAAAGGGATGATTTTTGGTCCAAACTCTAGTGGCCTTTTTGGTGATACTTAATTTAATACAACAACAATTTATACAGGGAAAACTTGTTCTGATATCAATCCCTAACTCATCAAAAATGATAGAAATGTATTCTTTCATATGGATGTAACATATGTAAATCATTAAACATTGAACAAGAAACTGCACATATATAAATCCATCTACATAAAATCGAATTTCAGTAATCAAATATAAGTTTAACTATGAATTAATGAGACTAATGTGGAAAATATAAATGATATACAATATATAATGAATGATTTGTTTTATTTTTGTGTACATATTGAATGAACAAAGTAATTTATTATAGTTAGTATACTCTATACCCGAGAATCAATAAATGAAAGTGGAAATATTCCAATAAAAGTAAAAGGTTTTCTATATTTATTAATAGACATCACTTAAACTTACCTTAATTACAAAGTAAATAATTATAGAGCATATTCTTATAAGTATATTTTCAATAATTAAAATTATGACTATATTCAAAGGGTGCACACTATCAAAAGTAGCATTTTGCTATGATTTTTATAAGTAAAGCAATTTTATGCAAATAATAGTCATAAAGAAATGTTTTCTGTATATTTATTGTATCAAATTTCTAAAACTGTGTTTAGAAATTCTTTTCAGGGTGTATAAAATTCATAGATATACATAAATTTATCAAATAACAGGTAAAAGTCTTCTTTGCTGCTAGTTTTAAGGATCTAGTAAATTTGACGAGGCAAATGCATTTGATCCAGAAAATCCAGATGTGCTAGATCCAAGTCCAAACTCCTAATGGATGAAAGTCATATGCTAGAAACTAGTCTGAGATTATGGATAGGATAACAATAAATAAGGATTTATTATGGATTATCATCTGGCATTTATTAATTACTTTTAAGTTTATGTTAGATGGAATAACTGGAATAGGAGAAATAGAGTATGCTAAAGTTTATAGTATTGCACTTAAAGTAAAATGTCATAATCAATTCTGTTAAAGATAACTGCTAATAACAAACTATTATCAACAATGATCAAGTGATATCTAGTTTTAGATAGCTTGAGCTATATTTGAGCAGAGAACTGAATATAATCACATATATATTTCTATAAATAATTACTTTTTGCAGAATTTATGGAAACACTGTTTAAATATGTTAATGTAGGTATTCAATAGGTCTTGGCTGCAGATAATTTGTACAATTGGGTTAACAATCACTATAAACAGTAAAACGATAAGAAAAAAATAGTTCAAATTAATTGATTTATTAATAAGAAATAAATAATGTAAAATATCTATAATTAGTAATGAAAGATATGATATATAGAAAAATAAAATTATCCAAATAGTCTTTATTGTCAAAGCTTTGTTTCTTCTTTTAAGAGACTTATTTACTATACCAAGCACAGATTTTGTGCTTTTTATAACAGCCGTGTAAAGTTTAATATAACATATCGTTACTACTACTATGGAAATTAAAAATAGCAATATAGTTGAAATAAAATAATAATATTTATATATATATATTTCATTTATAGTACATCTAAATATTAAACATGGAACACAATTTTTATTTTCTAACTTTTCATTCACAAAACTCAAAAATAAAGAAATATTGTGTTTATTTTTAAAAACGCAACCATATTGAAAGCATTCTTGTTGTAAACTGAGCAATGTTTTCTTATCAACACATATATCGCAAACAGGCAAATCTTCTACAAAAAACGGAAATTCAATTACAAAGGCAACTAAAATAGATATTATTATAAAAATTTTTGTTTTTTTCTGATATTGAATTTTATATGGATAAAACACTGCTATGTAACGTTGTATAGCAAAATTAACTGTATGTAAAAGCATCATATGTTCTATAAATCTGACTAATTTTTCAAAATAATACTCAAAAATTTCGAATAAAAGTGCATATTGCAAAGCAGAGTAAATTGCCTGAAGCGCTGCTGAAAATCCAATAAACCATCCATAAGTAGAATGAATATTGTTGTAAATTAAGGTTCCAATAATAGAAAGGTTTAGAATAATACCAACAGCTAGAAAAACAATGACTACATTGATTTGAGTTTCAAAAAAAGTTGGTTCTAAATAATCCCAATAATCTGTAAAATCTGTAGTATTCATTTATCTCAATTTCATTAAATTATTTTTTTTAAACAATAAAATTTTAAGTTCTAATTGGTTTTTTAAGAGCTTAAAGATTCATGAGTCAATCATGGGTTGAGGAATGTCCAAATAAAACTTCATGTTGGTCAAATGTTATATGCTTTGCCTGAACACCATCATGATCTTCCAAGAAACGGATCATATGATTCTCTAGAAATAATCGCAAAAAACTGGATTTGATGTTTTAATAAAAGTCAATTGGCAATAAGCTCTGATATTTTCCTCATCACATAATTCTGAAAAAGTAGAAAACAATAATAATTTTATAATGCACTTTTTGCGTTGTAATTTATATTTGTTCTTATATATATATTTTTAATTGATTATTTTTAAAACTACATTTTTTATCAGTTAATAAAAATAATTAGAAATATCAGTGAATAAATGAAAATGAATTAATTAAACTATATATTAACAAAATTTAAAAATATCAATATTAGGAAAATAAAAGTTGCATACATGTACAATAAGTACTTAATATCTAAAGTTAATGTTAAAAAGTATATGTATGCAATATTAATAAATACTTATTAATTTAATAGAGAACACCTATTTTCATATATAAATATATAATTGAGAGATATTAGATGGCAATACTATATCAATTGCTTTAATAATAAGTAATCTAGATCATTAACTTAGAGACAAAACTGTCAATTACGATCTAATTTTTAAATTATTATTTAGATGTACATAGTCATATATAATAAATTTAACGGTAATAAAGGATTTAAAAAGCAGTTTTAAAATCTGCAGAAGTACTTTTGGTTAATTTCTTAAACCTGACTCAACTGCCATTTAAATTGAAAAAAACAAAACAAAGTGGAAGCAAACGTCATCAATTCACATCCCAGGAATTCCATATTTTAATGTTAGCAGATTGTCCTATTTATTAAATGCATTTTATTTCTATTTATAAAAATTGCCTCTTTAATTTTTCTTTTATTCTGGTTTCTCTCTTCATGAAGAATTTTCACACTTTCAAAATTAAATTTAAATTCAACATGGGTAGGATGACAACCTTGGCACGAACAAGGGCTTTGAACATTCTATCATCAGATTTTCAATGAAATGGATGGCTGAAGAGTTGTGGGTTGGAATAGTTTGAAGCCTGTCCATTAAAGTATGAAGATTGGCTATCTTAATATAAAGCTGAGCACTGATAGTATATATATATATATGTGGAGATAGTAATCTGGACCAACTGATGATTGCTGGTTTAGCATGAAATACATATATTGGTGATTACTTATCTTTTCAACATGTGTATGATCAGGTGGGACAGCAATATAAGATGGCATGGAGAGTTGAGGGTTGTGTGAAAGTCTGAGTTTGAATCCCTTATATATTATTTACATGTTAAGTACTTCTGCATATTTAAAGTCTGTTTTTTCAATACGTTATGACCATTAAATTTATTGTTTTTATTATAATTACAATTTTGGGTAATAGTATGAATACTGAACCCTACCATTTGATGGCCTTTTTTTCTCTCAGTGCACATCAATATACCGATTCATGGGCTGTCTGTTTGTTTACATAATATCACAGTAAAAGATTTTTTTTTCAACCGCCCTTTAACTTTTTTTCGGCAGCAGCCTGTCTATTTGGTTTACATAATATTACGGTAAACCATCAAAGTTTTTTTTTATTCCACCTGGGTTTTTTTTTTCATTTTTTAATAAACAAATACTTTGTTTTTAGATGGTCTAGGGGTGTTGGTTTGATTTTAAATTATCGACTAACTGTCAGTCGGTTTCTTTACATAATATTACTTATGGTAAACCAAAGTTCATTTTTTCACCTGTTTTTTTTTTTTATTTCGTTTTTTAAGAAAAAAACACTTTGTTTTTAGATGGTGTTAGGGGTGTTGGTTTGCTTTTAAATTATTGATTAATGCTCCATCGCTTTGTTTACACAAAAATATAGTAACAAATACTTTGTTGTTTTTAGATGGCTGAGGGGGATTGGTTGTTTGCTTTTAACTTATCATCTTTTTTGTTGTTGTTGTTTTGATTGGCTGAAAGACTTCAACAATTCGGTACTTTTGAATAAGCCAGCACTTGGTCTTTTAGAGGGTGGAGGGGAGAGGGGTTGTTTTGATTTTCAATTGTTGTCTTTTTTTTTTTTTTTTGCTTAATTTATTATGAGGCTTTTCTATTTTTTTGTTTCATCTTTACATTACAGAAAGCTGTATTATATGATAGCGAAAAGTTCTTCCTTAATTTTTGGGCCTTTAATTTTAAAAAAGACATAAACAGTTCATTTTTAAAGAACACTTTTTTCTTTTTAAGCTGGGGGAGGAGGGGTGGGGTAGCAGGGAAGGTTTGTTTTGATTTTTAATTATCGACTTCTTTTTGAATTTTCTTTTTGAACATTTTATTATGTTATCACACAGTTCTTCATTATTATTTTTTATATATTTTTGGGTGGGGCCTTTTGAATAAACTCTTAAACACTTTTTTTTGGTATAATAAAATATTACCTACTTTAATTAACTGTTAATGAAACTTATCAAATATTACCTACCTACTTTCTAATCATGTGAACAACAACAGTTTCCCATAAAATAATTTATTGAATCAAAAATAAATGAAGCTTTGGACAAGTTGTGAACCAAAACAAGTAACCAAAAAAACACCATTTTCAGGGGCATAAAAAATCAAAAGTAACTTGCAAATAAATAACAGGGAAGCCTCAAAGCTGTAAGAAAAGTAACACACAAATAGAATAACAGGGAAGCCTCAAAGCTGCAAGTAATGGGATTTTGAAGTCTTCGAACCAACTTCCCTTACAGTTCTCGCACAGATTTAAATGGGCATTTTTGCATGAAATCAAAAAAAACTCTGCTGAAAAAAAGAACCTTTTTATGTTGTGTGCAGTTCAAAAGCATAGGAAAGCATGTGTGATGACATGACAATTTTTACTATGGATAATTCCACTATGCTTTTTAAAAAATTTCTGACAATGAATTTTTGCAGAGTTTCATCTCTTTCAAATATGGCCCCCAACAAATCAGACTGTAGCAAGAGTTCAAGAGTTCTCACTTGATGAATACTGTCACAGTGCAATGGGCATAGTATTTCATTATGTAATCATAGAATACATCACCCTCAGGCAGCCTGTTATGGTCCAAAACACCTATTATAGTGTCAGCCATAAGTTAAGGCTGCTAAAATGGTATATTGATGTACGTTTTGTGAAAACAATGCCATCAAATGATAGGGTTCAGTATTCATACTATTACCCAATTTTTTTTTAATTAATGGACATTTTATTTATATTATATAGTCATATATTTATTTTAACAAGGACTTAATTTGCTTACATCTTCTACTCATTATCTTAATGTTAAACACTTTTGTTTTTCAAGTGTAGTCTCACAAATCTTATTTTTTGGATATTTTTTAATTTCATAACTGTTATTTATTATTGCTTCTTTGAAAAGGTCTGATGATGACATATTACAAAATTATTACATCATTTAATTTCATTATTAAATGTTTTTAGAAAAATATAAACTTTACAAATAATATTTCTGTAGGGTAATTTTCATTTCACTATTCTGACCCAAGTAAGGGAGTTTTCATTCACTTTTAACATCTTGTGGGGGGATGGGTATAATCATATACATATAACCAACAACATGTGAAAGACATATCTGATCCTCAAGATGCACATTTCATACTGAACCAGTACTTATCAATTACCCCAGACCACAATGTCCTATACATATTTTTATCATTGTTCAGTATACAAGTTAAGATAGTATTTTTATCTCATAATGAAATATGTAGATATTTTTGATTTGAATTTAACATTGATTTTATACCTAAAATTTGTTTAGTTTAATTTATAGACTAGATTATTAATGCTAATCTATAAATTAATCAAGTTCAAAATTTTATTTTAATAATACCTTGTTATGTAAATAGTGGCAGGAAAATAACATGACATTTGCTCCATTGTTTAAAATGTTAAGCAAATATTTTTAATGATTTTGTTCTTTATAAATGTATCATTAGTTGCATCATAAATTAAGAATCAAGGATCTTAAAAATCTAAGCTGAAAAAATAAGGAATTAAGCAACAAAGAAGAAAATATTTCATTGACATTTTCTTTGTTACTGCTCTTAAAAATAGAACTAGAGTGTGAAAGTTAAAAAAAAGAAAATGTTAAGTAAAATGATGGGGAAGGTTCTCTGCAATGACTATATAAATAAATTGATTTATACAATGATTATTTTATGTATTTTTATCTGGAGAAGTTCCAGTGTATGCTGGATAATTAAAACCAAGATTCCTTCCAGGGTCATGCTTTTCCCACAACTGTATCTTCAAGACTGAGTGGTGAAGGAAGCTTCATTACCCAAAGGATGAGAATCAACAACTAGCTAGCTGAAGCACTCTAGCTGAGAAAACAGACAATTATCATCAGGAATGTATGCATAATCTATAATATGTTAGATTATCAGTAGCAGTACTTTTCCCACCAATATTTTTAAGCCAACCAATTCAAATCTCAATGTATTATAGACCAATTCAAGAACTGGCATCAAATTTTCCCCATGTAAGAGCATAATAAGTTTCAGACTGGATAATTGTGAACTCTTTTGTAAATAAAGTGCAAATACTCATTCACTTGCTAATGTCTCACACTATTAGAGAAATAGCATTAAAAGTAACAGCATGATTCTAATATAAAATAATTATATTTGCTCATAATATGCAATAACTTAAATACTTTTGTGTATAATTTTGATATTACCTTTTATGTGATCTGATGGATTTTGATTTGATCAATCCCTGAACAAGGATTTTTAGGATAATGAGTTAATAATTAAAAGGGTCAAATTTTTATTGATAAGTTTAGTTTTAGCTCTGGGTAACTCAGATTGAAAGAGATTTTAGTTGAATCAAAGTTAATTGCCAATCTTGGTTATGCTTTTTTTCCAGGCCATCGCCTAAAATAAAATTAGATGGAGCACCTTGCATATTGTGGCATATAAGATTAGATATGCCTGCTAACTTAAGACCTGATGGTATCCTTTATTGAATGGTGATTCAGAAGGTCCCTTTGTAATCATCATATCAATGTTAATAAGGCATTTTTATGCATACCTCTTGTGTAATTACATTGTTATTTAAAGTAAGATTCAGTTAGTCAAATAATGATAGGAAAGAATTTGAATAAAGATTAAAAAGTAATATCATAGGGATTTAAAGTGTTCAAACAGATTCAATTGAGTGTGTTAGAGAAAACTTAATTATAAATTTGATTCAATTGAGTGTGTTAGAGAAAACTTAATTATAAATTTATTTAATGCACATTGATTACATAAGTAATATTTAATAAGGCAATAAACCTCAATCATGTGTGCTTGAATGCTTTAGGTTTATTGCCTTAGTAAAAAAATTGATAAAAGATTTACTATACTTTAATTTGTATGTTTACAGTTAAATTTATTAATGATAATAGCATTATCTATCTATCATTAGTGTTTAGTTCATTTAATAATAATTATAGAGTATTCTTTAGATTGTGTGAGTGTTTGTGCACCATAACAACTATTCTATTGTTGTGAAAATGACCATTAATAAATTTAAACCAGTTTGAAATGAATTAGAATAGTAATTATTCCTTGTCTGGTTCTGGTTATGACCTGGTTGCACTGTATAATGGTCATACTGCTTTTGTACATGTCAACATGTACCATAACATAGTTATAACAAATTATGAAATAAAAAAATAGTGGTCAATAAAAGGCTTCAAGAACAGTTACGATTGCCTTGAGAAAAGGGAAAGGGAAGAGTAAAAATTGGACATTAAAAGATAGCTTGGAATAATTAAATAGAATCTTGGATGAAATTGGGAAAAATTGAATAAATTTACAGCAAGAGAATATGAATAAAGATAAAATATTAGTACAAAGCACAGAGGCACATTTTAAAATCCAGAGTTATTAAAAGAGAATGATGTGCTAACAGCTATTTCAGAATTGAAAGAAATAGTTGAAAGGGTAGTAAAGAAATTATGAAAATGGGGGAGGGGGATAATTGAGGACCTCAGAAGAGATGAAAATTAAATCAAAGAAACTGAAAAAAAATAGTGAAAAAGGGAAAAATAAGGCAGAAGAAGATCAAACAATAGCAGAACCTAATGTGAGTATAGAAGAGGTCCAAAGGATTGATATCAGAGAAGAGCAACTCCTGAAAAAAGATGAAAAGAAACATAAATAAATTGAAAAAAAATAGTTAAATAAGATACAAATAGAGGCTAAGCTAAAGGGAAAAATGGGGGAGATAGTATACATAAAAGGACAATAACTTGATTTATCCATGTTTAATGGAAATGGTGATAAAAACCTCTTTGAGCTTTTGGATAATTTAAATTTTTTGTATTTCCACAAAATAAGTGATAAAGAGAAGATTCTCATCCCCACTAATCACTTATGTTGTGCAGCATATGAATGGTGGAAAACCATGGATTATAGTTCTGAAATATTCCATGAATATAATGCAATGGTATTAAGAATATTTGGAATATGGAAAAACAGGAATCAATACATGCCTGTATTTCACAAAAAAAAGCACTTGCAAGCAAACTGCAAAAGCTATAACTCATTTTTTCAAAGATAAGCTATGAAGCATAGGATGCTTGAGACATTTTGATTGGATCAGAATCATTATTGTGAAAATGATTAAGTATAATTTACCACTCTTGTCTTTTAAAGTCATTAATCTTGTGTCTAGATTTGTAAAGGTCCCTACTGTCGCATTTTAGGCACATAGTCTTAAGGTTATAGCCTTAATATATATTACTTATGTAATAAGTATGCACTTTACAAATTATTAATTACAACTTTAAATTGTTGTAAAAGATTTCTAATTATAAGAACTTCATATTGTCTCATTGTAAATCAAAAGATTTCATGTATGTTAGTTTGTATAGAAATTGTGGACTTAATCATGATAGTTAATTAATAGCTTCATGCTCTCAAATCAAAATGATTTAGATTCACCTATATATTTAGAAATTAGGTCAAAGATAAGAGTGGCCACTTTTGTTTTTTAAAGTCATTAATCTTGTGTTTAGATTTGTAGAGGTCCCTGCTGTTGAATTTTAGGTGCATAGTCTTAAGGTTATAGCCTTAATATATATATTATTACATAATGAGTATGCACTTTACAAATTATTGATTACAACTATAAGGATACAGTAAAAGCTTGTTGAAAACCATAGGCTTTTGATTGAAGAAGTTTGAAATCCTAGTGGACATAGATTCTAACAATCTATTTAAAGAAGAAAAGAAATTGGAGTCAAGATGGGGAAATTGTAATGAGGCATGGGTTGGCTAGTTATTTGTTCAAAAAAAAAGGAGAGGGGGGAAAGAATAGAATAAAGAGAGGAGGTTAAGATGTTTTTTTATCATCGTAAGAGAAAAGTGATGAGATGGTAGTTTTCAACTCATAATAAAATATGTAGTTATTTTAGATTTGAAGTAAACATTAGCTTTTTATACATAAAATTTATTTAGTAGAATAGACTGGTAATGCTAATCTATAAATTAATCAAGTCCAATTTTTTTAGTGTGGGGGGGGGGTTTAAAAGTGTCCATAGCTTAAAATGTAAAGCAAATAATTTTAATAATTTTGTTCTTTATAAATGAGTTATTAGTTACATCACAAATTAAGGATCCAGGATTTTAAAAATCTAAGCCAAAATAATAAGGAATTAAGCAACAAAAGAGAAAATATTTCTCTGTCATTTTTCTTCTTACCGATCTTAAAATAAGAACTAAAGCATGAAAGTTTGTAAAAAATGTTCTAAAAGGATGGGGGATATCTCTGCAAAGACTATATAAATAAATTGGTTTATAACAATGATTATTCTGTGTATTTTTATCTAGAGAAGTTCCAATATAAGCTGGCTAATGAAAAATGCAACTCCTTTTGGTGAATGCTTTTTCCACAGCTGTATTTTCAGAGATTGAGTAGTGAAGGAAGCTTATTGCCCAAAGAACAAAAATCAACTGCTAGCTAGCAGAAGGACTCAGATGAGAAAACAGATAATTACCATCAGACATGCATGCATAATCTATGAACATTAGATTATTATCAGTAGATTTACTTCTCCCACCAATACTTTTAAGATGGTCAATTCAAATTCCAATGTGTTATTGACTAATGCAAGGATTGATGTTGGATTTCCCCCATGTAACTACATAATAAATTTCAGACTGGATGGTTATGAACACTTTTGCAAATAAAATGTAATTAAACTCATTTATTGCTGATGTCACAAACCATTAGCATTAGAAGCAGCAGAGCATGGTTCTAATATAAAACAAATATATTTTCTCAAAATATGGAATAATTTAAATGCCATTATGTATAATTTTGATATTAACTTTTATATGATTTGAAGAATATTGATTTGATCAATCCCTAGACAAACATTTTTAGGATAGTTAATTAAGAGGGTCAAATCTTTTATTGATGTGATGTTAGGTTTAGTTCTTGCTCTAGATAACTCAGATAATGAAAGATTTTGGTTGAATCAAAGTTATTCACCAATCTTGGTTATGCTATTTTTTCAGGCCATCTCATTGAATAAAATTAGCATGGAACACATTGCATTATGGCAGTGAGTGATCTCTATGATATGTTAGTTATGTATAATAGCTAGAGTCTTGATGTTATCCTTTATTGAGCAGTGATTCATGAGGTTCCTTTGTAATCATCATATGGCATGTTTTACATGACCTTCATATTATTATTTAGAGTACAATTTTGTTAGTCAAATATTGATTGGAAAGGATTTGAGTAAAGATTAGGAAATAATATTGTAGGAATTTAAATAGTGATCAAACAAATTCATTAAATCATGTTAGAAGAGAATTAATAAAGCATTTATTATATTTTAATGTATACTTTTACAGTTCAATTTATTAATGATATAAGAAATGTTTCATTATTACAATAACATTACATTTTATCATTAGAGTTCAGTTTGTTTAAGGGTAATAATAAAAGATTTGTTACATCACATTGGTGTTTGTATACCATAACTACTACCCTATTGTTGTAAATATAACTATTATACAAATAAATTTAGACCAGTTATCTGGAAATGATTTAGAGTAATTCTTTATTGACTGGTACCAGGTTATAATTCATGCCCTATAGTGATTATATTTCTTTTGTCCATGTCAACATGTACCCTGACCTAGTTAAAACAAAATACAAAATAAGAAAATGGCACTCAATATGAGCATTAAAAACAGATCATCCTGAGAAATGAGGAAGGGAAGACAACAATTTTGGAGTGTGACTTTTGGTATTTGTTATTTTTTAATATTTCTGATAGTGCATTTATTTATGTAATTTGTTTTTATTATTATATTGTGAGAGTACCATATGAGCCTCACCTAAAACAATTTGTGTTTCTTTGTGAATTTAACTGTGCCTATATCGAATCAACAGATATAAATAACTTACACCTATCTTAAACTTTTCATGTATCAGCTATACACATAAACTAGTTAGTATTAAAAGAATAATTCTAAAAATGAATAATTCTAAGTTGTTTATACACACACATAAATAAATGTTTCCAACTAATAGTATTTTTTATTAATCAAAACTTGACATTTGACAAATCCTTAAGTCAACATTGCATTTTTATCAGTTGAAACAAATGAAATAAATGTTTGGGGTTCATTAAATATTGTATATTTTAAACAATAGAGTGTGAGCATGATTATGTGATATGCTTACAGAAATTAATCCAGTATAAAAATGAACTAATATTGTTATAACAATAATCTTCTATTTAGTTATCAAGGCAAGAACTACGTCTGTAAATTTAAATGTGTTCGAATTTAGAACACATTTAAGAAAAAAAAAGAAGATTCAATATTTTAAAACCTGCTTCAAGTAATTAATTTACTGCCTTTTAATATTATAAAGAACTATAGAAAAATAATCAGTGAAATTAACAAGGTTATAAAAGTTATCAACGTCTTCGAAATGAGCTTTCAAAATATATATTTAAGAAGACAAAAATTTATAAAGATGTTCTTTCGCTAGATAATTTATGCCAGGGATTTCTGCTGATGTTTTAAACCTGAACATGTAAATTTATTCCTACTTAATGCCTAAAATATAATCATCGTAATTCTTATTTTAAAAGCTGCCTTAATAATGGAGTATTATATTGAAGAAGATGTTAAATATTTTACTACGCAAATATTTAAAAGAATGAATATCTGGATTGCCTCTTCGAAGGATGATCAATGAACTTTATGTTTCAACATTCATCGTCATTTTATTTTGTCTAAGAAGGGATATAAAACCGTTATTCTTTCTCATCTTGGACTACTTCTTTGTGTATTTTAATAACCCTTAAACTTTATTTCCTTTGTGGATAATTATATTTACTTAGAAAAATTACTTCGTATATTAAAGTGGAGAACTGATAAGATGAATATTTTATTTTTTTTATTTATTTAATAAAATTTAGATGTTGATATTTTGATATATACTCTGATGAAAATGATGGCTGACTAAGGTAAAAGTTTTTAAATTATTTCAATTTGGAAGTAAGTTTTATTATATTCCAAATTGAATCTTACCTAACAATTAACATAATTTCTTTTTAAACATACATAACTAATATCAGGATACATTCTATTATTAATCTAGTGTGAATGGATGTTATCGTATATAGACATACAACACACACTGAATCATTTTAATGACACAATAGGTAGATTTATAATGTATCATGTGTATTATTTATTATACACATGATTTTAAATTATATATATATGTAAATGATTACATTTTTTTTAACATTAAATAATTTATTAGTGTATATATATAAGCACAGATTATAATTCTAAATTTTAATGTTTTTATGTGATAATATTTTTGTTTTTTATTATGGATTAAAATGTGTTAAACTTGATTTTAAAATTAAACAGGTTTCGTTTGTTTATTTTATTTAGTCGTTTTATAAAACCAATAATTATAAATATACATACTCACGCATATATATATTGAATCAACTTAGTAATTTAAAATTTATAAGAAAATTATATATAGCTTATACTAAATTTATCATTACTATGGGATATTTGTGGAAATGCCTGAAGAGAGTCGATTGCAAATTTCTATTCTGAGCTCGAATTCCTAGAGTAACGAGGTTATTAATAGAGGAGTGAATTGGATTATATTTTAAATCACATCATCCATGGCATTCTATAAGAAGACTCAAAGTTCGACTATAGTTAGATGCGACTTCCTCGAGTCCTGAAAAGGATTGTCCCATTATAATATATATAAATATTTATAAAATTGTTCAGTCATAAAACAAATCCTGCTTTATTAAAATAGTAGGCCTTCCTTATTGTGCATATAAAAGTCAACTTTTACATATGTTCAGAAAATTATGAGCAGTGGTAATTTCCTCATTTTTTTAAAATTAGAATATTGTTTATTTCTTCATGCTGAATTTAATATTCTTCCTTCCATTTTTTGGCTTTACTTCTATTCTTACCTATCTCAGTATGTTTATTTGAATATAGTAAATCCCTCTTGTTATCTGGTATGAGCACTTTGTTGTCATGGGTAACTTGATGGATACCTCACTATTCACATTTTCTTCTTACTATCCACACTTTTTGTTTTATTTTTATGTGGATGAAATATGTAGTTAAATATTTACATTTATATAGCCAGTATTCATATCCCCTCATCTCTTATTTAACTGCTTTTTTCTGTTGGTTAAAACTATCTTTTTTATAATAGAAGCATTCTGTTGTATGACAAATCAAATACAATATATGTTAAATGGTTTTCCAATTACTTTGATAGATTTCTTCTTATTATTTAGATGATTGTTCTTCAGTTAAAAGATGAGCAGTAGGGTTCTCAATCTGGCCATCTGTTTTCTAAAATAATGGTACATGTTTTATCAAATTTATACCTTTCTTGAGAGACTTGGATACATAATTTCTTTTGATACTCCATCCAATAACTGCATAACAAAGACTCCTTATAGTTTTGAATGTATTAGGCTTCATTAGGCTTGATGAACAGAGAATCACGTCATGTGTGAGATGCTCCCTGTAAGTGGCTGCAAGCTATAGCCACTTATTTTCTTCTGACATTGGATTTAAGTTA
This sequence comes from Epiperipatus broadwayi, assembly GCA_028023455.1. Lineage (NCBI taxonomy): Eukaryota > Metazoa > Onychophora > Udeonychophora > Euonychophora > Peripatidae > Epiperipatus > Epiperipatus broadwayi. The sequence continues at coordinate 2,569,655 of JAQFVV010012544.1, forward strand.
AAATATCTTTCCAGGCTACTCAAGTGTTCTATGTATGCTTTACCAACCTGTCCTCTAAATGTTTTAATTTTGAGGAATAGGTTCACATTGCTATGGGTTTATTTCATTATGTAAACAGGATTTGATATTGTTAATAATTTTTTTGAATTGTTTTATTTTCTTTTTATGAAATAAACTATTATTTGAATCCTTTTTACTCATTTCATTCTCACAAACTTGTTGAGTCTGATTTTTTTTTCAATTCTTCATGATCAGCTTTTATCTTTTTTAATGTTTTCTGATTGGCATCTTTTAATTCTCTTATTTCTGCATTAGTTTTCTGTTGAACATTTGTAATTGGTTCTTCATTTCTCTTTTAGATTCAATCTTTGTTACTTTTTTTTCTATTTTTTATATTCTTTAGCACATTTAATATAACTTCATTATGCTTCATATATTCCTGAATATTTAATATACCTTTTTCATTTTTTTTCTGTTAATTTTGTACTATTATTTCTAGCATTTTAATCTCCATCTTCTCCTGCTTTTTTCCTATTCTATTTTGCTTTATTGTATTTTATGATATTTGACTAAATTTTTCTTCCAGTTATTTTATTCATTTTAATGCTGCCACCATTGCCTACTGACTTTATTTTCTTTTGATACTTTTCTATAATCCTCATTCTTTTGTTTCTTTTAACAGTCTTTGTATTTTCTTTTAACATTGACTAACTACTTTATTTTCTTTTAATGTTCTCTCCATCTCCTTTATAATTAGATCTGTGTTATCACTTTGCTTAACATGTGGTTTTGAATATTTTATCTCTTGTTTTTCCTGCCCTTGATAGCCAGTAGTTTATCCTCTTTCAGGGAATTAGTTTTAGTTTCTGTTTTTTTCATTTTTCTTCTTACATTCATTTGCCTTATTCTAAATATTATTAACATTGTCTATTTTAGTCCATTACTAGTAAGATTATAACTCATTATTATTATTTTTTCTTCTTTCATATTATTATTTTAATTAAATACTATAGCCTGATTCTCAATGGGTCTCACCAAGATCAACACTATATCTATGCCAATCATCTCTTTTTTTATTTGCTTTTCCTATCTACTCACTAAATTACCTGCTTCAAAGTCCTGTTAAATAATTTTTTCTTTCTTTTTTTTTAATTTTACATATATATTTCATGTCTCAGGTCTTCTTTCAAATTATTTATTTAATTTACATTCATTAGCATACAAGCTGTCATATTTTATTAATTTGAGCCACAAACTGATGCCCCATTTATATACTGGAAAATCTTCCTCTTGATAATGATGATGGTAATGTATACTAACATATCATATACTTACACATATATCAATGCATAAATAATGCTTCCAGTATATATATATTGTAACCATATATTTTAGTATAAAATATAATAATTGATGTAACTGGTATAAAAATTTCTCTGTCTTCTTTTGGTGATTTGATTGGCTTGATTTGCACTTTGAACAGATTACTCTCTTATATTCAAAATAATTTATTAGAGAGAATGGGTAATATTTTGCCTTACTTGTTGTCTATATTATTTTAATAAATTTAAATTGCTTCTTTCCATATACTAATTCATATCAAAATGTTTAATTTTTTAAAAATTTTGACAACACATTAAATTTGGTAAAATATTATTAAAAATAATAATAATTTTTATTTGTTTAAAATGGTCTTAAAAATTATTTCCATTGAATTAAAAAAACCATTTGTTCAACTAAATTTAATTATTAAAAATAAATACAGTAATTACGTATGCGTTTCAATGTAAAAAAGAAAGGAGCGCGAATTAAAAAAAAAAGATCGTCTGATAGTGTTGCTTTTGGAGGGAGAAAAAAAAGAAAATGGTAAAAGGCAAATGGTGTAAATATGATAAGCTTATTTTAAAATAGTTAACAAGTAAACGGATTACCACAAAGTTTTCTATAAACGTAAAAATAACATAGTGGTATTTAATAATAAGATGAATTGCTAAATTTAAAAGTCTGTTCAAGTCGGCTAGCCAGGTGGATCAAATCGCTAGTAATAATTTTCCAATATTACATTTGAAATATGTCGGAGCTTTCCAGTTTAAAAGCAGAATTAATTGCAAGATTTTGGTATGTTTTAAAATATTTATTATTCTACAATTTGGAAAAATTAAAAAAGTATTTTAATTACAGAAGTTTTATAAATATGAAAATTTGCTTTTTAAAAAAGAAGAAGTTTAAATTAAAGTAAAATGTTAAAGTTATTAACATAGTTTAATATTTCCGTTTATAATTTTAATAAAAAATATAGTATTGATTGATATTTAACTTTGCAATGCCAGTAATATATTTGCTAGTTAATTTGTTTACCATTTGGATAATAAAAACAGTCTTCAAATAATTAATCAAAGCTATTTTCTAATTTTATCGTCAGTTTGGAATGATTAAATTAATTGCTATAATTAATATTCCTAGATTTAAGCCTGGATAAATAAATATTAGCATGGATGTGATAAACTTGGAATGGTTTTAATAGAGAAATGTAGAAATTAATAACTTATGAAAAAACATTTTCATTTAAACTCTGCGTGTCATGTTTTGGAATTGTTTCATGTTTATGGAGCCACGTAAAATCGTTAATCTAATAGTGCTTATAATAACTAATACAAATGGATAAAATTACATGTATGGAATTCAACTATAATTGTAGCTATTACTTCGTATATTTATTGTTCGACACATCGTACATGGATTTCACGGATCATATTTGTAGTTATAAAATGCTATACAATTTAATTTGTAATACACACACCTGCTAGAATTCATGTATTGAACTATAATATGCTATACATTTAATTTATATCACACACACACCTGTTAGATTTTATGTATTTGATGAATAATGCATTACTTTAATTTTATCGTTAGATGAACTTGCATGTGAAGTTCATAAGTTATATTTTATTAAGTTTAAATTAATAGGGGTTGAATAAAATACTTATTCAAGAGAATAGCGCTTGCGAAAAAGCTTGAAAAGTACTAAATGAATTTATGAGATGTATCAATTTTTTATGAGGTATTTTGTGAGTCTTTCCAGATTTCTATTCCTATACTAATATTACTTATATTATATTACATATGTTTTATTTTAAGCAAGATAAGTTAGTACATTAGTTGTCCTGATTAGCGTAACATTTTATTATGCAAGAACCCACATTTGCTAAAATGTTAGTGTTTTCTGAATGGTCAGAATAACTGAGGAGGATGATTTTGCACTTTAATGTGAAGTAAATAGTAATGTTGTTTTATAATGTTAAAAGGCATTAATCTGTGCCGGTGGTTAATCCGCAGATTACTTAATTGCCATTTTTTTGTATTTTACACTCATTCCTGCGCTGGTGGTTAATCCGCGGAATTATGTAATTATACTTATTACTTTATGATGGTGTATAAATCCACAAAGCGTTTAGTGTTATTTAATTCCTATGTGTAGATGAATGCATCCACAGGAATATGGTTTTACTTCATAGATATAAGTTGGGCAAAGTATTTTAGTTATTCTGCTAAATCATCTTTTTCCATTTGTAAGTATAATTTATAAGTTAGATCATTAAATTGTAGCAGGACATTCTATTCAAGTTACCTCATAATAATTAACTGTTGGTTGATTATTATTTACCTGAATGTAAGTTTAAATTTTCACTTTATTTAATGATTGCATTATAGCTAAATCCTACAGATATAATATTATTTATTATATTATTATAAGTTTACGGTATAGATTTATTGAATCTGGAAATGACATTAGATGTTTCATGAGTTGATGTGAATTTAGTATAATTTCCTCAATACATTCATTATATCAAATTGAAATATAAGGTATGATTAGGTTTTTAAAAACCGTACCTATGATATGTTATTGAAGAAAGTCGATGGAATTATAATTTATTTATTTTATTTGTTTATTTATGTCTTTAATTATAACATTAGAATTAATTACTTATTATTCATAAATTTGTAAATAAACGTTGATTTATAATTAAACTTACTGTGCCGTTGCTATTTGTCATTCGTAAAATCAGAAATCATAAACCTTGGATAGAGCATACATTGAAGTACATACTATCGTCAACATGATATAAGAGTTTAGTGATATTTTGAGAAAACATTTGGATGCTTTTCGTCTTTGGTAGTTTATGATGTGTAAGGTACAATAAAATCCCATTTACCTTTTCCATCATTTTAGCTTTGCGTAGTTGATTCTAGTATACAATATAAATTGATTATTAAACCTGTAAACAGATTTACCAGATAATGACATGATTGAATATATTTACTTAACGTTTTTAAATCGTCATTTGTCAGTATAATAAGAGTCTCAGTGATATAGTAAACTATAAAAAAAGAACCCAAGTATTTATGTTTATTTATTGCAAAGCTTTACCTGGACTAGCATTTGTATTAAAAATCATATAGATGGTTTAAAATTTCATAATCTTATGTAGTTCCACAAATTATGCCATCTTGTACATGGTCGGCCATCGGGTCTCATACAATGAAAATCGCAAATTAAGGTTTGAAAGATAATAACATTACATACTTATAATTTGTTTAATGTATTTTATCATACTACTATGATAGGTCTTCGCGGTACACCCTGGCTGCAATCAAATTAAATCATAAAAAGTTTATGTTATATCATTGGTTTGGTCTGTGGTAAGTTGCTCCAGATGTTGGTTGTGGTCTTTGGTGCATAATATAGATGGCATGATATGCTTTTGGTTACAGCTCTTAATAGCTGACAATGTGCAGCGGGAATTGATCGGTGATCGAGGTTACAATTCTTAGCGCACTTATGTTTTGGTGATATTATGTAGTTGGGACAACAATCGAACGGTTACAATATATATATGAATTTTTCTAAATCAATATATATCTAGTCAGTTTACCCAAAAATTAAGTGACATTTCAATTTTAATTAATATCATTTAATATTTCATTACAAATATATTGTCTATACTGAATTTAATGTACTTAGAAGGGATTTAAACTCAGACTTCCAAACTCTGTTTAGCTATTTACTCCATCTTATACAATTGATACTCATGATCACAGCCTTGTGAAAAAGATAAATGATCTCCAATATACATCATATTTTGTGCTGAACCAGCAGGAATCAGTTGGTTCAGTTCATCATCTTCCATATATATATATAATTAGTGCTCAGTTTATATTAATATGACAAATCTTTAAACTTTAATAGAGAGGCTTCAATCATCTTCAACCCCCAACTCTTCAATCTTCCATATCATTGAAAATTTGATGGTGAACATTCAAAGCTCTTGTTGATGGCAATATTGTCATACCCATGTTGATTTTCAGTCACTCTGACCTTCTCACAATATAAGACCTTAATATATCCATTTAAATACAAAGAAGAGGGATGGAAAAAATACAGGCAGGTTGAATATGTAATATTTAAATACAAGTACATTGTCTATATTGAACTTAAGGTAATTTAAAAAGGATTTGAACTCAGACTTCTAAGCTTTCTGAAGCTATCTGCTCCATCTTTTACAACTGATAAACATGACCACATACATATGAAAAAGATAAATTATCTCATAAATATATTTTGTACTGAACCAGCATTCATCAGTTGGTCCAGATCACCATTTTTCATACATATATATAATCACTGCTCTGTTTATATTGTAATATCTGGTCTTGCACCCCTCCAATACCATTAAAAGTATCCTTACCTAATTCAAACCCAAGACCTACAATAACAATATTCTCTACCTTTAATAAAAATCAAACTATATGTATGATAAGAATGCAAACCAAATAAAAATTACTCTCAAAAGATGAAAGTAGTGACGAGCACTGTAGCTGAGAAACAATTAATTGTTTCCACAAATAAACATTTAATTTATTTTTATAATTAAATATTTAATAAATATATGATAAATAACTATCTAAACTAAACCATAAAATGTAGACACTAATATTAACCTTTGTTAATAACCTCATCAATTTTTGTTTAATTCACCCACCTTACAACAATACCAGTAAAACCAGTAAAAGATGATCTAGTTCAGATGCAAGCAAGAAAATAAAAAAATACTTAAAGGAAAGAAATAACAAACAATTTTTTTATTGTTATTAATCTATCATATGTATATATCTCGAACTGGAGACTTTCTCCACTTCAAAAATCATCCCTTCTAAAATCAAGACTAAAATGTATATCTATAAAGATTTTAGAAGGGAAAATAAAATTTTATTTAAAATTTTGTATTTTATTTTTTTTTTGTTTGTAAACATGTGTGCCATTACACACATACTTGCTTATATTTTGAAATTTTAAAAATATTTTGATTTAAAAGAGTTTTGATTGAGAAAATTCTTTATGTTTTTGTTTTAATCTATTTTTAAAAGCAGAGACTTATTTTTGAATTTATTAAAAGTGGAATTAAAAAGAGAAAAGAGAAGATAAAGAATAGCCCTGGTTAAAATGTTTAATTAAGATCTGGTGGGAGATAATGACTAGCCCTGGTTAGACTTTAAGATAATAGTATATAAAAGTTCTGTGTTTTGAATGAGAGGACACATAGTTTTATGTGGGATAATTATGGATTGCAAAGAAGGATTATTAGAAAATTGCATCTATATACTTTATGCATGCTAATTGCAGAATGCTGATGTTATATATTTTTATATTTGCAAAGTGCAGACTGCTGATGTCTTATATTTTCTAATTACAGATTGCAAATTAAGATTTGTGTATTAGAAAATTGTGACTGGAGAATTGCTGAATGTTAATGGCTAAAAAAAACCGTTCACGGAGTAGAAAAAAAAAATATGCTTAATATGAAAAATAGCAACCCTTCAGTTAAAATGCAGAAACTACTCACCTTAAAAGACCATATTGAAATTATGCAGTACTAAACCATCTAAGATAAATGTTGTAGCTTGGAATTAGTTCATCATAAAGATGTTCTAAATGCCTAGTTTAAAACTGATCCTGAAGATTGCCTTCATGCCTCCCAACCAGATTAAGAGAGATCAAAAACCACAGTAATGTACTCCCAATAAAACTAAACATTGCACACACCACTGGACTCAATCAGATGGTAAAACTGAAGTGTGGATGGTAATTGAACATTTTTTCTATTTTAACAAGGGTTTAAATCTCTAAATTTTATATTCAAAGATAAGAATATGGGCATCTGATAGGCATATGAGTAGAAATTTTGATATTATTAGTAATTTATAAATATTTTGTTTATTACATGTATTTTTTAAACCTATAAATTGTAGAAAATCAATTCAAGTTTTCAATTTTGTCACTTTGTCAGAGAGTGTATTGTGAGTTAATATTTTATAATCATTGTTTATTGTTATTATTATTATTATTATTATCATCATCATCATCATCAACATCATCATCATCATCATCATTATTATTATTATTATTATTATTATTATTATTATTATTATTAATTGTTGTTGTTAAAAGCTTTGGAAGATAATAATAATTTTTCTTTTGAGATCATGTATTCCTTTTTATTTGAATTTACTTTAGTTTAATATGTGTATGCATTTCCTGCAGACCATAGATCTTTTGGTTAGTGATTTATAGATTATATAGTTCTGTTTTTCTTGTAAGCAGTAGAGATATTGTTTTTTTATATTTCAGATTATTTTCATTTGCTTGCACAGAAATAACCTTAAGAGCCACAAATGTTTTTTTATGGGTGTTTAAGCAGCATAAGACAGCCTTGTTTTGTCTTTAAGGGTTTTTTTCAGGTTAAGGAAAGATCACTCTGCATTGTTCATTAACTTCCATCCAAGTTCATTTTTATTAAAATCTCTACTTCAGGAAAGCAGAAGTTGAGTAGATAGATCACTGGCAGAAAGATCATGATAATTCACTTTAATTCTTAGGTGAGAAAACAACATTATCTGCCAAAGTGTTTGATATATTATAATATTCACATGCACTCTCTAATAAGAAGGTTGGGGAATTTGGATCAAAATTATATATATTTTAACTAATATATTTTGGATTTAATATACTTAAAAAATATTAATAATTATATTTGTTTTTGGCTGATGTTGGTTTCTGTGTCCCATCTCTCAATTGTCTGAATAATGTTAAGATCTCTTTGACTTCCTGAGTCTAGCTGGAGGCATTTATTTCAGAACATTTATTATAACTTAACATTTTGATCACTGTGGTTGATTGTGATCTAGTAGTGTCCTCAGTAATAAAAAGTGGAGTGTTTGGTACAATGGATATAGATTTTAGCACTGCCAATGTGGAAATACAAGTTGTAAAATGCACATGAGATTTCGTTCAGATAGTTGAGAAATATTTCAGGGATAATAAGGCAAAATTTAGTGTTAGGATCAGTTTATGACAGTAAGGGTGTGTGTTGTTGGAGCAATTTGGAGTAGGAGTTTTTTTTTATATGAATCAATAAATAAATAATCAAATAGCAATTTGTTTTGGATTTCTAAAAAAAATTGAATAAAAAAAGAGTGTTAAATATATACTAACTAGTTATATTTTTTAAAGTAAAAAAATTCTAAAACTGAAAATAAAAGTTGAGAAAGTAGGATAATATTGGGGTCTGATATTGTTTTTGAAAATTGAATTTAGTAAAGAAAATGATAGAGGAATACTCAAGGAAAAAAACCCTATTTCTTTCAAAAATCCCCAAGTAGTAGAAAAGGAAACAGAAGCAATGGAGATACAGGTAATGATGAAACTGATGATGGAGTTAATAAAGGAAAATAGAGGCTTAAAACAAAGTCAGCAGGTAATGAGAAAAGAAATGTAACAAGAGTTACAGAAAATAAAGCAAAACCAACAAGAAATGAAACAAAGTCAGTGGAAAGGCATAAAAACTTAAAAGCTGAAATGAAAGGAATGAGGCAAGAAACAATGGAAAAATGAAGAAAAACCAGGAAGGCATAAAGAAAAATTTGACAAAAAAAAATTCAGGAAGTAGAGAAGGAAGTTAAGATGGTAAAAAAATGTGAGTGAAGTTAGTGATGAGTTAAAACAAGATAGTGTTAGGCAGATATGTTGTTTAATGAGAATGTTGGATTTTCAGATTTAAAAAATGAAAACAAAAAAAATGGTGCTAGAAAATTCTATGTAAAATTTATTGGTGACACTAGTCTTATTAACAAGGATTCACCTACAACCATGCTGACAACTGCTAAGAAAACAATTAAACATATTGCAATATTTCTTAAGAATGAGGATTAAAAAGAAGTTAGTGGTCAAGAAGTAAATGGAGATCCTAATTTATTAAGCCAAATACTAAGGAAAACCATACTAGAAAATAAATTATGGAATGAAATGTCTGTGGAAGAAAAATGAAAAAAACATCAACTAGAAATTGCAGTGCAGTTAATCAGAGAAGGTAGCAACCATGTGTGTTTAAGAAATATGGCTCATCTAGAAAGCTTAAAAAAGCTCTTCTTTCATGAGAAGAGGAAGATGAGGAAGATAAATAAGAGAAAAAAAGAAAAAACCATCAGACCAACGTTACCAGGTGGGAAGATATAAGGAGAGATTCTCAAGAAAGGGTTAAGGGACAGTTTGGTAATTGTAGGGAGGATCAAAAATAATCTTGATCTCACTAGATAGAGGACAGGGCAAATGTCTAGCAGGGTTTCTTGGAGGGGGGGTCAATATATATAAAGAAATTTTTTCCCAGGTGTGATGGGGCAGTTGAACTGGAGACTTTCTCTGTTTCAAAAATCATTCCATCTAAAATCAAAACTAAAATGTATATCTATAAAGATTTTAAAAGGAAGAGAAAGTTTTATTTAAATCCTTGTATTTTTTGTTTGTAAGCATATATATTATTACACATGTACTCAATTATATTTTGAAGTTGTAAAAATATTTTGATTTAAAAGAGTTTTGATTGAGATAATTCTTTTCATTTTTGTTTTGTTTTAATCTATTTTTATAAGCAGAGACTTATTTTCAAATTTATTAAAAGTGATATTAAAAACAAAAGAGAAAAGATAAAGAATAGCCCTGGTTAAAACTTTTAATTAAGATCTAGTGGAAGATAGCCCTGGTTAGATTTTAAGACCTGGAAGGAGATAACAATAATATATAAAAGCTCTGTGTTTTTGAATGAGAGGACATATATATTTTTATATTGGCTAATTATGGATTGTGAAGGAGAATTTTTGCATATTAGAAAATTATGTCCATATATTTTATACTTGCTAATTGTGGACTGCTGATGTTATATATTTTTATATTTGCTAAGTGCAGACTGCTGATGTCTTATACTAGCTAATTTTGGATTGTGAAATACAACTTCCATATTAGAAAATTGTGACTGAAGAATTACTGATTACTGTTGCTGAGTGTTAACAGCTAAAGAAATCATTTGAGGAGAAGAAGAAAAGAATAAATACACTTAATATGGAAAATAGTGATGCTTCATTCAAAATTCAGAACTACCCACCTTAAAAGAAGTATATTAAAAGTATTCAGTGCTAAGCCATCTAAGATGAACTCTGGAGCTTGGAATTGCATCATAATAAACATGTCCTATATTCCTAGATTAAAACTGGTCCTGAAGATTTCCTTCATGTTTCCTGATCAGATTAAGTGAGATTAAAAACCACAGTAAGATACACCTAATAGAACTAAATCTTGCAAACACTGCTGGAATCAATCATATGGTAAAACTGAAGCCTTTTCTATTTTAATGAGGGCTTAAATCTCTAAACTTTATATTCAAAGAAAAGAATATAAATATCTTATAGGCCTATGAGTAGGAATTTTAATATTATTAGTAATTTATAAATATTTCATTTGTTTTTTAAAACTTACAAATTGTAGAAAATCAGTTCAAAATTTCAATTTTGTCACTTTGTCAGAGAATGTATTGTGAGTTAATATTTTATAATCATTGTTTTTCTTTATTATTATTATTATTATTATTATTATTATTATTATTATTATTATTATTATTATTATTATTATTATTATTATTATTATTATTATTATTATTATTATTATTATTATTATTATTATTATTATTATTATTATTATTATTATTATTATTATTATTATTATTATTATTATTATTATTATTATTATTATTATTATTATTATTATTATTATTATTATTATTATTATTATTATTATTATTATTATTATTATTATTATTATGATGATGATGATGATGATGATGATGATGATGTTATGTTTCAAAGCAAAACTTTATTGAGTCTACAAAGTTACAGAGTCACATATAGTACTATATTGATTTGTTACAAATGCAAAACAAATTACAACAACTTTCAGTCCATAAGTCTTTATCAATTCTGCATACTTTCTTTCTTGTTTTTAAATTTGGTCTTCTATTTAGTTCTGTTTATGCTTGCATCTCTTTGAAGTTGAAAAAAAAGCTGATGTTGAAAAATGTCATCATCTATCATATTAGACTTTATATTTTATAGACTGGATCTTTGTTTCAAGTGTGACCATGTGGCTGCAAACACATCTGGTTGAGCTAGGATGCTGTCTCTTTTTCTGAACAGTTCTAGTTTTATTGAATATGTTGCTGGATGGCATCGAGGGTTATTAGCAAGTGCAAAAGTGCATCCAGTACACCAGTAGGCATAAAGGCTATATGTTGCTGCACGAATAGCAGGGATGTTGCCTTTTTTAAATGTATTTATTATTTCATCAATTGAAATGATAGCCTTTCTGTATGTGGTAAACATTGTGTGACATATTGTTTCTAGTGCACTGCAGGAATGAAGAAAATGATCTTGTGTCTCTTCTTCTTTATGACATAGTCCACACATAGGGTCTATATTTGTGTAGAATCTACGAAATCTGAGGAAATGTGTTGTGGGTAGAGCATTAAGATTAAGATTAAGTAGAAAATCAAATAATTTTGGTTCTAATGACCATTTTCTGAATTGTTGCAGTAGTTGCCTGTTGTCTATCCCAAGAACTGATGGATGTAGATTAGTTGTCTGGTTTGGGTTTAGTATATTATAAATGTCCCAGTATGTATACTTGTTGTCATTATTGAGTGATATTTTGTTGTATATTGGCTGGAGTTCTTCAATCAGTGTGGATAGATATCGATATGAAGAGGGTGGTCTGTCTGTGGATATTACACACTCCAGGTCTGGAAATCTTTTTATGGTTGCTGTTATTAGATTTACTGATTTCTGTGTGTAAAAAACATTGATTGTATGGAGTCCAAGTCCATTGCTATGTGGTGGTCTGCTCAGATTTTTTAAAGAGATTGCTACTGTCTTTCTCTTCCATATTAGTTTGTTACAGATTGATGAGATTTTGGATATGAATGTTTTTGCAAATTTGATTATAGGTGTGTAGTAGGTAATTTTTGTAATTATAAGTTGATTAAATAGTGCTACCTTTGTGTATATTGACAGGTATGACTTTTCAAGTGAGGCTGTGATTTTTTCAGCATCTTTTTTTAATTTATTTTGAATTTTTTGCCTCATTCCGTTGGTTCCAAGGTAAAATGGGAAACCAAGGAAACAGATGGTTTACCATTAAACATCTCTGTACAGTGCTTGCCTGTGTATATTGACCATGCAGCAGTTTTATTTGTGTTAATTTTTAAATTAAAATTTGAAGTATAATTCTTGATTATCTCTTGTAATATGGGGAGGTTCTTTTTATAGGGGAGGAAAATGGTTACATCATCCATATATGCTACGCATGATATATTTAAAGCAGTGTTTGGGTTTTGAATGCCTTTTATTTTTTTCTGTATCTCTATTAATAGAGGATTTATATATATTGTAAAGAGCAAGGCACTGAGGGGGGATCCTTGTGGGATGGATTGACTCGGTCTGAAAGTTGGTGAATTTTTCCCATTCAATGTGATGTGAATTTCACAGCTGAGTAGCAGATTGGCTATTATATATAGTAGGGATGGAGGTATTGTTGTTTTTTCAGCACATCTAATAATTTGGCTATAGGCACTGAGTCAAATGCTGCCTCAATGTCTAGTTGAACTATAATTGGTGCATATTTCTTTCTTTTTTTTACTACTTCGATTATTGTTTTGTACATTAAGGCACCCTGGCCAATGGATGATCCTTTTTTGGCATATTGTGCTGATGATAACACAGGGAGTATGTGTTGTTCTATTTTCTCCTTTATTATTCTTTCAAGAATTTTTATTCCTAAAGGTCCCATTGAAATTGGTCGTAGATTAGATAAAGATGATATTGCTGTTGTTTTTTTGTTAAATGGAACCATTGCAATTGGGTATAGACTTTGTATGTTGTAAATTTTTTGGGATATGTAATTGGCTAACTCGCACAGGTATTTGACTGTGAAGTGACTAAGATGTTTGAACACAAACTTTGGAATTCCTTGTGGTCCTGGGTGACATGTGTTTGTTATTGTTGCAAGTTGAAATACAATGTCAGTTGTTTTTATTGGTGTGTCTGTTTCAGGGTCTCCAAATATGTCTTCATTTGGTATGTACACTCTTTGTTTTTGCAGTTTTTTTTAAAGTGGTGATATATTGGGTTTATCATGTTATATACAGCTATTATAGAGCCATCTATTTCAAGTGCCATAGGCACTCTGTGTGTGGATGGGTCCAAGTGTGTTGTTGGGTAAGGTATATTTTTTTTCTTTTTTATTGCTACATATTGCTTTAGTGTGTTGCATGTACTGCTGTACATTTCTGTAAGTTTTTTTTATTTGTGTTTGATTATCTGTAGTTGGTCTGGAAATGGTTATTCTTTTATGTAGTTCATCTTCCAAAGCTAATAATCTGGTAGGGTGTGTTGAATTCCAGGTAATATGATTGATGTTGAAAGAAAGTATATTGATGAATGCTATATACTTTTGTACTGGATCGAGTGACATGTTTTGAAGTTTTTGGAGCATTATATATGTTTCTGAATATAGGAAATCAGTTGTTTGTGCTGGAAGAAGTATTCACATAGTCTTTTGAAGGGCTATTGTTGTATTCTGTATTTTTGTTAGGTCGAGGGTGATGAACTGGGCAGCATGATCTGAGATTATAGATGGACAGAGTTCAAGATTAAAATAATGATGTAACATTGGTGAGTAGAAACACAAATCAATAAGTGACTTATATCTATTGTTATTAAAAGATATTGAGTTTAATGGGAGAAAACCTTCAGCACTCATAAGTGGGATTGTTATTTGATGGATCCATTTGGTGACAAAAGTTTGGTAGGTCATGTTGAAATCTCCCAGGAGTATTATGGGATTTGGTGTTGCTGTAAGCATTGAATTTATTGTTGCTATTATTCTGGAGATGATGACAGGACCTGGTGGTACATAGACAAATACTAGGTTAAGTGTGATATTTTTATGATGGAGTGTTATTATGATAAGATTAGAGTCAATATATATAATTTTAAAAGAATCAAAAGGGCAGTTGTGGGATATAATTATACCTGTGCCACCTGATGGTGATGATGATTGCCTTGAGCAGGCACAAAACCCTTGGCTGACTAAATATTTTGAAGGATCAATTTGAGAGCCACTGTATATTTTTTGTTTCCAATAGCCCCAGTATGTGTGGTTGTGTTGTATGTAACCATTTTTTGAGTTCAAAACGTTTTTTGATGGCATTTAAGCCTCTAATGTTTAGAGATCCAATTTTTATCTTCATGTTACAGGATAATTTTATAACAGGGTATTGATTTTTATTGATTTTTTAATTCTAAATTTTTGTTTATATTGCAGTAGATGGATGCTGATACATATTTAAGACTTGGTAGGGTTTATTATCAGTTTTTCTTTCATTTAATATTGGTTCAGACTCTATACAGGCAATTTGTGATGAAACTGAACAGTTGTCCATTTGTTGTTGGCTTAAATCCATTTCTATTTCATTATTTTCTAAGTTGTATATGTCTGATGAGTTGTGCTTTTGGTCTGTTTTTTTTGCCTTTTTGGATTCATGGTTTTTAGGTGGTCTACCTGGCTTTCTTTTCCCCTCTGGTGTATTCTCTTGAATGGGTGGAAGAGGGGGTTCTATTGCATCCATTATGTTTGATGCAGTTTTGTTTATTATTGTGGTTTGTTTTATTATTGGTGTACTTATATTATCTTGATTTATATTTTCATTATACAGCTGTGTGTGTTTATTTTCTGTTTGTTGATTTTTACTTGGTACACCTTTTGTTTTATTGAGTTGCTGATCCTGTGATGTAATTACTGCATTTTGTGTTGTGGTTTCTTGAGAGTTATTTTCGTTTGAATCTTGGGTGTCTATGTTAGTTTTTGTGTTATTATTTTTTTGGTTAGTTTTTGGGATTGGCAATTCTGCTCCATTATCATTTTTGTTCTTGGGTGTTTGAACCTGTTTTTTTCCGGTTTCTATTATTGGGTTGTCAATTGATGTAGTGTTATTAGAAATTTTTTTTCATCATCAGTGGGTTGTTCTGGGGAGAGGATTTTGTTTTGTTCACAGTGATTGCCTTTTGTGTTATCGCACTGAGTTGCTAGGTGGCCTCTCTGTCCACAGCCAAAACAATGTGGTTTTAAATCTCTTATGTGAAGAGAGAATGTTGCTTCTTGATCTGTAATTTGTGTTGGGATCGTGGCAGCATCTATGTTTTTATGGAGTTTTATTTTAAATTCAAAACGATTACTACATATTGGTATAGTCGGTATAGGTGTGTCTTTTAAATAAATTGGCTGTAGGGCAATTACTTTTCCAAATGGGTTTATCATTTTTTGAAAATCTTGTAAGTTGTATTTAAGATAAGTATTTTTTAGCACTCCAGTAATAATATTTTTCCGGTTTTCATCTATAATTACGAGTGCATAATTATCGAGTGCTAAAATAGTGGATTGAAAATGTTCTTTTTGCTGCTGAGTATAAAAATCAGTGGTTATATATCGCGAATTTAGATGGTCTGCAATACAAGAGATTGTTTCCCATAGTTCATTTTGCATAATTGCTTCATATAATAAAGCTTTTGGGAAACGATATAATGAGCATTGATTATCTGTTACTGCGAGTACTAGCGATGTTGGTGAAAAAAACCTGCAAAAAGTTTCAAATAACATATGAGGCACCGTATCATTGAAATGGTCCATCACATTTTCAAGCGTTTCTTTTGTCCAGATTGTGGCTGGGGGTTGATGTTCCTCTTGAGTATGTAGATCTAGATTTTTTATATCATTTGTATTTGTTCTTCAGAAACATGGTATTTGGGTTGGTGCTGTAATATTGCTGTTGCTTTTAAGTATTTTTGCATATGAAATAGGTGATGTTGAAACTAACGATGTTGTTAATTTCGTATTGGTGCTTAACTCGCTCACGCTTGACTGGGCAGTAGCCATGATTTATTACATTATTATTATTATTATTATTATTATTATTATTATTATTATTATTATTATTATTATTATTATTATTATTATTATTATTATTATTATTATTATTATTATTATTATTATTATTATTATTATTATTATTATTATTATTATTATTATTATTATTATTATTATTATTATTATTATTATTATTATTATTATTATTATTATTAATTGTTGTTAAAAGCTTTGGTAGATAATAGTAGTTTTTCTTTTTAAATTACCTATCCCTTTTTATTTGGATTTACTTTAGTTTAATGTGTGTTTGCATTTCCTATAGACTGTAGATTTTTTGGCTAGCAATTGATTATATAGTTCTGTTTTTCTTATAAGTTGTAGAAATGTTGATTTCTTATTTTTCATATTATGTAAAATTGTAATCTTTTTCATTTTTTGCATAGAAGTAACCTTAAGGGCCATAAATTCGCCCTTGTGAGTGTTTAAGGAGCATAAAACAACTTTGTTTTGTCTAATGTTTTGTTTTTTTGGGTTAAGGAAAGATCCATCCATTTAACTTCCATCTAAGTTTGTCTTTATTAATATCTCTAATTCAGGAAAGTTGGAGTAGATAGATTGTTGGCAGAAAGATCATGATAATTCCCTTTAATTCTTAGGTGAGAAAACAAAATTATCTGCTGAAGTGTTTGATATACCATAATATTCATGCGCAGTCTCTGACTAAGAAGGTTGGAGAATTTGGATCAAACTTACATATTTTTTAACTAATATGTTTTGAATTTAATAAACTTAAAATTTTTTAATAATAATATTTGTTTTGGACTGACATTTGCTTCTGTGTCCTTGTCTCTCAATTATCTGAACAATATTTACGATCTTTCTCTTTTTGAGTTTAACTGGAGGCATTTGTTTCAGAATGTTCATTATAACTTAACTTTTTGATCACCATAAATCAAATTTTCTAGGTTGATGGTGGCCTAGTGGTGCCCTCAGTGATAAAAAGAAGTGTAGTGTCTTAATTATATATATATATATATATATATATATATATAATTAAGACACTAGTAGAAAAGTCTGCTGCCATTATATATATATATATATATATAATGGCAGCAGACTTTTCTACTTGAACTGTAAGTAGGATTTTTCTGCTCAAATAAAAGTAAATCTTAGTTAGCTGATGAGTTTTTTTTCATCTGACTTTTGAAAAGGTCATTTGCTTATATTTTTTGCTAATCACCAAAATGAGGTTTTTTGATTTGGATGTGAATTTCATCTTTTCAAACAATAGGTTCATGTTCATGCCTTTGATTAATTATTTACATCAATTGTTATAGCTTTAACAATTGATAATAATTAATCAAAGGCATGAACATGAACCTATTGTGTGAAAAGATGAAATTCACATCCAAATCAAAGGATCTCATTTTGGTGATTAGCAAAAAATATAAGCAAATGACCTTTTCAAAAATCAGATGAAAAAAAAAACTCATCAACTAACTAAAATTTACTTTTATTTGAGCAGAAAAACCCTACTTACAGTTCAAGTAGAAAAGTCTGCTGCCATTAAAAATAAAAGTATTAAATAAAAATAGTTCATAGGATACTGAGTAAAACTAAATTAAAAACATACATATTTAAACCGAGACAATAAGGGATTCTAAATTAAAAATCTCAAAAACAGCTCTAAACTATTCAATATTTCAAGAGCATTTCCAAGATTAGGTCGAAGAGTAGATTAGCTCTAACTTAAAATTACCAACAGCAAATATCTTGCTTTTCAATTCACTCAATAACTTTTATTAACTACATTTATATAAACATATACAAGTATGTTTTTCTAAGTATGAAGTTACAACAAGAGAAAGTTATCAACCATGGAGCTGTAACCACCAAAACCAAATTTAATTTGACATAGCATCTATTCATCTATGCTGTAAACACCATCAACTTCACAATTCAGATGTGAAGCTGCAATTTCAACATCTCAAAGCAGGCCATACAAGCAGAAATTCTGATCACTATCATATGCTTTTTAGAACACTCGAATCCCACCAACTGAAACATGAACTGGATCAATAAGAATATGTATATTCTTTAGGACATTTTCTTTATGAACCCTCAATTGATCTTTAGGTTGGCATCATATTTTTTTAAGTTATTTTATATATAATTTTTCAATTATTTAGTTCCTTTACTATAGTATGAAGGGGGGTATAAACTATTAATATATTAGAGGAGGGAAAAGTATTATTATCCTTATTTTAAATTGAAATATAGATCCAGGCATGTTTTTGTTTGTAGATAAATTTAATCATCACCTGGAGGTAAGATTTTACTCTATTATACATTAAATACCAACACTTGTATAATGGCATTGTTATCTATTTTTGTTTGCTATTACTAATCATTTTATCATTTATTTGTTTTTGGTATATATGATTAATAATCTCTAGTGTGAATGGTCTTTCTCATCTTCGTAAAGGCAAACCACAATAAAATGGAGTATTCCATACCATCATCATGTTATTGATATGAACTCATCAATAAACTTCTTAGAGATAAGGAATTATGACTTTTGATGAAAATTAAAGTAGCAAGCAAGTGTAAACATAAATATCAACAAATTATAATTTAATTTTTTGTGTTGGTATTAATATTGGATGAATATTCTCTGAAAGGAAACAGGGAGTAGATTAATGATATTAACCATAACTGATATCTAAAGAAATTATTTATCTTTGTTATAACCTCATTGCCTAAATTATGTTAATTGTAAATAAATTTGTTAAACATATGATTTTGAATTAAAGACTGTCATTTGTGTTTTTCTATATTCAGTTCTCAATTTGTCACATACTTGCACATTATAAATAATGATATTGATATACTCTGAAGTAGAATATCATGTGTATTCTCCCTAAATTTAAACTCCAGGATTAACGGAATGTAAAGTTGGAGAAAAGGGATGAGTATACAGATAAATCTTTGACATATGTTTATAGGTTAATACATCATTTAACAGGAATGAGATCAAAGTGGATATGAGTCTATATATTTGAAATCTTAGATAAGCTTTCTCGTGCACTCTGATGATCTATCATTTCTACTATCATGTAAGATCAGGACCCATTCCATTATAATATTAAGATACTAAATCTTCATACTTTAATAGACAGCCTTCAATCTTGTCCATTCTCCAACTCTTCAGCCATCTGTATCATTGAAAATCTGATGATGGATCACTGAAGATTCTTGTTGATGCCAATATTATTGTCATACCCATGTTGATTTTAAGTCTGTCTGACATCTCACATATAGGACATTAGTATGTCCATTTAAATACACAGAAAAGGGATGAGTATAATTAATTAAAAATGGATCTTCATGATGATGATCAAATCTTTTGTCTATTATATTGATAATTATATAATGTACCAGCTGGATCTGGCCTTGTAAAGACCCATATTTTTTTAATTGGTTTTCACAGATTTTTTTAAAGATTTAATGTAAAATTAAACAAAAGATTTTAAATGGGAGAATTTAAAGATTATTATTTTGACAGTGGAATACAAAAGCTTTGGGATTTCGGACCTACTTTTATATTTTCTGGATATATATTTTACTTTAAACAAATTTAAAGATTTTATACCCAATATGACAGCATTACCAATATATATTTTACTTTAATCAAATTAGACAGTATTTTTGTAATAGTTTTTTTTTTGATTGGTTGTTTATGGAAAGAACATCATTTTTTAATTGATTGATTTAACAACTTTTTTTTAAGATTGTAAATTAAACAAAAGATTTAAATATTCTATAAAGAAATGTGACATGGCCTGAAAGTCCGTCATTTTTGTAATTTTTTTTTTTGCCGATTTTGCAATTGTGAAATTTGACAGCATTTTGGTTATGGAAAGGACATTGTTTTTTTTTAATTGGTCTCTTACAATTTTTTTAATATTTAATATTTAAATATAGGTATACTTAATATGCCTGAAGTTTAGATATAATTATGGGGAATTGAATCCAGACTTTCAAGTTCCCTTCAGTTATCCAATCTATCTCAGATTTTCAATGGGTGAAGAGTTGGAGGTGGAATAGATTGAAGCCTGTCCATTAAAGTTTGAAGATATGCTATATTAATATAAACTGAGCACTGATTATATATATGTGTGTGTATGTGGAGATGCTGATCTGGACCAACTGATGAGTGCTGGTTCAGTATGACATAGATATATTGGAGATCATTTACCTTTTTCACATGTATGTAGTCATGTGTATTGTTTGTATGTGATAGATTGGATAGCTGAAGGGAGTTTGAAAGTCTGGGTTCAAATCCCCTATAATTAATATTTAATTTATATTAAAACAAAGGATTTTAATATTATGGAAATAAATGTGAAAATAAAGATTTAATATTATATGAATAAATGAGATAATAAATACTTTAATATTATATAAGTACTCAGCCTGAAAGGTAATCATTATCTGTACATGGATGGGTCAGCATTAGTACAACTCTAAATAATAAGATTATTTACAGGTTGCCCTCTGAATAAAAATGATAGCCTGCATTTGTAATAATAATATTATTTACTGGATAACAATACAGTACTATAGCATTTATTTTTCATCCTCACTAAATATTACATTTCTAACTCGAATTTATGTGTTGCAACTATATTTTCTTGGTGATTTAAATACTATACCTATTCAGTTTTTTTTTACTATAATTAAAAGCATAAGTATTGATTTTTTTCTATTTTTTATTAACTGGATGTAAATATGATACTATGGCATTTATTTTCCCCTTCACTAAATATCACATTTCAAATATGAATTTATGCACTATAATCGCATTTTCTTCATGATTTAAATATTATATCTCTGTAGTTCAAATCACATATACTTTTTTTTTTCAAGCATTTTTATTAATGGCGAAATTGCTTTTTTCACATAAACATACTAATATGCTAACCAAAACTAAATGGAAATATGGTACCATAGCATCTATTTTTCCCCTCACTAAATATTATATTTCAAACATGAATTTATGTACTGTAATCACAGTTTCTTTGTGATTTTAAAACTATATTTCTGTAGTTTAAAGTATCTACACTATTCTGACACAAATCTAGATTTACTGGAGCATTCTCTGAATAAAAAATTTAAAAATATTTTCCTCCCCAATTTTTTAACGTAATATTATATAAATAAATTTCCAAATTTTAATAAAGCTAAATTAAAATTTACATCTTTAAATATGTGTTATATTTTCTAGCTTTATATATATATTTACTGGAACACCCTCTGAATAAAACATTATTATTTTTGTTTCTAATAGTCAGTCACAATTAACGTAATTGTAAGTTTTTTCAACTTTATTAATAGTCATCATTTATTAATGTCGGAATACAAAAAGGCCAATCATTTTTGTTATACTTTTTTACTAAATATAATATTTGTAATATTTTTAATTGGTTGTTTTAATAATTTTTTTAATATTTAATGTAAATATGTTTTTTTTTATTAAACAGTGCTAATTTATAAAAGTTTAACATTGCTAAATATGTTGTTTATCTGAACTACATTAGGGGATTGACAAACCATAAAAAGCACAGAGTAGCTTAACACCAGTTTATGAATTGGTATTTGTGACTGTTTCTGCAGTTGGATGGGAGCCTTTACCATAAAATATATACTATATCTCTGTAGTTAAGAGGACACATAGTAATTTTTTCCAGCATTTTTTATTTAATAGCAGAATTACTTCCTTCTCATAAACACAGTGGTTGTAATGTCATCAGACAAACATTCATTCACTAATTAGGCAACAGAAGAAATCGAATTTTATATATGAGATACTCATTATATATTCTAGTCTCCATATATCAAATCCTACCTAACTCAGAGGATTTCATTTAAGAGTAATTTGTAAGACTTTACTTCAATGTATATGATTTGAACTTCATTAACCTGCATTCAGTGGGTCACTTTATTCTAAGAAAGATACAAATATAAATCTTTTATTTTCTGACATCATCATTTACAGTTCCCATGGTAACAAGCTTGATTTGCATACCTCAAACAATGAGTCATCAGTATCAGTGGAGAATTGATATTTATGCATTGAAGGTGAGATACTGAAAGAATGATGCACAAGTAACTAAATAAGTTAGACAACAATACTAGATTTTATTAAAAACAATATTATTTATTTTAAATAATCTTGATTGATTTCAGAAATTACTTATAGACATTATTATATGATAGTTAAAATAGTAAATTAACAAACATCATAAAGAAATATTGAAGATTAACTATAAATTTAGATACATTTAATTAACATATAACTGCTTATATTTTGCATTAATAAAATTCATTAATGATAAATAGAAAAAAATTAAATAAAATACATATTTTAAAAAATACATTGTTTTTAAAATGTATATAATACAATGTTTATATTTTTAAATGCTTCTTATATGTAGAGATAACTTTAAATTTTTACTGCAGTTTCTTTAGACAGTATAGTAATTTACCCACTGGTTGATAAGTGTGGTTTTAAAGTATGATAAAGTCTGTGTTGGTTGTTTCTGGTTACATTTTGGGGGATTCTGGTTAGTTTTGTTGCTTAAATATGCAAGCAACAATTTTCATGTGGGGAAAAAGCTATGTTTTAGCATGTTTTCTACGTCTGGGCTTCTCTTAGGCATTTTTTTCATCACTCAAGCAGTGACTGAAACATTCCAGATAGCTTAGCCAATTATGTTTGATCTTTTTTAAATTATTTCATCATTCTAGCAGGATTTTGTGTAAGTATTGAAATGTACTATAATGGTGATCTTCATAACCGCTGTTAGAATTGAAATCTTTTTTGAACTATTTTATATAAGTGTTATGTACTTTGGTTTTCCACAAACATTGGTGATGCTTTCTTTTCTTTTTTTTTATGGAATTTTCCCAACAAGGAAAATCTTCCCAAAATGTTTTCAGTTATTTCCTTTATTGTTTTAATCATGTTTTTTTTTCTTGTTTTCTTACCGCTAATTGTTTTTTAACTCTCAAATTGCCCATAATTAGAGTTTGTAGCTGTTTGAATTTAACTTTAAATAAACTTTAACATTAATCTTAATTCATTTTTATTTTATGGTTTTCTTTTTTTAAATAGGTTTTAACTTTAATTAAATTGTAATCAAAATTACAAAATATATAATTTTGTTTTATAACTTAGTGCATTAGGCATACGCAAAATTTTACAAATTTAATAAACCTCTATTTATTAATACATAATTTATTATGCTGGTATAACTATAAATGTAATAGAAACTACACATATTCAGATGGGTTTGAGACATCAATTGAGAAAATCTTTTTACTACATTTTCTTTCATTGTATTCAGTATTACTTAGTTTATTTTCATTTTAATCTTATTGATTGATGAGGCATATAATGCATGATATGACTAGAGCTGGACTGGTTCATGGCATTGTATGTATATTGAAGATCATTTATCTTTTTCACATATATGAGGTCATGTATATCAGTTATATAGTATGGAATGGATAACTGAAGGAAGCTGTAAAATGTGGATTCAAATCAGAGCTTTGAAACCGCTATGCTTTAAATAAATTTAATAATATATATAACTTCTTTAACGAGTGTTATAAGTGCATAATTATTGATATATATATATTAGCTTGACAGCTTTACTTTGAGTCTTGGCCTAGATAACTGACTTTCATTAGCTGCTGCTCTATGTTGAATACTTTATAATTATAAATGGATATGTCACACACTAAATATTTTCTTAAATATATATATAAATTCTATTATTCTCATGGATAGTTGATGAATTCAAATTCCTGGAAATAATACTATGAATTCAGATAGATAGATAGATAGATAGATAGATAGATAGATAGATAGATAGATAGATAGATAGATAGATAGATAGATAGATAGATAGATAGATAGATAGATGTAGTAGTGTGTGGTAGGTGGTGGTGGGTGGGGGGGGGGGGGGGGGGGGGGGGGGGGGGGGGGGGGGGGGGGGTCCGGTAGGTAGGTAGGTAGGTAGGTAGGTAGGTAGGTAGGTAGGTAGGTAGGTAGGTAGGTAGGTAGGTAGGTAGGTAGGTAGGTAGGTAGGTAGGTAGGTAGGTAGGTAGGTAGGTAGGTAGGTAGGTAGGTAGGTAGGTAGGTAGGTAGGTAGGTAGGTAGGTAGGTAGGTAGGTAGGTAGGTAGGTAGGTAGGTAGGTAGGTAGGTAGGTAGGTAGGTAGGTAGGTAGGTAGGTAGGTAGGTAGGTAGGTAGGTAGGTAGGTAGGTAGGTAGGTAGGTAGGTAGGTAGGTAGGTAGGTAGGTAGGTAGGTAGGTAGGTAGGTAGGTAGGTAGGTAGGTAGGTAGGTAGGTAGGTAGGTAGGTAGACAGACAGACAGACAGACAGACAGACAGACAGACAGACAGACAGACAGATAGATAGACAGATAGACAGACAGATAGATAGATAGATAGATAGATAGATAGATAGATAGATAGATAGATAGATAGATAGATAGATAGATAGATAGATAGATAGATAGATAGATAGATAGATAGATAGATAGATAGATAGATAGATAGATAGATAGATAGATAGATAGATAGATAGATAGATAGATAGATAGATAGATAGATAGATAGATAGATAGATAGATAGATAGATAGATTTTCATGGGTTGCATATATATATAAACACAAAGATAAATTGTGTAAAAGCAATTAAATATGAAAATAATGATTTGAAATAACTAATGATACTTAACTCTAATTATCTAAAATTTTACTATATTGTCAATAACATTTATAGTGAATTTAACAAATTCGTAGTGAAGTTTAAAAAAATAAGATTTAAAAAAATAGTAACTTGAATCAATAAGTGAATGACGATCTTTGTATAATTCAAGAAAATAATTTATAACTTTCGATATATAAAAAATTATCATCTAATTAATTTAAAGAGTTTGAGCCAAATTAGACAAAAAATTAAATATCCTATGACTCAGTGCCCAGAGATGTATATTATCTCCCCACTATCACAAGTCGAAATTATTTTATATTGCATTTTCACTCAATAGTAACAGTTTGAGACTCCTTTACTGATTCAATAACTAACTATATGGCAAAAGTTGAAATGGTTATAGGCTGAATCCTTCAAGGTAAGTTTGCTTCAAAAATGTACGTTTTCAAATTCAGAAACTAATATCAGGCTATGAATATCAAGCAGATGCCATATATATGATACCTTTACAAATTGCAAATATAACTAAATAATTAGTATAAAAAGTGTGCTAAAGTTAAAAATCGTTACAAAAGAAGCAATTATTTAACAAAAATGTATAAATGAATAAACATTTTCTGTGATTTTTTATTTTTTAAAAAAATATGTAATTAGATAAATATGAAAAATAAAATACATATACTTGAATATCCTGTTGATAACCAGCTCGGACATGAGCAAATTTCATCCTCGTGAGATTACGTTTGCTTACTTTGTTATCTACACCTATTTTGTTAAAAAAAATTTAAAAGATATCAATATCCACACTTTATCTTTGTACCACAAGTGAAGACCTAAAGAATTTGATTCATTGTGGAATCTCACTAGTCTGGATAATATGATGATTGTAATTTTAATAACTCTTTTTCTAACCTAATTAACAGTGCTGCATTTTTAATTTCGCAAGGATCTAATTAAATAGTTTTCATAATCTGGCTATAGTTAGATAAGATATTATAATGAACAAATATTTAAAAATATTAGTTATTCTAATAAAAAACATTTTAAAATATATGTAATCTTACCTTTGCTTTTAATTTTTTAAAAAAACATTTCCAATGACAAGTGTATAAGTATTGTTTGTTTTTTTATCCTTTGTAAATAGGCCATGTGTTGCGAAAGATATGGAACACGAAGTTTCCTTTTAATTCTTCAAATGCTAGTTAAATAAAAGTTTATAGATATATATGTGTGTAAACTATTTTTTTTAGATTTGCATGTGTAAATACAAATAAAGTCATTTATATAAAGAAATATTAGTAGATAAACAGACCTAGACATTGTTTTGCCTATGTATAATATTGAAAATTGCTTACCAATGTTTTAATAATAGTTAAATTACGACTATTATCAAAGCGTTGTCAAAAAATTAAGGATAGCATACTTAGCCAAAATAATGATCAAGACAAATCATTCATTAATCTTTCTTCATACCAATATATTTTTATCTATTTTTACAGACAGAAAACCTGGTGAATAATATTTGGCATATACTATGCATATATGTGCGTATATGTTATTAAACTATTAGAAAGCAATATATTATACCAATAAATATATTGGTTTAACATATTTATTATATATATGAGTGTGTATGTGTTATTAAATTATTGACAAGCAATACAATTATTATGCCAATAAATATATTGATATAATATATTATTGCGTCAATTATTAGTTAAATCAAATTACTATTGAATTGCAACCAATTTGTGAATGCCTTCCATACTTAATAACACATAATAATGTTATACCATGATAGCCAATCAGAGGTAATAATGACTGTATAGGGAACTCTCAATTCAAAACACAAGGCAGAGATTTTATGAGAAAAAGATGACCCCACATTCTTCTCTACTTAAATTTATATATAAATAAGCCAGACTCAAGCATTTTGAACTAAAATTGTGAAACTTTTAACACCTTCACATTTAATTCACTAAATATTATATATAAATAAACAATGTGAACTCTTTTGATTTACTACGAAGTAATTTTCAAATCTAATGAAATGATAGTAACAAATGTAAATATATTAATTTATTAAGTGCGAGCAGATGATATAATAATAACAAAGGCTGAAACCTTTGACAGATGTGCCTTAAAACTCATCTTTTTCTCATAAAATCTCTGCCTTGTTTTGAATCAAGAGTTCTTTGTGTAGTCATTATTACATCTGATTGGCTGTCATATAAGCATTTTTAAGGTGCATCTGTCAAAAGTTTCAGCTTTTCATATTATTATTATATCATCTGCTTGTGTTTAATAAATTAATATATATATATCTCAATAATATTATATAACTTTTTGTAGAATTGAGTTTGTATTCTTTTGTCTGTGATAAAATTGTATTGTTAAAGTATATGTATAATATCTGAAAGACATTTTAAATGAGAAAAATTTTTAAAATTAAAATTAGTTTGGCTAAATAGATTACACTTGAGTGCAAAAATCATAAAGTTAATATGAATTTAGGGTTTATCTATCAAAAATTATATGTTAGCCACACATTCTATAAAAACAAAAGACAATTGTATTATGTTGTGAAAATCAATTTACAAGAGATATGTAATTTAAGTTTGGCTTATTTGCCTCTTAAGTGATAAGAGCAAAGTTAACCAGAATGGCTGGGTTTTTTTAATGATGTGGGAAAGAAAAGATTCTTGATGAGGTAAACCTAAGAAAAAATCATATCATAATATTTAAAAGTGAAAAGTGTATGGGGAGGGGGATATAAAAATTATTTATAATACAATATAGCATTGCATATGAGTTTACAGATTGATAAGAGATAGTATAAATTATTAATTTGTGATAGGTTGTTATAGTGTATAATATTTAAAAAATGTAATGTCTGATTATATTCTTATAGTTACAAATAGTGATATGTATAAAACTCTTTTACATAAAAAACATGTGCTAGATATTCTAAAAAAACTGTAAAACTATTGTGGTCATAACTATGCCTCAAGTTAACAATACATCAGAAAAAGTAAAATTTAATTCCTCATCTTTCAGAATATGAGTAGCATTAAAATGGTGTTATTTTTGTGTGGAATGTGACTCTAAAAAGTTAGCTGGTATTATCTCTATTAACTTAATTGAGCAACTTAAATGTTCTATCTTATGAAGGCTGTATAATTGTGATTTTATTTATTTAAGAATATTTCAATACCAAGGTTCCTATCTATCCAATCACTGACCCTGAGAAGTTAAGCCCAACTTTTATAAATTTATCCATTGAAAATACTTTTTTTCTCTTTTTCTTTTCTTTCCTACTATTTGAAGTTAGATAACAATTGTATTTTATTAAAAAATATATATATATAATTTTTCTTTACTATAAAAAAAACACTTGAGATCACTTTTCTTTGTATTATTTAAATGATATGCAAATTACTTCAGGTGCAAATTTTCTTGATTTCAACAATTGTAATGAATCCCTTCTGATAATTGTGCTAATTGGAATCACATGTTATTCTAAAATAAATATAAAAGAGGCACATTTTAAAGCATAATGATCACACATTGCTTCATCATCCTTATAAATTGATCACACTAATATTATTTTGCTTGCTGAATTCTACAACCAAGTTGTTTAAGTTTTAACTGTGTTAAAGAACAAGGCAATATGTGTTGCTAAAAAAACTATATCCAAGCAATCAGTCTTTAAAGTTGTGCTATTTTACTTTGATCTCTCTAAATGTCTACAAATGGAGACAAAGAAAGCAAATTTTCTGTAGAGACAGAACCTGAGACTTTGGTGGTGCTATTTGAGGTATCATATGTCTTATCTTATGAACTTTTTCAATTTTAGTCAATCTTATTATAGTATTTTATCTGAAATTAAAAATCTATTGCACTAGTGTGCCATGAACTATATTGATCTTACTCGATTATGACTAAAATGTTTACAGCTTATTATAAAATATAATTATGGGTTTGTATTTATTATATCTTACTTAATTTGATATCTGAATTTGGATATATGCTTTACTCTATGATGCTTTATTATGAAATATAATTAAATTTTCACATATTAGTTTATAATGGACTTGTTATATTTATATACCCACTATTATATATATATATATATATGCAATCTATTTTAATATAATTCAATTATATTAAGCACTTAGAACTTATCTATCATGGTTATAGTCTGAACCCTTTTGTTTGGATGCAATTTTAATACATGCATTTTTATTGTGAGGCATATTCAAGTTGTTCTTTGATTTAAAAGATTACTTTAATTTTTGTGAAGTTATACCGTACTGATAAAAGGTTCCTTCCGTTATAAAGTCAACATGATGTTAAAATATCTCAAACGGAATCGTCATCCTGATTATTATTTTATCTAACATAAATTCATTATTATGAAAAATCTCCAATCACCTAATAAAGATATATATGATCACTGAAATCATTCTTGAAATGTGCTCTTAATTAAGTGAAAGAAGATATGCAATTGTTAAAGTAATCAGACTTACAATTGTGGAATATCATTTTCACTCTGGAGAAGTGAAGAAAATCGCTAAAAAAAATTTTTTAATCTTTTGTTTTATTATTGTAAAATTTGAAATGTTATGTACATATAATATTTTATCAATCTCATTTTATTTTAGTTTTTATTCGGATATATCTAATAACATCACATGACCATTATTTCTTATGCTTGCTTATAACTGTTATTACTCTGGCTTGCAATGAGTGGCACTACTGTATGGATAGTTTTGCCAGTTTAAATAACAGTTATGAGCAAGCTTAAGAAATGGTGATCATGTGATGTTTAATGGTTTAATACCAATCCTCCCTAGTAGGATAGTGGTGGCTATGTAGAACCCAAAACATCAAAATGTATGGGTACTGAACTGAGTTCAGACCTATATGACTATATATGCTAATAAGCTTGGATTGAAAATATTGTGTTTTCAATTTTAGACTCATAATTTTGTAATTAAATAGAGATAAAATGTAGCTCCTGGAGGGTTGCATTAGATCCTAAGATCTAGGTACAGTGCTCTCAGATTTAAGACTCCTCACCGATAAAAGCCAGAAACTAGTGTGGGGATATTAGATGAGTAGACACTATATAGAAGTTTTATGCACAAGCCTTCCAGCATCCATTGATTACTCTGGCTTGCACTGAGTGGCACTACTATATGGAGAGTTTTGTCTGTTTTATATATCTAGCAAATATAACCATGTATTTAAAGGTGATGTATATAAATGATTGTATTCATGTTTACAGTATTTTTAGGGATCACAATAGGGGATTTAGATATGATTATAAATATCTACAAGCATAGAGTCGCTACTTTGATATATGTTACATATTTTGCTTGGATTGGTGTATAATTTCTTTTTATTATTATTATTATTATTATTATTATTATTATTATTATTATTATTATTATTATTATTATTATTATTATTATTATTATTATTATTATTATTATTATTATTATTATTATTATTATTATTATTATTATTATTATTATTATTATTATTATTATTATTATTATTATTATTATTATTATTATTATTATTATTATTATTATTATTATTATTATTATTATTATTATTATTATTATTATTATTATTATTATTATTATTATTATTATTATTATTATAACTTTAAAATTAATTGCTTATTTATCTTTACAGATACATTGTGTTTCTTTGATTATATTTTTGCTATATACGTTATAAGTATGAGTATGTGTTTCAAGGTTTGTCATTTAATTATCCCAATGCCTTTCTTTTCATTATGGATATTTCTGCTTTCATGCATTAATTTATTGTGGCAGTTATGTTGATAGTTTCTTATTTTTGGTTAGATATTATTTGTTAAGCCTTTTTCTTATGTTAGCTGTAGACAATAACAGGACACTTGTATATGTGTAGCATCAAGTCAGTATTGTTCTACCCACTTTAGTGTATGCTTGTTTTTCTCACCATCATTGCCCATAATTATTTAGATATTTTGTGTATTACAAAAGACATTTATGCAATTGTATTCCCCTACACTTTATTATATATTTTCAAATGACTGTATGTTGAGCAAAGTATTGCATTTATATTTCTCTACTCCACATTCTTTGTTATCTAAGACTAATACAACGTACTTCCTTATATTAAATCGTCTAAATTACGTATTAAGAAATTGTACACTAATTTCAATGTAAATATATCTTATTATATTGGTAGCTATAACAATATTATTAATATATTCAGATAGGCAAATTACCTTTAGTATGTATAACTGATTATTAAATTCAACTGTAGGAGATTTCTGTTTCACGGATATATTATTCGTATGTTATATCTAACTGATGTAATAATTGATGTAAAGGTTTTTTTAATTTATTTTCTGTAAATAACAGTAAATAAGTTATATATTTTGTCAAACTGTAAACTAAAAGAAAAATATTTAATTTTTGTAATAAATATGTATTTTATTCTTTAATTATGTTTCTATGTCCGTTGCCATTTATCACATCCATATACCAAAAATTCCATTTAAATAATAAATATGTTTAAGTGCATATAAGAGCACATTTTGAAGTTGTCACATTGATACAATGGTTGTATTCTCATCCTTGGTGTTTGCCTTAAGATGGCATTGATGCTAATCAAAAACATATACATATAACGATTCCGGGCTGGACCTAAATGATCGATTTGATCTAAAAAGATCTGATTTCTTAGATTTGTAATAAAATATTCTACTAACTAATACTATTATATGATGTTAGTTTTTTTCATTTTTGTAAATGTTTAATAATCTTATCTTGTTTTTGAGTTTGTGTGTCTTTAAAGTTATGGTGTTTCTCTAATTTTTTTTTTTTTTGACTTTACGTGTGTCTTTTTAAAGTTACGGTCTTTTTTTTTTTTTTTTTGCAAGAGTAAATCAATAATTTTATTCAAAAGCAAGACGTAATAAGTAAATATTTATTAATCTTATCTTGTTTTTGAGTTTGTGTGTGTGTCTTTAAAGTTACAGGGCTTTTTTGAATTTTTTTTTTTTTTTGGACTTTAGGTATGTCTTTTTAAAGTTACGGTATTTTTTTTTGCAAGAGTAAATCAATAATTTGATTCAAAAGCAAGATGTAATAAGTCAATGTTTATTAAACTTAGATTGTTTTTTAGTTTGTGTGTGTGTGTGTCTTTAAAGTTATGGGACTTTTTCTCATTTTTTTTTTGGGACTTTATGTGTGTCTTTTTTTTTAAAGTTATGGTATTTTTGGTCAAGAGTAAATCAATCATTTTATTTAAAAAGCAAGATGTAATTCTAAATCTATCAAAAGTAACATAATTTATATACTACAATTTAGAATTGATACCCGACTACTATTAGTAAGTACCATCATTAAAAGACTCGATTGAAAAATGATACCCGACTAATTTCCGTTTTCTTTTTTTTTTTGGGGGGGGGGGGACAGTAATGAATCAGAAAGTTGGTTGTTTTTTGTTAAGTCTGTCTATATAAAAAGGGTACCATTATTGAAATACTAAATTTAAAAATGATAGCCGACTAATTTGCATTTCTTTTGACAGTAATTAATCAGAAAGTGGGTTTCTTTTTTTTTTTTGGTAAATCTTGTGTATATATAAAAACAAACAAACCGTAATTCAAAGACCCCATTGAAAAAAATCAAACCCCATTGAATTTGCTTTTTTTTTTTTAAAGACAGTAATTAATCAGAACTGGGTTGTTTTTGTTAGTGTGTAGATATAAAAACTAATCTTATTTTGAAATAATAAATGTAACAAAACAAAAAAAAATAATACCCTACTAATTTTATTTTTCGGACAAGTAATTACTAATAATTAGACAGTGGGTTGTTTTTGTTTGTGTGTATATATATATATAGCGAAAGTAACTGGTCATGGACGAATTCTCGTGAAAACGGTACTTTTCGCATGATCCTTTAATTTTTTTTCCTTTCGCACCCTTAAAAGCAATTTTTGAGGGTTACCCCTTCGTAATGGAATCTTCAGGACATTATTACTAAACTTACAACAGTAAAGTAAGTTACAACACATTAAAAAAAATAGACGTCTTATCAAATTTTAAAAAAATACGACCACTTCAAATACACACATTCTACTATTACGAGAAAATGATGAACAAAATCGACTACTATGGCAGCCGATCAAGGCATTTCTTTCTCTTTGCTTTTAGCATAGAAAAAAGCCATAACCGGCAGCCATTGGGAACTCTTTCTGTGTTTTATCATAGAAAGAAGTCTCTTTGTGTTGGCTTCTGTCGCCGCCTCCTCCATCCAACATAACGTGACGACTTTTCTACATTTATAATGTAGAAAAATTCCCCTTTGGTTGGGTGAAGGCCGGTGAAACGGTATATTTCTAGGAATTTACCTAGAAGTAGCGACATCTTAAGGCAAAAACCAAGGATGAGAAAACAACCAATACAATTTATGCAACCCATTATGTATGCAATTAGCTTTACATAAGATTACTTTATTGAAGCTTTTATTGTTAGATTATTTAGTGATGTGTTGGTACACCAAAATGCCCTTTTACTTATTTCATCACTTTAGCTTTGCTTTCGTTAATAATTATTTTTAAATTTTAAAATAACTTGATTTTGTTTAGTTTATGGTATAAAAACTAAAAATGAATTAATCTTTGCTTGCCAATATGATGCTTAAACCCATCTTTAGATAAACTTGTATTTCATTATAAAGGGGGAAATGCTGATAAGATGATAAAAAAATAAGAAATGGCATTGCTATTATCACAGCTATTGCAGAGTTAGTATTCTATATAACTGAATAATTTAACATTTAAAAACCTGAGATTTCTTTTTCTATTGTTTGTGTCATGTGACAATGAATTATCAATCAACTGTTGGTGTATGCACACCTTATAAAGTAATGTATTAATTACCATGTGCTTTGCCTATGAGGGGACCTATTTAGTTACTGTGCAGTTAGTCTATAAAGGGACTTATATCGTATGTTTATTTGATATATTAGAGTTCTTATACTGATTTAGACCTGTATTTAGATGCATACTTTATTTTATGATTGTTTGGTCACTCTTTGGAAAGTTACATTTGTGGATTTTAACTTACCCAAAGTGTTAGCTTTCAATCTGTCATAAAGTACCGATCATTT
Organism: Epiperipatus broadwayi; assembly: GCA_028023455.1. Classification (NCBI taxonomy): domain Eukaryota; kingdom Metazoa; phylum Onychophora; class Udeonychophora; order Euonychophora; family Peripatidae; genus Epiperipatus; species Epiperipatus broadwayi. Next base: position 2,603,987 of record JAQFVV010012544.1, read on the forward strand.
GCAGGTTACTATATATATTGTAATATTATTAAAAAAACAAGAGATAAAAGAGAGGCTCTATTACATGCCCAAACTTTGGATGGTAACTCTGTAATGGTATATAAATGAGAATATGAGATATCCTCGTGTTAATGCCCCAAGTCTTTCAATAAGCTTAACCTGTAATAATACAAAATGAAGAAAGGTTTAATTAATCTATTTATTATAATAAAATACTAACATGTATGAACGCTAAAATTTGTAACAGAATAAACTGATCATATAGTAATATTAACACTTATATGCCCTACAAACTGATTAAAGCCAAAATCTGAAGCAATATAAATTATACAATATTAAATCTATAATAATATAAACAGATTAACTAAAATTAATGGAACTACTTAAATTGAATAAACCAAATCTGTAATGGAATAAGACGAAAAAGGGTTAAGTAAGCTCTATTAATGAAGTAATCCAAAATCTATATTGAATGAAGTTAAAATTATTAAATAAATATGAACCAAACTGGACATCAACAATGTCTACACAGTGTAAAATAATGTCTTTGAAATTATAAGATATATCAATTAATAGTTTATATTGGTATTCATTCTTAAATAATCCTTTTATTTCTACGTACTAAATTTATACTATATTAAAGAATGAAAAAATTATTTAAGCTTGATGATTATATAAAATGTAATCATAAATAATTTATTGACTAGCTTTTATATTTGAATCATACCAATTGATGTTCATAAAGCATTGTATTTACTTTTAATAATTACTGAATTCTATTAAAGTAGTAAAATTTATATTATTTTATTAATTAAATTTTATGTATTTATATTTGCAATGAGGCTCAAAATTATGATTACTATCTTATATATAAATTCCCTATTTTCTCTGTTGTCTGATTGATGAATGAATGTTTGTCTGATGATATTGCAACTACTTACATTTATGCAAAGAGAAATAAATTAGTACCTGTGCTGTCAACTATAGATATAGTATATATTTTTATCCAGCTGCAGAAACAGCCACAAACCCAATTCCTAATTCAGTTTTAAGGTAATGCATGCTTTCATGGCTGTCAATCCCCTAATATAGTTCAGATGAATGACATACTTACGAATGTTAATAAATCTTTATAAATTAATGATGTGTAATAAAAAAAAACATATTTTCATTAAATCTTAAACAAATTGTTAAAGCAACTAATTAAAAAAAAGATTACATATATATGTATTAAAAAATATATTACAAAAGTGACTAGAATTTTTGTATTCTGACATTAATAAATGGTAACTATTAATAAAGCTAAAAATTATTACAATTATGATAATCATGACCAATTATTGAAAAAAAATTTTTTTCCTTTTTTTATCCAGAGGGCGCTCCAGTAAATATATATTTGAAGTCATAAATTAGCTAACAAATACAACACATATATTTAAAAATGTAAATTTTAATTTAGCTTTATTTAAATTTGGAAATTTATTTATATAATATTATGTTCTAGTATGTGTGCATGTGTGCACAACTGTTCCACCTATTCAGTTTTCTATCAGCACCAGACCACAAGTCACCATAAGTGCATTCCAGACAATCCCACAATCGTGTGTAGAGAAAGACATGACCTTAAAAGAAAAATCAAAGAGGCCTTCTTCATCTCATGAGACAAAGACGCCATAAATAGGAATGACACATGCTATGCTTTATTGAAGAAATGTAATTAGCATATTTGCATATCATTAAATGTAATAGCAAGCTATGATTATGAAGGCAAGTTCCTTTGAAAGTGCTCAATTTGTTTCTTTTTATAATAACACTTTATAACTTTTTGGAACAGTTGCACTGCACGTGCACATGTGCTAGAATATATATATTTCCCAAAAGTAAAAAATTATTTGACTTAATAATATTATGTTGAAAATTTGTGGGAAAAATTCTAATTTTTTCATCAGATGGTGTTCGAGTAAATCTATATTTGCATCACAATTGTACATGTGCTTTAAACCCACAGAGGTATAGTATTAAAATTGTATAGAAAATGTGATTACAGTACATAAATTCATGTCTGAAATGTGATATTTAGTTAGGGAAAAAATATATGCTATAGTACCATATTTCCATTTAGTTTTAGGTTGTGTATTGTTACATTTATGCCAAGGAAGTAATTCCACCAATAATAAAAAATGCTCAGAAAAATAATCAGTATGTGTGATTTGAACTGCAGAGATTAGTATTTAAATCATAAAGAAAATGTGATTACAGTACATAAACTCATGTTTGAAATGTAATATTTAGTGAGGGTAAAATAATAGCTACTATATTATTATACTTGCATCCAATAAATAATATTATTATTAAAAATTCAGGATGTAATTATTTTTATTCAGAGGGCACTCCAGTAAATAGTTGTACTTATTGCTGTCAAATTCATACACATGTAATGATTGCCTGTCATGCTGATTACATTTCTCACAAATATTAAAATATTTATTCTCACATTTATTTTCATAATATTAAAACCTTTTGTTTAATTTACATTAAATATTAAAAACTAATTAAAAAACAATGTCCTTTTGATAAGCAACCAATTAAAAACCTATTACAAAAACACTCAAATTTTGAAATTGCAAAATTGACAAAAAAAATGATAGAGTTTCAAACTGTTTACAATTTTCACATTTATTTATATAATATTTAAATCTTTTGTTTAATTTACAGTAAATCTTTAAAAAAAAGTTGTTAAATTAACCAATTAAAAAAACAATGTTCTTTCCATACACAACCAATCAAAAACACTATCTAATTTGATTAAAGTAAAATGTATATCGATGATGGTGTCATATTGGAGAAAAAAAACTTTAAATTTATTTACAGTAAAATATATATCCAGAAAATATAAAAGTAGGGCTGAAATCCCAAAGTTTTTGTATTCCACTGTAATAATGATTCTTCACTTCTCACATTTAAATTTTTTTGCTTAATTTACATTAAATCTTACAAAAAATTTGTTAGAGCAACAAATTAAAAAAAACCATGGGTCTTTAGAAACCTCAGGTGCAGCTGATATCATATATCTACTAATTTAAAGAAGACTATTAACTTGAATTTAATGAATGACAATAATTTTATATACAGAATTAATAATAAAACATGAATTAATATTCTTTAATAGTTTAAATCAATGTATTATAAAATATATCTGTTTGAACTGTAAAATGGTGCTAGAATATTACACATTTTTAAAACCATAAAATAATATTATTTATTAGTTGTCACCAATAGACTATATATATATATATGATCACTAGATGGAGCTTTATCAATAGCTCCTAACAAGATTTTGTTTACATAAATGCCGAGAGAGATAGAATTCAAAATATCTATTGTTGTCACCCACCTCCAGACCAGCTGGTTTCGAGCTTATTGGCTCACATCAGTGAAAGCTTGGGAGATTAGAAACTAGATCTAAATATGAATTCTAAAGTCAGCACTTTCCAAACACATTTCAAACTTGGATCAGAGATCCAAAATTACACAGTATAAAAACCACTTTTGTTATATTTGGATAAATTTATATGCTGTATAATAGAGACATGGTACAAATAACACTTTTGTTATATTTGAATAAATTTATATACTGCATAATAAAAAGCATAAATGATTTAATATTATATAATTTATATACTACATTATAATTAAAAAATTATATGTATAATACAAAAAATTAAAAAATTAAAATTTCATACTTATGACCGTTATTTTGCATTAGGTTTATAACATGTTCAAAACCTTGATCAGTGAACCACTAATGTATTTTTAATCCAGTTTATTAATTACTAAGGCCGATAAAGATTTTCTGTCTTTATCTTCCTGTGTAAACTAGAAAACTGACTAGAAATAAAAAAAAATTAAATACACTTACTAATAAAAATATGCACAAAAAATGCAAATCTTATCATAATTCAATGTAACATACCTCATTTCAAAGATGGAAAAAAGCAGCAATAAATGCTAGGATTTCTGTTGATATTATGCTTGTAGTTTTTATGCAATTTAAAAAAGAATACAAAAATTTCAGTGAATCAGCACATGAATATAAAACACACTGTAGGAAAGCAACTGGATAAATAATAAACAAGTAAAAGTAACATATGTTATAAAAAATCAAACATGTGGTGATTATGTGGGTGTTTAAACCATGTATTATGCTAAACAATATACACATTGCACAATTAGAGGAAAGTATATGTTTGAATTAAATTTGTTCAAATATAATTGATAAAGTTTAGCTTATTATAGTTAATTTTTAAGAATATCAAACCTAAATAAGTTATCCTAAAAAAATCTATTCAATGATTATTCATAATCTCAATCAACTATAGTGACTTCCTCTAATTAATTGCTTGCTTTACTGCAATTATTTTTTATATCAACAGACATACATGAAATGATTACTTGAATATATAGACATATAAAAGAAAACCTTAACATAAAACTAAACACTCTACAATATTACTAAGATACTCAATATCCAAAGTTTCAAAACATTTGAACTGGCAACAAATCTGTGTGCAATTACTTCAATACAACATAACTATGGAATAATAATATTACAATGAAATGGTATTTTAGACTATGTCTTTGGATTATCCATTTTGATTTTATCATGAATATATCTGGACACATTAACTTATTCCTAAAAGATCATTACATCACATATTTTTGATTCAAATACTACAGACATAAGTGTATGGCATATTAAACATCAACACAGGCTAATTTCTGCATGAATTATTTAATATCACTATTACAGTCTTCTTTAATTTTAACTATTACTATATTTATTTGGGTGTTGTGACTAATAATTCTTATAACATCTGTGATCCAAAACCATGATGCAAAATTAATAAATGTTTTCTTTAATACATGTGAAAGACATTGTTTCTGACAGATAAGCCATGGATATAATGAATAAATATACAGGTCACATTTTTCAGTTCCATTAAATAAATCTTTCAGTAGTATATCAATATTATGTTTTGATATTCTCAATAGTATTATTGATTTTGTTTATAAAATATTGGCATTGTATTTCAAGGTATATATGTATATACTGGCTGTAGAAAGGAGTTAGCTATTAACTGAAAGGAGACCCTTTGATTCCTCTTGGAGGCCTTAAAGGAACTGAGCAGGGCAAATTCCTAATGTCCACTTCATATGTTCTTGTCATTGCAGCTGTTATTACTATGTGATTATTCATATAGTATATGAACATGGGTGGGCTGCTTACCAACACCTATTAGCCAGTGTGGTGAGTTTATTGGCTTTTTACCTCTGAGTTTAAGAATATTTTTTCCAATATATACAATCATGACAGACAAAAATAAATCATGAAATAAGAAAGTGTTCAGGGGTAATGTGGAGAAGAGAAGCTAAAGATAGTAAAAAATAGATTGAACTCGAAAGACCTTCATGCAGTGGAATGATAATGGTTGATGATGATGATGTATATACTTGCTTTAAATTTTGATGAACAATTTACAAATCTTTAGAGAAATAAGAACGAACCCTTCAAATGTTATGGGGCCATATTTCAGTTATTGTTTACATCTACATTAATGTTTTGTGGTTCTTAAAGGAAGATGCTAACTTTGTTTTTTAATAATCCATGCTATGTAAATCCTTAATTGACAATTTTATGAATACATATATTGTGCTTTCTTTTATAGTAAAATATTGGTTAATTGTATAGATTTTTTTTGGAAACAATAATATATATATAAACTAAAAGAGAAGTTTTTCTACTTTTTTTGTGATATAAAGTTTTTTATGGTTCCCAGCCAACATGCTCGAGGTCTAGGTTTTTTATAGACTTTGTTGAGAGGTTATTGTTATAATAAATAGTCCTTTTTTTTCTTCTTTCTTTTTTAAATAACTTCAATTATACACATACATACTTATAAATTTATGTCTGCAAAAATACAACTACCAATTATTTATTAATATGTAGGGATAAGCAGAGTTATAATAATATTTTCAAAACTCAAGATGTTTTGATTTCTTTTATGGGTATTTAAAACATACTAAATCTTAATGTACTTCCTCTTTTTTTTATTTATTACTATTATTTTTTTGAAAATAAAATAAATCGTGTGCTTATTTTCAAAGACAATAAAATAAAACCAAGTCAAAATCATTATTTCAATTACAGCATGACCTTTGTCATTTATCTATTAGAATTTAAGGTTTGCAAACTACATCAAAAGTAAACATGTGCATGTTTTCTCTTTTTTAAAATTATGAGTAACTACTCACTTTTGATAAATTTAATATCTCACTAATTTCCTAAGAGTACAGAGGAGAGCAAATTAAAAATCGCTGTCTTTTCTAAGAAATGTTTCTGCTAAATTAGGAAATAAACTGAACATCATATAGAATTTTATCAAAATAATGCATCATATATTGAAGTTAAGTAAGATATCATTTGGCAATTCCAATCTTAATAATCCTCAAAGCCGATAAAGAGTTAAAATTCAGATATAAAAAAATTTAAATTATCATATATATATAAGATTGGATGTGGTCTGAATACCCCTAGATAGTACAATATATATATCTTAATAAATTCATAAAATTTTAACAAGCTTACAAAATTAAATAAAATACCTTAATAGATAATATAAAAGGAATAAAATAAATTACGATAAATGATTTTAAAATTGTTGAAATAAATGTTTTTTAAAGTTTTCATAAAAAAACATCTTGCCCTGATATGTCTATATCTTTAGCTAGCATTTATATTCAAGATATGTATAACTATCCTTGTTGAACTGGTACTATGAAATTATCCAGTGGTATTTTTAAAATTTGTATAATTATTCAGCTGGCAGATGGTTCTCATTTTCATTATTCTTTCCTTAAGCAATCAGTCACCAAACATTAATGGTAGGTACACATTATCATCGGCATTGATAATTTTATTTAATACAGAGTTTATTACATTTTATGAATATAGTTCAAAATGCTTCCTAGAGATGACTATATAATTTATGGTAAAGCTAATGCACATGTTTTTATTAATGCATTTTCTGTGGCTGTTTCAACAAGTAATAAGGCATAAATCAAGAGTTCTTTTTCTGGTAATAACAATTTATATTTAGTAAATCATTTCTTTCCAGAACAGTTATGTATAGGTCAAACATAGTTATAGTTCACAAAGTGAAAACTTTTTCCTGACATTAATATTATGAATTATATTTTGATGATGTAGTTTTCACTACACCACTCTCAATCAAGATAGAAACATGTTTCTATTCACTTTTAACACCTTGTGGTGGAATGTAATCAGAGACATATGACCAAAGACCTGTGAAAAGATCTATGATTACCAAGGTGTACATTTCATGCTTAACCAGTACTCATCAGTTGGCACAGATTACAATATTTTATACATATCTTTATTCATTGTTCAGTACGTATATAGAGATAGATAACATATTACTACAGTTTAATTGATGTATCAAACATCAATACTCTCACAACTTTTTAATGCAAATCACTTGATAAAGTATATTAATAATTTTATTAGTCATTTATTAAATTAGAGATTATTCAATAATAAATCATGTACTTTTATTATATCATTCTCATACAAAGTAGGAACTAATTTCTATCCATTTTAATGATGATGTGGAGGGGTGTAATCATAAACATATGACCCAAGACATGTGAAAAAGACCTATGACCCCAAGATGCACATTTCATGCAGAACTACTATTCATCATGTTGGTTCAGACTGCAATCTCTTACACATATCTTTATAATTATTCAGTATATATATATTGTAACGATCCGGAAAATAGATACTTAACATGATCTGCACTACAGGGCGCCATCTAGGCATTTGAACCTAGAAAAATTTATAAAGTAGGCAGATTAAGTCAAAAAAAATTTTTTTTTTTTTTTTTAAATTTTGATTCCGGTCATTAGCCCAAGTCACTAGCTCAGGGAGTAGAAGAGATTTATATTCATAAAAAAAAAATTCTTATCTAAGAATAATTTAAAAAAATAATAAAATAAGCCACTGCCAGTAATTAACATACAAACATTTATTTACGCACATATATATATATATAAAATTTAACATTATTATTTTAGTATGTTTATTTTAGATTTTAATTTGATTTTATAATTTAAATTTACATTTTAATTTTTATAATATTATAAGTTTACATTTTAATTAAGTTCGCACAGATAGATTTATGAAAGTTTGTTTTATAATGTTGAGTATAGATTGTTACATAGATTACACGGTTAAAAACATTTCAAAATAAACATAAACGATCAAAATACAAAATCATTGATACCGTCAATTACATAGGGAATACAAGAAACCCAATGGTGTTCATCATAAGACACCATATTAACACCAATAACTTAAAAGACATCCGAATAAATACATCTTAGATACTCACCATAAGGTATTATTTACCGAATGTCTATATATTTTGATCACCTATGAAAACCAAAAACATAATTAACCGGTAATGAACCCATGCAAGCGTCTCGACCCAACTTAAATTTAATGCAATTTTATTTATGGGTGTCGAGTATGAATGGACTACATAGATTTGCATTTGAAAAGAAAATATTCAATCCTTGTTTAACCTTAGGCTAAAGGTTCGCAGTCAAACCAAACTTCAATCCATCTGATATATTGATGTGTTCAATGTAATACGAATACGGCAGCACAATTAGGTTAAGAGAAGAAACTGCTTCTCATCAGATAGGAATATTACATCTATAAGACAAGAAGAGCAATAAAAAAAACTCCATCGAAAGGAACAGCATTCTATGTCTTATAATCCCCCCTTCCATAGGCAAAACGGAAGTGTGTGGCGTATAATAGCGATTCTGCCCATAGCAAATCTCGTACTACATCTACTAATTACACCAATATATCCAATCCATTGACCTAATTCAACTATGAAACGAATAACCTAAGATTACCCTCCCCTAATATAACTTTACAAATCTATATAGCCATTCACACCCGACTTAAGTTTAATATTTATATAACTAGTTTAATGAAAAACAGAAATCATAATAAAACTTAAAGAACAAATAAATAAATAAATGGAAATGATTTTACAAAAGAAATACATTAAATAAAATTATAACTAATTAAGAACTAACATTGGTCAGATAGGATTCTATTTGTATTATTTAAATATGGAAAGTTTTTAATTTAATGTTCATTAATTATAAAGTTCTTACGGTTTAAAACAGTTCATCTTTATATGTTGCTTGCCATTTGAACGTGAATTCCCATGCCATCCAAAAAAGATTGGTATTCCGTTGGCCGTTTTATTCATCTGGAAGTTTTTTACTCCAGCTGGTCCTCAATGTAGAAAATGATAGTTTATTTCTCTTTCTTCCTAGCAGAACTGAAGGGATTGAAGAGTGCATCTTTTCAATCCCTTCTCCTTCAACTCCACACTAACACATATAGTCACATCGTAATAACTAATTAATTCTTTTATTTTCAAACCTTTCCTTTTATAATAATTTTGTGGATTAACTCAACATTATGTCATGATGGTGAAAACCTTTTCATTGAGGTCCAATTTCCCAATGGATTTTTTTCATTTGCTAAAAGTTTCTATTGTTTTCCTATCTGACCGATGCTTATACATTTAAATGCCCAAAGGCTAGTTTACTAATTAAAATAATCATTTTCATTTTACAAAAGATTAATTAATTTGTTTTCAAACTTAAACATATATTTTTATCTCTAAATCTTTTCTGAAAATTTAGTTTTAAACTACTCTTTTTTTAATAAAGTTTTATTTTAATAAATATTTATCTGTGCGATTTTATATATATGTGAGTTTAAGATGATTTTTTAATTTTCAGTTTTTAATTCTTAAAAAAGAAATTTTTATTGGCGAACTTTTTTTTTTTATGTTTACTAATAAACAATAATGTAACGTACGTATGTGCCCATTACAATATATATATATATAAGTAGCATGTTACTATAGTTTTTAATTGATAAGTGTCAAATACCCTGCCCTCACAAGTTTGACATAAATCACTTAATGAAAATATATTAATAATTTTATTCATCATTCATTAGATTAGAGATTTTTCAATAATGAATAATATTACTGTAGTGTAACTTTCACTACACTATTCTCACATAAGGTGGGACTGGTTTCTATTCATTTTTACCACCTTGTGTTTGGATGTAATCATAAACATATAACCCAAGACATGTGAAAAAGACTTATGATCCCAGGATGCACATTTCATGTTGAACCAGCACTCATCAGTTTGCGCAAACCACAATCTCTTACACATATCTTTATAATTGTTCAGTATATATATAAATAGCATATTACTACAATTTTTAATATAGAAATGTAAATATGCTACCCTCACAACTTTGACACAAATCATTTAATGAAAGTATATTAATAAGGTTATTAGTCATTCATTAGACTAAAGATTAATCAATAATAAATAACATTTCTCTAGTGTAACTTTCACTACACCACTCTTATAGTGGAGGGATGTAATCATAAACATATGACCAAACCCCTGTAAAAAAAGATCTATGATTCCCAAGATTCGCATTTCCTGTGAAAACAGCACTCATCAGTTGGCTCAGATCACAATTTCTTAAATCTTTGGCCATTGTTCAGTATATATATATGTAGATAACATACTACTCCAGTTTAATTGATAAGTATCAAATCTGCTGTCCTTACAACATCGACACAAATCACTTAATGAAAGTAAATTAATAATTTTATTAAGCATTCATTAGCCTGAAGTTTATCCAATAACGAACAATATTTCTGTAGTATAACTTTCACTACACACTCTCATATAAGATAAGGATTGGTTTCTATCCACTTTTAACACCTAGTGGAGGGATGTAAACATATAACCAAAGACCTGTAAGGAAAATCTATGTTCATAAGATGCACATTTTGTGCTGATCCATCACTCATCAGTTGGCCTAGACCACAATCTCTTACAAATGTCTTTATCAGTGTTCAGTATATATATATCATATTATTCTCTAGTCAAATTAATAATAAAATTATTAATACACTTTCATTATTTGACTTGTATCAAAGTTGTGAGGACAGTATATTTAACACTAATCAATTAAACTGTAAATTTGTTTATATATATATATATATATACACTCAACAATAAAAAGATAAGTGTAAGAGATTGTGATCTGGTCCAACTGATGAATGCTCGTTGTCTGAAATGTGCTTCATGTGGATCATAGATCTTTTTCACATTTTTTGTCATATGTTTATAAGGTACTCATACATTTATGGCACCTGACTGCTTGATGATTCTGGTTTTCACCAAATACACATCAATATATCATTTGTGCAGCCTAATTTACGACTAATACTACAGCATTGTTGTTGTATCCATAACAGGCTGCCTGATGGTGATGATTTCTACATGTATATAATGAAATCCTATGCTCATAGTCTTGCAAAAGAATTATTCAACTGAGTACAATTGACAGATCACTAGTGTATGATTTGATGGTGGTCATATTTTAAGGAAACTAAATTCTTAACATATGTACTTTAAAATAATTGACTTAAAGTGTATTTGAAGTAGTATTCCATAGTAAGAATTGTCAGCTTATCACCCACATTTTGGTACAATTTATAACTGCACACTAATTGGAAAGGTTATGGTGAAAAGCACTGTTCGACTGAGCTCATATGAAAATCCATGTTTTTACATGAATAGGTATGAGAACAATGAAATTGCAGACAGTGAAAAAAATTGGTATAGGTTCAATGAATTGCCAGCCATAGAAGCTGATGCAGTTGCATTTTTTCAGACAAAAAACGTCCTATCAGACTCAAAGCTATGTGATTGCAGAAAAATCATGGTGTGAGTGAATTACAGGATGTGGGAATTCTGATGAAAGAATTCTGCTGTAGCATACTTTTTAAAAAGACAAATTTATGACTGTAGTATTTATTTTTGGAAAGGGTTTAAAAAGAAGTCAAATATTAAAAAGCAAACCAAATCCCCTCCCCCATAAAAAAAAAAGAAAGTGTTTGTTAAAAAAGAAGTCTTTAAAGCTTTATTAAAAAGCAAAAAAAAAGTAAAAAAGAACTCTATGATAGTGTAAATGTTAAAAAATAAAATGTATGGCCATAGTATTCTAGAAAAGTGTTGTTGATTATTAAAAAGCAAATAAAACCTCCCCCATTTAAAAATAAAAAAAGAAAGAAAACATTATAGAAAAATGTTTAAAAAAAATTAATTTAACATAGTATTATGTATATAGGTCAGTGTTGGTGGCCCAGGAACCATTATATTGATGTCCGTTTGGTGAATAGTAGTGCCATCAAGTGGTTGAGTGCCGCAAATGTACAAATACCAAATTTTACATCCTTCCACAAAACCAGTCTCTACTTCATGTGAGAGTGGTGCAGTGAAAATTGCACTACAGCAATATTATTCATTATTGGATAATCTCTAATCTAATGAATGACTAATAAAATTATGAATTAATGTTAGGTTTCTGTTGACAATTTTTTTTAATTATTTCAATCTTTTCACTAATTAGAATTAGACTGATTATTTTATTTAAATGGAACAATAAAAGGAATGTGTCTGTCTTTTTCATTTAATTTTTTTTCCAATATTTTCCTAACATGTTTGGTTTTTTTAATTAAATTACATAATAGAATATCAAAGATTTCTTTAACCTTTTTTGGTTCAATAATCAATCTGTACAAGATTAGTAAATTCAATTTTTTTTTTGTTACTGACAAATCTACTTATGTGAATTTTTTTAAAAAAATTTAGTTATATAAAGCCCTTTTTGCTTCTATCAAAGCACCTTTACCTGGATATATTTAAACCAAATAAAACATTCTTATATATTCCACTTATGCACACATATACATGCACATTCAAAATAAATACTATTAAATCAAGGAATTTCCCTTTTAACCAATTATTTTTAATTTTAAACCAATTTTGAATAACTCATCACAAGCTTACTATATCATCTATGGATGATAATCTTTTGAGGCATATGTTTCCAGTACTACACTATAATATCATAGATCAATCTTTAAATTTAATTTCTGCTTGATTAATGTCATATCTGACCTTGCCTTTAAAAGTGGACTATTCAAGATTTCTTGCCAGATTGACTAGCACCGGTCACTATCCAATGGAGATATATCCTTCATTGGGGTTCATGCACAAAATCCAAGTGTTGCCAGTAAGGTAGGAAATCTGCCATTAAATAGTCAGTCTTTTTGGAGGTATGGCAGAGAGCAATTACTTCTGTCAACCCAAATGACTGAACATGCTCTCCAATAAATGTTCTGCTATCAGCAAAGGTATTTCTCTAGTCATTATTGCAGCATTCATGCAGTGAGGCAAATTCATACAGGAACTGGAAACTCCTATATCCACAACCAACTTGAGGCAAGCTGTCTAAATGCAGCTGGAAGAGTCTGAATTAGAGCCAACTTGATGCAAGCTGTCCAGTACAGTCAGAAGAGTCTTACCAGAGCTCACGAGGCAGGCTACTTATTTAGATAGAAGTTAGTTCCATAACTTGCCATGACTACCTCAGCATTCAATTGTATAAACTATATTTATTCATTTTTTTTAACTAACATGTGTATATGTATTTTTTTTAACTAATAAATTGTACATGTTAATTGTTGAGTAATTTTCATTATGTGTCTGTTGGTTTGGAACCGAACCTGTAAACCTAACCAGACACAACAATTATAATTGTACTTTTAATTATTATATCGATTTATACTAATATGTTACACGTGATATATATTTTGTAATCATATACTCTTGATAATCAACAAAATGTATGTTGCTATTTAAAAACACAATAAAAATTGATTGCATACTATAAATATTTTTATTCAAGGGTATATTAGTTAAGCAAAGGAAAATTGCCAAACCTTAAACTATATATATATTCTTGCACAAGACACCTGTCATTGTATCTCTACAATTTTTTTGTCACATAGCATACCTGCTATTATATTAAATCAATTGATACAAGTTTCATTTTACATAAACCTATTATATATATATACACACACATTACAGCCATAATGTAGTGCTAAATAACAGATTTTTTTGTATATTACAATGCTTTGTACTCACGTACCATATCACAAATAAAGAAAGAGAATTAAATTAATAAAATATTGTTTGACTCTTTTTTGTGTGATAAAAACTGTAGAAATTCACAACCAATAATCAGCTGCCACTTAATTTAGTGAATTATTTATAAATCACTTGGTATTATAGATAAAACATTTTATTATTAACATGTTAAATAAATTGGTTTAACAATTTTCTATGTTAGTTGAAATGAAAGTAAACAGATTTAAAGCAATATAGCGAACTAAAAATGGTTATTTTGATTTCCTTTTACATATCCATATATTTGGCACTCCATAATCAGTGAGATGAAAGGGAAGTTAAAAACAAGTTATATCTATTACATTAAAACATTTTTCCTTTTAAGAAATCAAAAAATAAATATTTTAGTTACTTCTCATTTTTAGAACTGAAAATATAAAGTAAGTAGTATACCTATATTCGTTTATCACTTTTAATACATATTTTATCTTATTTGTAGTGATATAAAAAATATATTTTAACATTTTGAATTTTTATTCATCATGAAAAATATGTGATGTTTTTTAATTATATATTTCTAAAATTATAATCTCTAAAATTTGGCCAAGTGAAAATATAATTCTACTGTTTGCCAATTTCAGAAAATGGTTTGGATATCTCTACTATCTATATATGTGAATATATTAAAATGAAGACTCTTTAGAGTAAATAATGAGAACATATGCTTTGAATTCTTTCTTTTGTATATTTCTCTTATAATATTAAGATCAACAAATGTATAAAGTAAAGAATTGAAGATTTCTTCTACTACCTGGATTATAGCTGAAGACTCCCACATAAATATCAGTATAATATTAATGTTATTAAGCAATATATGTTTACACATACACTCATATATGTACGTAAACATCTATTATATATGTACATATATATTAAGTAAAAATTTTATATGAGTAAATAATGCAAACATGTATTTTAAATCTTTTCCTGTAGATGTCTGTATGCTGATAACATCAGTATTGTACAAACATTTTGGTTGGAACACATTATTATTTAAATAGTGAAGGGTAATCAAATGATTGTTCTCGGTATGAATGTAACAATTGTTTGAATAATCTTCACTACTTAGACAACAGCAAATATGGTTAAACTGAAACATATGTAAAATTTGATAGTATTTATAGATATGGAAGATATGGTTGTAAAATAAAGTTCATTATTAACTTAAAAGACATGATCTGATTTTTTTAAATCCTGAGAATAAATAAATTGGAAAATTCCAAATGTCAACTCCATATGTTCTTAAGGTTGTAACTGTTATTACTGTGTATTTATTTACATAACAAATAAATGTGGATGGGCTGTTCATTAACATTCATAGTCAGACATTGTGATGAATTTAGTGGGTTTTACTTCAGAAAACTTCATAGTTTTTCTTGTCAAATGCCAAATATATTGATGTTTCTTAAAAGTAAAATGAACAAATGTTTGGATGAATGGTCATTATTTTTATATCTACAATTATGATAGGCAAAATTATAGTACAGCCCTCATTTTGAACCAAGCTATAAAGTTGTTAGCTAAAGAAATAGTTGGAAAATTAAAACAGATAGGCAAATAATTTCTTGATTGCCTATCTAAGATTCCATCAATGATAACTTTCATTTAGCTAGTGATATTCAAGTGAAAAAATATTGTAGGAATTAGAAGAACTACCTAATATTAAATGGACAATTATCAGTCTTTATGAAGTTAGAAGAAATATAAAGAAAAAATTGATTTAAAAAGATGGGCATCTACTGTACTACAAAGGCTTAAACATTGGTAATACATGTAAAGTAGGATTCATTATATATAAAAAGTAGAATATTGTAGAGATTGATAGTATATCAGACAGGATGGCAAGGGTTCTTATTTAATTTAAAACCAGATACCAAATGCAGATAATTCATTATCACTGAGGTGAAGAAGTAGTAGATTTTTACTTGGATGTACAAACAATTTTTAATCAGACTAAAAAATATTTTTAAATTACCATAGTAGACTTTAATGCTAGAATTAGTAAACAAGTGAATGATGAAAATGCTGCAGGTAAATTTGGTTATAGTGATCGAAATGAGATAGAACAGGGATCTGTGATGTTTGTGGAAAAAATAAACTTTATATTTAATTCTTTCTTTAAGAAAAATGTTAAATGGACATGGAAAAATCCAAATAAATAGATTATATTTTGACTAATAAAAAATATGTATTTCCATATTGTTATATTCTTAATAAAAACAACATATGAAGTGATTATCAATTAGTGAGATGTAAGATACAAGTAAAAGCAAAACTAAAAACACAAAAATTACTAAGAAAAACAATATTCACAGTTGATATTCCTAATTTTCAGGCACATTCCAATGAATTTAAATTAAAATTTGTAAATTATTTTTAAATGCATGCTTCAGATTTGAACAAATTCAATAGTGAGATAACTTGTATACTTTTAACTACTACAACAAAGTTAGGTGTTACAAAAAAGAAGCAATTGACCAGGAAAATTTTTATAGAACTAAGACAATTTATAAAGAAAAGAAATAATATGGAAATGTATAAAAATAATGCATTAAGAAGGATTATATCTTGAATTTTGTAAAATGATGTAAAGGAATTCACAATGATATAAAAAATTATAATTGTGAAGTAGCAAAGAAAGCTATTAAAGAGAATAAAAATCTGAAGAATGTAAAGCAACATCTTGGTATTGGTAGGAAACTTATTTCTGCAATAAAAAAGCTTGAACTATTACTAAAAAAAGAAATGACATCATGAAGGTATATAACAATAAAGAACAAGAAAAAGTACTTCCTACGACTGCTATATCTTATGAATTGCCTGGGATTTTAATAAAAGAAGTGAAGCATACAATTAAATTTATAAAGAAGAAAAAAGCTCCAGGTAATAATGGTATTAGAATTGATATCTTAAAAAATGCAAAATGTTAGTAAAGTTATATACCAATTGACTAAATAAAAAAAAATGTACCATACAATTGGGAAAATGCAATATTAATACTAATATTTTAAAAATAAGATAAAGAAGATATTAAAAACTACACACTTATCAGTCTTTTATCATTACCACCCACCTGTAGTGAACTTTGGATTTTAACCAATCAATCAAACAAGCTACATTTTAAAATGGTTTTAGTACAGGAGAATGTATCCAAGTTTTGAGAGATATTGTAGAAAGGATCAATGAATAAGAATTGCCATCATGCTTTGGATTTGTAGATTATGAAAAGGCATTTGCTTCTACAAGCAATTCGTTAGTGATTAAATAAGTAGGTCATCAAAGTATAGACCCAGAATATTGTCATATTTTAAAGAATATTTGTAAAAATGCAATAACACTAATTAGAGTATATAATGATAATAGATAGATTAACAATGAGAACAATGTATGAGACAATGAATCCATATCTCCAAATTTTTTGTAAAAGTTTTACAGGAACTATTTTAGGGATTAAAATACAAAGCTAAGGGAGTAAAAGGAAATAGAGACTATTTAGGTCATTTAGATTTTGCAGTTGATGTAGTTGTTTTTGCAAATAATGCTTTAGAGATCTAGAAAATATTGCAAGAGTTACCAGATGAAAGCAAGAGTGTAAGACTAAAAGTAAATGTTAAAAAGTCTAAAGTAATGTTCAATAGATTTTCTCTAAAAAAGAAAATGGGAGTTGTTAATGATGTGATAGAAGTTAACAACTACAAATATTTGGGTCAGATTATTACTACAGATGGAAATATAATGGATAAAATTAATCATAGAATTAAACTGGGTTGAAGTGCTTTTGATAGAAATAACTTAGTATTAAAATGAAATAAGCCTGTATGTTTGAAAAGAAAGGATTTTAATAAATGTATTTCACCAGTGCTTACATATGAATCTGAGACTTGGACATTTAACAGGAGAGCAATACAAACACTTCAGACTACTCAATGAATCATGGAAACATGTATGTTACAAGTAATAAAAAGAGATCAAAAGTTTACAGGTATGAATACAAAAGATTTACTGACATCATTATGAAATAATTAAAACTGATGTGGAGTTGGTATGGATATATTTCTAAAAGAGATGATAATGGATCGACAGATGAAATATTAAACTGGATTCTAAGAGATTGTAAAAGACCTAGAAAGAGAACATATATGAGATGAATGGTTGAAATAAGGAAGTATCTCGAAGTGATATGGAGAATTGAGACTAGAGATCTGAAAATATTGATTGATTTTGGCAAGATCTTCATCCTGCACTGACTGGATTGATAATGCCAGAAAAAAATAATGAGGAACTGTAAATAATGTTTAAGCAAACAAAGATTATATGTGTGTGGGGAAAAAAACACCATTGATTTAAAAAGTGGGTGTATATTCTACTGTAAAGATAATTAATACTTCAATTTAACAAAGATATTAAATGAAGATAATTGAGATTTACACTTTAACATGTTCTTATTATGACAATAAATTAAGTAATTTTATATAAATAAGCAGAATGCTTTTAATCAAATCAAAATTGTCAAGGGAAGTTTTAAAGTTGGAAATGGAAGATGATAGAAAGATAAAGATTCTTTTAGTAAATATGATTGTAGAAATGAGAGAATACAAATTGTAAAATTTGCAGAAAATAATATATATTATAATGAACTTTTTTGAAAAAGGGAAGTGGACATGGATATATCTAAAAAAAAAGTACAGCAGAATTGAATTATATTTCTATTAGAAGAAAGTATAAATTTTAAGATTATAAAAATCTTAACAGATTCAACATATGTAGAAATTCTCAATTAACAAGATGGAGGATACATTTTATTGCAATGATAGAGATAAAACAATTAAAAAATATAGTACTAACAATTGATAATCATAAACTTCCAAAACCTTTCAAAGAATTTTAATTAGAATTCACAAAGCATTGTAAAATATTAATAGATGTCAGAGATGAAGACATAAGTATTCTTCTTCTAAGAACTGCTATACAGACAGAAATAAAAAAACTGACGTTTCACCAGAAAATTTTCAATTGAGACAAACCAATATATAAAAAAAAATAAACTTATTCATGGAAAAATTAAATCATTTTATTATAATTTATAATGTATATTTTACAAAAGTCATTTTAACAATTTGCAAACAATGCCCACTTTCTCATTTTAATGCCAATTTATAATTCAAACAAAGATAGTTATTTGTATTTTAATCCACATTCTTAAATGCTAAATAAATCGGGCATTAATATTTCAAAAAAGTGAAACATTAATATTAGAGGCAATTTTTGTAACTATAAATTGAACCAGCTTAAATTTTCAAATAATCAAGATAAAATTATTAATTTTGATAAATTCATAAATAGATTGTGGTTGTTAAACATAATGATGAGAATATAATTTTATTAACATAAAATGAAGTCCACAAGGTGTTAAACGTGGGTAGAAACCAATCCCTACCTGGTATTAGAGTTGTATAGTGAAAATTAAATTATAAAAATATTATTTATTATTGGATAGTCTCTAATCTAATGAATGACTAATAAAAATTACTAAGTTCAAATATGTTACTTTGACAATTCCTAAGTAATATTTCAAGAGCATTTTTTTAATAAACTTGCAAACAATTCTTTTTTTTTTCATATTAATGTCTATCTATGGGTAAAATAGAAGATAATCATTTTTATCTGACTCCTACATTCATAAATCATAAATAAATTGGCATTGATATAAGAAAGTGAGCAGTATATGCAAATTTGTCTAAAAAATTATTCTTTGTAAATCTGGATTGTTAATTATTAATACACTTGGATTTAATTGCCCATAAATAGTTATTAACCTTAAATATTTAATAGCTCTGTTTATTTATGGACTTGTTAAAATTATTAAAAATGAGTGTGAAAATATTTAAAAATAATCCACTAAAAAAAATGAATGCCTATAGGGCTGTAAAATGAATCAAAAATAGTTAAAAGATGATATAAAAAATTATAATGCCAAGTTATCAAGAAAAGCTGTTGAAGAAAATAAAAGTCACTAAAGTATAAAATAATATCTTGCTATTATCAGTAAGTTATTTCAGCAAGGAGGAATAATATTATGAAGTATGTGGAAAAATTCTACAAAGAACTATAAAGTAATAAAGAAGATGAAAACAAAGTAAATATATATAATTATATTATCTGAATTGTCAATTATTTTCAAGGAAAAATGAAATTAGCAATGAAATCTGTGAAAAAAAGAGAATATCTTAAAATAAACAGGTGATGAAATAGAAAAACTATCACCAAAAATAGTGCCAATTGACTTAATGATAAAGTATATTTAAAAAAATGCAATGGTAATATTAATATTGAGGATGAACAGTAATTATTAGAAATTACATATGTATCAATCTTTCATCAATTCTATACAAAATCCTTGCTAAAAATATTTATAATTATATCTACAGCAAACATTGGACTTGAGCAATAAAAAAAGGAAATTGAATTTAAAACTATTTTTTCACATTCAAATATTACGAATGGTTCTACAAAAAAGTAATAAGTTGTCATTGTGATTTGGATTTGTGTAGTATGAAAAAATAATTCACTCTATAAACATTTCCATGGTGATTAATCTTTGGCCAACCAAGATATAGATCCAAAATATTGTCACATTCTAAAAATAATTTATCAATAAGGAACAACAATGATTATATTGTATTGTGACTGTAATAAGATTATAAAAAACAGTGCATTAAAGTATATAAGAGGAGATGTTAAAAAAATTTTAATACATATAAAGATTGATATTGATAAAAGGAATATCTTCAAAACTTTTTCTAGTTTTATAAAAAAAAACATTTTCTGGATTAAAATAAGTTAAGAAAATAAAAACATAGAAATTATTTAAATCTATGATTTGCATGTGGCATGATTGTTTTGAAAATAATGCTTCAAAAGATCAAGAAATGCTATAAGAGATATCAGATGAAATGGCAAAAAAAGAAAATAACAATTAATAATTATGTATTAGAATAAATAAACAACTACAAAAATCTTGAAGTAAAATGAATAAAATTAACTACAGAATTAACCTTGGAAAGATGGCTTTTAATTTAAATAATTTTATTTTAAAAGAAAATATAACTGTATGTTTGGAAAGAAAGATTGGTTTTTAAATAAATTTGCAATATTTCATTTTTTATATATGGATCTGAGATAGATGTTTAAAACAAGAGCAATATAGAGCCTTCAGAACATAAATAAAATATAAAGAGACTTGAAAGAATTAAGAGATTAAAATAAAGCTGAGCTGGATCTATTGCTAAAAAAGATACATTAGATCAGGGGTGTCCAACAAGTCGATATGATCCACCTGTCGATCGCAAAGCCATTTTTGGTTGATCGCGAGACCAATCTGGCAAGAGCTGTTCGGTAACGAGTGAAACAAATTAAGTCAAGATTTTCAAGTTGTTTTTTTTATTTTTGTTTTTGTTTTAATTTTTTTTTTTCAATTCTAGATAGGTGAAGTCCACTAAGCCGTATCATTATTGAAAATAATATTTTTAATCTTGATTTAATGTAGCTAATTTGAATTAATAAATATTACTTATGTTGCTTTAATTCCCTCAGACATGAATTTTTTGGCCCGTTAAATAATTGTTATTTTTTACTAGGTAGATATATAAAAATAGTTTATATTTCACGCCTCCCTTCACTTAGACTACGTCTATGACAACAAGTTGATCGCAACATATTTTAAAAATAAAAAGTAGATCTTATGAACACAAAAGTTTGCCACCCCTGCACTAGATAAAAGGTGAATTTTTAAACTGGAATCTAATAGATTATTAAAAAAATTATATATAGGGTATATGAGCACAGACTTTCACACAACCCACCATTCTCCAGTTATCTAATAACACTATACACTCAAGCACATATATGCTGAAAAGATAAATAATCACCAATATTCGTATTTCATGCTAAACCAGCTATCATCAGTTGGTCCAGATTATCATCTCCCACACATATATACTATAAGTGCTCAGATATATATTAAGATAGACAATCTTCATAGTCTAATGGACAGGCTCCAATCTACTACACACTCCAACTCTTCAACCATCCATCCAATTGAAAATCTGATGATGGAATGCTCGAAGGCCACCCTGAAGCTGAGATTCTTGTCACACCCATGTTGAACTAAGGTCAATATGAACTCTACATGTACAGGACTAATCCATTAAATACATATGCAAGAATGGGCATGAAACCACATGTAAAATGGATGAAATAATGAATTTTATTGGAATAATGTGGAGAAGAAAAACCTTGTATCAAAGAAACTGGATTAATCATGAAGAGACCATCATTCTAAAATGTATTGATAATAAATGAAAATAATGGTTGATGAAAGATATATTTTCTGAAAAAGGATTTAAAAGTATACGATAAAATAATGAAAAGTACAAATGCAAAAAATTAAAAATCACTGCTTATAATACCACTGATTATGCAATTTGAATATTAGAAAACTCAGGCACAAACAAATAGTTTATGTTTGATCATTGACTATTTGTAAAAGTGCTAAATTCCATTGGATTTGGGTGTATATGTTATCATTCTTTTGTCAGTTCTATAGATGATCCTTTATACGGTCATTACAAGTAAGCTAAAATTAAAAGTGGTGTTAGAGTACAGTAAATTATGTGTATGTGGTTAAAAAAGTTTTTAAAAATATCAATGAATATGAATTATCATTTTCTTTTTGATTTGTAGACATTAAAATGAGATTTGATTCTATAACCATTTTGATAGTGATTTAAGCTTTAAAATGTATACCCATGGTATAGTAAAACTCTGGAAACATTTATACGTATATTTACAGTTGTAGTACTAATATCATTAGGTTCTTTATTACTTTTTACAATGCTTTTTACAAACCACTATTGATGGTTTCGATTACCCCAGCAATCTTCTTCAGAATGATAATAAAAACAATACTAATACATGTATACAAATATACATGAACATGTAATTTTACATTATATATATATTGTACCAAACCCCGGGTCCACCTTGACGGCCCACCAGTGGATGCTCCGGGGATGGTTCGCTTGCGCCCACGTTGGGCGCCAAAGCGTAACCAAAACACTCGAGCCAGCCACGTTGGCGCCAAAAGCTGTAACCAAAATCCCCGAACCCGTCCACCCTGATGGCTCCAAAGGTGGTAACCAACCTTCCATCACCCCTCCAACTACCAATCATCATGCCGTACTTGTTGCGGCCTATAAATGTAACCGTAAATTGTGTAATCTCAACACGTAACGTAAGTGCACTAGGAATTACAACCTTGATCACTGATCAACTCTCATTGCACATTATCAGCTATTAAGAGCTGTATCCAAAAGCATATCATACTATTTATTTTATGCACAAAAGACCACAATCAACATCTGGGCAATTTACTACAGACAAAATTAATGAATTAACCTAACTTTTTATAATTTATTTGATCGCAGCCAGGGTATACCGAGAAGACCTATCATAGTATATTATAAAACATATTAACCAAATTATAAGTGCAATTTTATCACCCTTAAACCTCAATTTGCGTTTTTATGGTATCGACCCTATGGCCGACCATGTACAAGATAGCGTAATTTGTGGAACCACATAAGATTATGAAATTTAAATCATCTATATGATTTCTAAGACAGATGCTAGTCCAGGTAAAGCTTTGCAATTAATAAACATGAATATTGGGTTCTTTTATAATTTAATATATCATTGAGACTCTTATTGTATTGACGAATGAAAATTTAAAAATGTTAGGTAAATATTTAATCATATCATTATTGAATAAATCTGTTCACAAGTTTAATAATTAATTTGTATTTTATACTAGAATCAACTACGCAAAGCCACAATGATGGAAAAGGTAAATGGGATTTTATTGTACCTTACCAATCATATACTACCAAAGACGAAAAGCATCTTAATGTTTTCTCAAAATATTAATAAATTCTTATATCATGTAGACAATAATATGTAATTCAATGTATGCTCTATAATGTGCTCTATCCAAAGTTTATGATTTCTGATGTTATGAATGACACATAGCAACGGCACAGTAAGTTTAATTATAAATCAACTTTTATTTACAAACTTTATGAACAATAAATAGTTAATTTCAATATTTTAAATAAAACATAAATAAACAAATAAAATAATTAAATGATGGTTCAATAGACTTTCTTCAATACATCTCACAGGTACAGTATTTAAAAACCTAATCATACCTTATTTCAATCTAATATAATGAATATTGAGACAATTATTAAATTCAGCATTAACTTATGAAATATTGAACGTCATTTCCAGATTCAATAAATCCCTACTGTATACCTATAATAATATAATAAATAATATGATGTTTGTATGTTTTAGCTATAATGTAATCATTAATTAAAATGAAAATGTAAACTTACACTCCGGTAGATAATAATTAACCAACAGTTAATTATCATGAAGTACTTGAATAGAATGTCCTGTTGCCATTTATCAATCTAACCGATAATTTATGCTTACAAATGAAGAAAATGATCTGGCAGATTAACTAAAATACTTTGCCCAACTTATATCTGTGAAGCAAACATATTCCTGTGGATGTATTCATCTACACGTAGGAATTAAATAATACTAACGTTTTGCGTATTTAAACACTATCATAAAGTCATATGTATAATCACACAATTCCGCGGATTAACCACTGGCGCAGGAATGTGTGTAAAATACAAAAATGGCAATTAAAATAATCTGCGGATTAACCACCAGCACAGATTACAACCCTTTAACATTCTAAAACAACATTGTAATTTACTTCACATTAGAGTGCAAAATCATCCTCCTCAATTCTTCTGACTATTCAGAATACACTGACACTTTAGCACATGTGGGTTCTTGCTTAACAATATGTCACAATCCTCAGGACAACTAATGTACTACTTATCTTGCTTAAAATAAACATGTGTAATATAATATAAATAATATTGGCATGGGAATATAAATCTGGAAAGAATCACAAAATATCTCACAAAGATTACTAGTCTCATGAATTCATTAAGCACTGTTTAAGCTTTTTGCTATTCTTTTGAATAAATATTTTATTCAACCCTTATTATTTGAATCAAAAATATAACTTATAATCATAAGTTATATAGATAAAATTAAATAAATGTATTATTTATCAAACATATAACATTTACGGTGTGTGTGTGATAAAGCTAAATGTAAAGCATTTTATAGTTCAAATACATAATTTTAGCAGATGTGTGTATCATAAATTGGATTGTATAGCATTTTATAATTCCTAATGTGATCCGTGGAATCCATGTACAATGTGTAGAATAATAATTATATGAGGTAATAGCTATAGCTGTAGTTAAATTCCATACATGCAATTCTATCCATTTTGATTAGTTATTAAAAGCAACATTAGATTAACGATTTGGTGGCTCTCCAAACATGAAACAATTCTAAAACAGGATACAAGAATTTAAATAAAATGTTTTTCATAAAGTTATTAATCCCTACATCTCTCTATCAAAAGTGTTCCAAGTTTATCCTATCCATGCAAGTATTTATTTATCCATTGCGTTAATCCAGGAATAACCAATTACAGCAATTAATTTATTCATTTTAAATAGACGATACAATTATAAAAAAACTTTGATTAATTATTTGAAAATGTTTATGATCCAAGTGTTAAACAAATTAATTAGCAAATATTAATGGCATTGTAAAGTTAAATATCAATCAATATTATATTTTATCAGAATTAAAAAACGGAAATATTAAATATTTTGATAGCTTTAACGCTTTACTTTATTTTAACTTAAACTTTCTTTTTTTTTAAAAAACAAATTTTCATTTTCATAAAACTTCTGTAATTAAAACACTGATTCAAATTTTCCAAATTGTAGAATAATAAATATTTCAAAACATACCAAATTCTTGTATTTAATTCTTTCAAACTGGGAAGCTCTGACATTTCAAAATGGATATTGAAAGCTAGTGATTTGATTCAGTTGGCCAAACGACTTGAAAAGATCTTTAAGTTTTAGTGATCATCTTAATTAGATACCACTAAGTTATTTTATGTTTATAGCAAATTTTGTGGTAGTCTATTTACTTATTAACGGTTTCAAAATCAGCTCAGCAAATTTTACACCATTTGCCTTTACCGTTTCTGTTCTTCTTCCCATCCCAAAAGACAAACTAACAGACGATATTCTCCTAGAAATTCGCGCTCTTTTCTTTTATTACATTGAGACGCCTACGTAATTATTGTATTTATTTAATAATTTATTTTAATTGAACAAATGGTTTTATTTTAATTCAATAGAAATAATAATTTAAGATTACTTTAAATAAATAAAAACAAAATATTATTTTTAATAATATTTTACCAAATTTTAATATGTTGTAAAAATTTTAAAAAGTTAAACATTCTGATATGAGTTAGCATATGGAATGAAGCAAATTGAAAATTATTAAAATAATATCAGAAAGTAATCTGTTCAAGTGCGAATCAAGCCAACCAAATCACCAAGAGAAGAAAGAGAAATTTTTATATAAGTTACATCAATTAATATATTTTCTACTAAAATATATGGTTACAGTTTATATACATAATTCTATCTTACAGTCACTATTTTTGTACCCACATATATCTTTATATACCTCTCTATATAATTATTACATTTTTCTACATTTTAATTTTTTTTATATTCTATATTTATCAATCAATACTCCCTATAATCATATATATTTTTTATTTTATTTTATTCTTAAGTTTTTTAATATTGAACTCTAACATTATACATTCATATTTTTATATTTTACATTATTATTTATTATATCAACATTCAATACGTATAATTTTCTTTAATCTGTAATATTATTTTTTAATATATTTTTTACCTACAAAATGATATTAATATAATATGGATTTGGCAATGCAATAAAAGAGATGAAGTTATTTACAGTTATATTAGAATGCATGATGAGAGTAAAAAAATAAACAATGGTAGAAGATTTATTCCAATCTGATTCAATCTCTCCAATACTTTTTACAGCAGTTTTGTGGCAATACTTTGAGAAATAAAATGGGAGGCTAAAGAAATAAAAACAAATGAAGATTGCTAAAATCATTTAGAGTTTTCACAAATAAAACTTCAAACCGCCTATCAATATAATAAGAACTATCAGATAAAAGTAAAAAAACTAAAAATAAATGCTAAATGCGCCTAAAGCAATATTACTGGTATTTCAAAAAAAGAATAAAGATTGATAATATTGAATTTAAAAAGTTAAGATATATATATTGATTAGATTGTTAGTATATATGTAAAAATAATGAATGAAATTAATCATAGGGTTAGACATGGATGAAATGTTTTTATAAAAATAACATATTAAATTTGCCTTTTTTAAAAAAAAATGATTTAATAAATAATAAATAAATCTGATTTAATAAATCTATTTTATAAGTGATTACTTATATAATTAATGATTGGACATTTAAATAAAAAAGCAATACAAAATCTTTAGATTATATAATGAAGATATATTGTTTTAGGAATAACAATAAGAGATCAAAAATGAAGTAAAAACAAACTAGTACTAGTGACATCATTGAAACAATTAAAAAGTTATGATAAAGTTGGACTTGACATGTTGTTAGTAGCTGATAATAGAGAAACAACTGGAGACAAAGTAGGAGCCAAGCATTGTAAAATATTTTTAAAAAACATGAATGATATGAGTTAATGGTATTAAAAAGTTTTGGGGAATGATTTAAAAATAAGAAGCCATAGTTAAAAATAAAATAAAATAAACTTGGAGAGATTTTTATTCTTTAGTGGTTTGAAAATGAATAATGTTAAAATAAAAGATTTTTCATGGCTGAAACATATACCCACACTTTTCAAGTTTATCCATGCATATTATGGTTATTATGCATTTGCACCAATTTTTTGGTTAATGGGCCATTTTTATTATGCAGATCGCAGAAGATTACATTTATATCGTATCCTGATTGAATAATCACGCACACACCCCCATTACTATAGAATGGTGGATATTAATAACAATAACTAACTTCTAGCTCAGCCAAATTAAATTTCTTCCTTATACATAAAATTTTATTCACTTCATGTCTAATATACTATATTAATCTTAATAAATTATTTAATAATAAATAATCATGAGACTTACTATTTAATCATCCAGTAATGTACACCTTTTTAACATTAAGTATATATCAAAAAGTATTCCCTCAATGGCATAGAAATATCACCAAACACTAGTCCAGTAAAATATCAATGATCCTTTCATGACTCACAATTAATATAAGCAAATTATATTTAGCATTAAAATTTCCTAGGTTAAATTTAATTATAACACAACATAATATTGATCTATTTATTAAAATAATTATACTTCACTTCTAAATTAATATTCCTAAACTTAATCTACATCTCCCAACTGTAAAGAGGGATTTACTTCCATCTAGTTACATTTAAAAAAATAATAAAGAAACAGATATGCTAATCAATTCTTCTCTTTCAAAATAATGAATTGAATACTCTCAAAAATTGATTAAATCCTAAATTAAAATTATTAACTAATATTGATCACTATTAACTATCATGAATAAATTTAAAATAATATCTTATCATCATGTATTATAATATAATTATTTTTATTCTTATATGGCATACTAGTTATCGTCTCATTATGATCATCAAGTAAGATGATGACAAAAATGAATTAATTAATATGTTGGATACAACATCAAATATTTTTAATAATCATAATATTTTTCTTATTTATTATTTTACTTTAGATTATGTGCAATAATACCAAATATCTTTAATTATTCCAATATATGTGTGGTCAGGATGATGAATAATGACTTGGAAAACAAAAAAAAGACACTCTCAACACATTCTTAATTTTAAAAACATTAACATTTTATTACAATAGTAATACAAAATTTAAGAAAATTTTACTCAATTTATATTTACTTAAAAAAAATATTTAACATATTACATAAAACTTAAAAATTAACAACAAAAAAATACTTATAATAAAATAAGTCATTTATATTTCATTTTGAAAGTATTTCCAACTAGAATATATTATCTTCCATACTTTCCTCTATGAATACTAAGATGCTTCTTAATATTTTCATATTAAAATATATCAATAAAATATACAATTTGTATTTAATCACATTCTAAATATTTCACAAACATGTTCTTTATTTTATCATTACTTTACTTTTAATCTTCCTACAATATTATGATTTCATTATAATTCTATAACTTATTATACTTTTCCTATGTTTATTATTAGTTATAAAATAAACATTTAATTGTTTAAATATTCATTAAAATATGGCTGTTTTCTTTGCAATATCACATCTCTTCTATTTCAGACTTTCATTCTGTATTTTGATCTCTAATATTCAATAGAAACATTCATAAAATCTTTATTTTTACATTCTTTAAGCATCCTATTTGTTCCATGTTTAATTCTTTTTGCATTAAATGGATTTATCTTATTATCATTTTAAAGTTAGCTATTATCATTGCTTAAATCTACAATTTCTTAATATGATGTATATATTAATGTGATTTTTTGTGACTACAAGTGTGGGATGGATACCTTATAAAATTATAATAAAACAACAATATCTTGGATTATATAACTTAAGAACATATTTTCTTTTGTCCATCTTAATTTCTATCTAGGTTTCTATTTTAAGCTCTTACAAAGTTTTGAAAAAATGTCCTTATCCATATATCACAAATATTCTAACTTCCTTTATACTTTATCATACTTATCATTGAATCCCTACCACTATAAGATTTCCCAATAAAACTACTTTCCCGTACCACTACTTGACATTTAACACTCCTTATAAAATACTTATCATCATACAAAATATTATTTCTCATTTCTTAAAGTAATATCAAAACTTATCTTTACTCTTTTCATACTTTTAACATAGCAAGAAGATTTATAAAAATACAAATAGTTTATGATATAATTCATCATAAATATAATAAGTCAATTATCTTTAACTTATATAGAGATCAATTATATGTACACTTTTATATGCATTTTAAGATTATAATAAATACACTCACTCTTCTATTATATACCTTTATATAAATATACACATAATAAATATTACACATATTTATTTTACCTGATTCCTGGCTTAAATAATTTAATACCAATATTTTCTCCTAAAAAATAAATTAAAGTTACCTTAGTCATAATATTTTATGATTATTATTGATAACATTCTTGTAGATATAATTTATTATTTGCATTAAGAATCATAATCAAAAACAAAACAAAAAATTTGATTTTTCTTTTCTTTTTTTTAATACCCAAAATATTTAAATCTAAAAATAACAACATATGAACAAATAATTATAAATACTTACTACTATTTTAAAAATTATAGTTCATATACTAATGTAATAAAAACAAAAAGTTTTCTTCAATTCTTTGAACTAAATTTAAAAATCATATTTCCAGGGAAGTATCTTGTTGCTATGACAATGGAAGCAACTGTTACTGAAACAAAACAACTTTCTTTTCTTCCCTTTCTCTCTCCTTTGTGCTCTTCTCTATTATTTACAGCATAAATGGAAACATAAAGAAAAATCCAAATATTTATCAATAATAATAAGTTCTTGTATCAAAAGTTTATACTTCTTATACCATTGATAAAATTCCTTAACATTTACTAAATATTTATTTTACTATTTAATAAAGACATTTATTATATTTTTCAAAGTTTCCTTTCTTTCTAAATACTTTAAAATATTCGCTAGTAGAATTATAAAGTTCTCAGATTTCACTTCTGAATATTTCATCTTTAACATGTTAATACAATTACTAATACTTAAACAATATTACAGTTAGTAGATATACTTTAATAAAAATTAGTCTGCTCTATATCTGTCTTCTTTTAAGCTATTATCATCTAAATAAAGTCATAAATAAATTTATATCTGAAAATGTCAATAGTTTTACTAAATAGATGGAATTATTTTTGTCATCACTAATGATTAAAGTTAGTAAAAATGTTGTTTATCATTCTGCATATAAAAATTAATAAAAAATAAATTCCTTATGTCTCCTTTGCATTTTCTGTAGGCAAAACAAGGTCTCTTATGAAAATACATTTTATGTCATTGAATGAAGTTTTATTTTCTTTCATTTATCATAAGTTTATAGTCAGCTCTTGTAGTATACCAATGTGGATAGTTTGGGCTTTTTATTCCATAATGAAATTAGTAAATAAAGTTCTTAAAATATATCTTATGCTTTTTACAAGTTATTATTATTTCTTTTAAGCTAAAATAATAAGATTTCAGTAAATTTATATTTAAAATTTTTAAAACAAAAAATATAGTTTTATTTCTTGAAAATTTGTTTAATTATCTACTCATTTATTCATAGGAAAAATTTCATAATATCTGATTGGTTAATTACTTCCAGATGTTTGACAAAAAAGACTTTTAACTAATATTATGAAATTAATATTTTCTTAATTTTAATAATGCCAAATTTAAATTTTTCTTTTAATAATAATATACTCTATATTTCAATTTCAATTTTGATACATAAAGTTTATAATTTACATTATTATGATAATTATTGATTTAGAAACTCTTTATAAAACTGATATAAATAAAATACAACATTTATGATTTAAACAAGTAATAAATTCAATTCAGAACCATGAAGTAAATTTAGTTTATTGCTAAATGAATGTGTATATGTTTATATATATTAACACACACCTCACTTTTCATTTATTTCATCATTAATTAAATGATTTTAAAATAATAAATAGCAATTTTTAAATTTAATTATTAATAATTATAAAAATATTAACTTTTATTAATTATAACTACTGATTTAAAATTACCTTATATGATTTTAACTATTATTTATTTTTATTTTAAAATAACTAGCACAATTTTATTTCACATTTATAACTTAGGTTATATTTATTTAAAGAAAATTAACTCAAGTTTAATACTAAAGAAACAGTATATTTTAGCTTATTCCACAAATTAAATAACAAGTTGTCATTAGTTATTATTAATTAAATTTAAAATTTTTTATTAAAATTAACCATTACTTACAACCATATAATGATGTAGAAAAATATAAAAGCTACAATATATGTGCATGTTGTAATTTAATAAGATTTCATATATTTTTGCAAACGGAAATTATGTCATTTAGTTTTTTTATTTATCTTTAAACCAAAACTAGAAACATTTTTAATTTACTACATCTTTATAAGAGCTTCAGATCAGATGTTAATATTTTATTTGTGATAAAACCAGAAGCTCAACTTCCAAAATATTTTTCCAAATATATGTTTCTTCTATAAAATGTTATATATAATAAAAGATTTTTCACATGCTTTTAGACATAATTATTAATCATGTAACAGCTTCAAATAAATAAAGAAATAATATTGTAGGGTGGTGTTAAAATATCCTAATTTCATTATTAATAAGCCACTCATTATGTCAATTAAAATCTTAAATAGTAAATTAAAAATTATAAAAAAATATTATTAATTACTCCTTTCATTTATACTTTATTCAATGCAACATATTGTTTCTACAATTATTAGTTTCAACTGTTCAGGTCTCCATCAGAGCAACAAAATATTTACATATATATGACTACATAAAAAATGATATGTAATAATTGTATTTAAAAGCAAGAAATAATTTTTATTTTAATTAACATAATATAAAATATAACCTGGCAGGTGAATTTACTGTAGGTTTTGGTTAAAGACAAATTTATTCTGAAGAGGAATTTGTTCTTTAGTGCCTTAGTCATGCATGGCTTTTGATATGACAACTGGAGTGAATCTAGAGTCCATTTTGTAGATGGGCACATATAACATGGTAGGATCAAAACACAAGCCAAATAATAGAGTTTCAAATAATGTACGCAGAAGAGAAAAGAATAGCCTAATTAATAATTTTTAATTGGTCCTTTATACAGACATACTATGTATAGTTTTTGCCACTTAGGGATTTAAAGAATCTTCTCAATCAGCAAACCAGTGATTAAAATTTCTACCTAGCAAATTCATTAATTAAGAAATTCCAGATTAATTACCTTACTTAAAAATTTTCTAGACAACAATGCTTAGTGAAAATAAAACTATATTTTTGTTAAAACCTTAATTAAAATAAAAGGGATTAGAGTTGACAAATAAAATGTTATAGTGTTTCTAAACAACATATTTTATAGAAAAGATAATAAAACCTGGATACAAAGTTCCCTTTTTAAAAAAAAAATTGTTACATTAAAATAGACAGTTAATTTTAAGATATTTTTACTATTAGTGTGTTTATGCATATACTTAATACCACACTCACTAAAACACAACTTAAATAACAAAACACAACTTGAATTATAAGTAAATTTGTTTAGACAACCAACATACAAATTAATTTTTGAGATCTGCCAAGAATCTTAACAGACCCTTAGGGTAGAAAAAATGAAATTGATCATTAAATGTAAACAGGGAAATTTTTTTAAAAAAAGAATTGACTGAAATTGGCTAAAATAACTTTACTTACAATTAAATCAAGGTTATATTTCTTGAACATTTTTACTATCATCAGTCAATTGAAAGCACTCCCAACTAACATTTTTATTTATTATTGTATATTCTATCTATTGCTTCTTCCATTATTTGGTGTAATTCTCTCCATAAAGATGATAGTTTTTCTTCATTTGGAAGTGGAATAATTTCTGGTGGGTGTCTTTGGTCCAACTGTGTTTGATAAGCTGGTTTTTTCTATTATATTTTTTTAACATAAGTCTGATCTTCCTCATTTGAATATTGTGTTGCTGCTGTGTGAAATTTAGGTATATCCAGCCTTTTAAATTTGTCTGGAGGCTCTTTGTGTATATTGTCAAAGTCCATGGCTGTTAGTAATTCTTCCATTTCCTTAATGAATCTTTTATTGTTATTCAATATGACTTGTTGGATAACAATTGGCATATTATGCTGCATTGTTTAAGGAAAAGGCCATTAGCAATCTCAGCTTTGTGATCTGCTTAAAAACTGAATGTGAGTCTCCCCTAATACTGTTGGCTATTTGTCAGTGAGACATTGTGTAATATTCCATCTTGACTCTCTTCACTTCAGAATCTGCAAAATATTGCATGCCTATAACCCCTAAAATTATGGGTTTTATTCTCACGGTATGCTATCAATTTTAGCAGCTTTATGGAGGTAATTATAGGCAACTGTAATCTTTTACTTTTTCTGTGAGTTATGAAACTGGAATAATTCTTTCAAACTTTTGAGATCTGTAGAAAGGGCTTTCTTCTTTGTCTGCTTTGAAGATTTTTATTTGGATGCTTTTAGCAATAATCTAGTTAACTATTCTTTTTTCCTCCTATCCTTTCTATTTGTTATCTCTTTTTCTGGAGAGTTTACATTATATTCTGAATTCTTTATTTTTTTCACTCTTGGAGTAGCAATGCTTAATTTCAGTTGCTTCTATTCTCATCTTAAGATCTTTTATCTCTGCACTTGCTTAAGCAATTTTTTTGGTTGTTTTTTTCTCTTCTTTCCATATCATAACCATTGATGTATATACTGTTAAATCTTTTTATATGATCCCTGAATTTATTATGAAGACTTTCTTCACTATAAATTTTGCCTCTTCTTGCATTTTCACTTGATGTTGCAAGACTCCCTGAGTCTGTTTGCCTACCCACTTTATTTTTCTTCCATATTAATGATTTTTACCTTTCTGACCTTATATTCTCTTTAATATCACTGGTGTTTTTTATTGACCTCATTTCTTGTTTTATATTTTGACCAAGTTTTTCTCTTGATTCTTTACAAGCTTCCATTGCATCTATGTTTCATTTGTTTCTGCTACATTTCTTTTTTCATATCATCTAACTTTTCTATTAAATTATGTTTTATTAATTGTTGACTTTGCATTATCATTTCTTTCATTTTTTGTTTAATCTCTTATTGATTTTTGTTTAAAATTTCTAACATTTTAGGTTTTATCAACTTGACAAGCATTTGCATTTCTGTGGACTTGTTTGCTCTTTTGAAAACCTCAGGATTATTAAAAATGATGGAGCCAGTTTCTTTATATGCTATCTCTTCAGGTATTAAACTATCACTCTGCCTTTCAGTTTCTGTATTATAGAAAAAAAGAGCAAAACAAAAACATCTATTTTATAAAAGTAAACTTCTCTAATTTTAATACCCAATTTTCTGCTTTTGATAACAAATTCTACTAGTATTTAAAATTATTCTTTTTATATCTTATACACTCACTATTTATATAAACTTATGGTTTTAATCACAAACTTTTTTGATATTTAAATAACTATGCTTTTAGATCATGAATTCTCTTGATATTTCAGTGATTCATTTAAATAACAAACTCCCACTCCAAGCATTCCCAATTTCCATATGTATTATCATACTAGCATTGACTAACCTTTTTGCTATATGTTTCCTAATAAAAATTTGCCAATCATCCTACAAACATATTCTTCCAATTTCTTAAACTCTCAGGTATATTTTTATAATTGAACTTATGTGGATAGTTAACCATATTCAATCATCATCATGCTCTTAGTTGGCTGAGCCATTTAAATAATACATCTTATAAATTCCATGTGGGGAGACTATTTAAATATATAAACATATATTATGGCAAAAGTTGATAGATTACTGAGAACAGTCTCTTGATTTTTGGTAAAATAAACAATTGTCTTATTACTAAGAGTTGAATGTACTTGGACATTCAAAAAGAAGAAAAAATGTACCTAGATGGTGGAAATGTTTCAATGTCTAACCGCAAATCCATCATCACAAATCTTAAGTCAAACATAAAATGAATAATAAAAATTTAACTTCTTTATCATAATAATTAATTATTTGGCTTAATCTCATTTCTCAAGCTTTATTTTAAAAGTAATAATCTTTTTATTGGTTTTAATACATTTTTTATTACTGTTATTATCATTATTATTAAGAAATAAAATATAATTTGATTAATTATTTGATATTTCGTTTTATTTTCAGTTTCAAGAATCAACAAATAGTGTCATTCATAGTAATTTATACAAAACTTTTTATTAATTATAATCATGTATTTTAATAACACAACAAAGATGGGAAATATTACAGACACAGAAAATCTGGCACTATTCTTTCGAATTACTATCACCTGCATTTTATTGATTGGAATCTTACTAAATATCATTATATTGTTAGCAGTTGTATTTAATAAGCAAACTACCTCTGTCTGTGATCTATATTTTAAACATCTTTTAATCTGTCAGATTTTATATGGTATTTTTCAAACAGAAATTTTCATTGAATTTCCCACACTGTGTGAATCAATTGTGATAACAATAATGTTACTGCAAACTGTTATAATAGCAATCTACCGAAGTTTTGCCTTTAAGACGATGTGGTTTCATAAAATAAATAACAAGAAAGTTGGATTCTGTTTAATAATTGGATTATGGATCACGATATTTTTAGTAATATTGCCTTTCTGTATTTTTGGTTTTATTACATCTCACAATCTTCGATATTCTTGTGAAATTTCACAAAATACTAGTGATCCTTCTTGTCAAAAACATTTTCAATTAATAAATATAATCGATTATTTAGCTCATACATATATATATATTATTACTACTTTATTTTCTTTAAGTGTAACAATTATTACAATCTGTTACACTTATATTATTATTATTATTCGAAAAAGCAGAAAATATTTTGTTCAAAAACTCACAACTCCTTCACAACACTTGAATCAAAATTTTAGAAATCGAGAAATACAAATATCCAAAATGTCAGCATATTTTACATTAATATTTTATTTTACTTTTATACCAATTCTAATAAGCATTTTTTTAAATTTTTATAGTTGGAGACATGAATTTTATTTTTTGCAGCCATTTTTTGTGTTTAATTTAATTGTAATTAATCCTGTTTTTTATATCATCTTAAATAGAAGAAAAATTTTATTTTGTTTTATAAAATGTCAAAAATAAAAAGTTATAAATCATTTTCAAATATTTTGTACTTTTCATAATGCATTTTACTTTATAGTATATTAAAATGATTTAATTTTAATATAGTTTGGGTTTTTTTTTGTTTTTTAATTATTTAAATTTTTAATTTCTGCATTATTCTCTAGGTATTGGCTTGTTTACCAAGCATATGATAAATGTTTTTTTTTTAAAAAACTATAAATAATATTTATTAACGGTGTAGCCTCAACAACATGCGTATAAAAATGCGATAGTAGGGACCTCTACAGGTCTTAAACCACAAGCTTACTTTTGTGGTTTAAGACCTGTAGAGGTCCCTACTGTCGCATATTTATACGCATGTTCTTGAGGCTACAGCCTTAATAAATATTACTTATGTAAGCAATGTGCGTTTAAATAAATTTTATAATTAAAACTATAAATACATTTTATTTAAAAAAATAAATCCATAAAAACAAAATATAATTTAGATTTTAAAGTTTAAAAAGTACTTCTATGTAGAATAAAAATTTTATGAATATTGAATTAAGTTAATAATCAGTGCAGTTTAAAATAGTGAATTACAAACCTAAATATATCAAGGAAAACACAAAATAAATAAAAAAATTTCAAAAGTAGAATCACTATTTTTTAATGAATTTAATGACATGAATAAATTAGATTCTATGCAGTGGCTAAAAGGAATCACCCAATAAATAAATGTCTCTAATTTTATGGACTCTGTATATAAATATTTTTTTACAATACAAAAAAATCTAAAAAATATATTATTTTAATAAAGTACAAGTTAGTATTAAATTCTAAAAATTTATAGTATATTATATTATGATATTAGTAAATTCTATTTCTCATACTACAGATATACAACTTAGTATAAGCTTGACTATTGAATAGATACAATATAGTAGTGCTTAATACATTTCTATCCAGTGATCTCCTATTGATGTTCTCAGACTAGTTTTTAGATTATATCTTTTGGCAGTAAGATAGCAGAGATATATAAAGCAATAACATCTGGCATCTTTTAATTATTCAAACTTACACTAGTTGGTCCAAATAGAAGAAATAGAGTTAGTTTTTGAAAAACATTACACAAGCAGGGATTAAATAATGTATTGTTAGTTTAGTACTATATTATCATGAAAAAATGTAGTAAATTCAGTATATATGTGTTTGGGTTTTTTTTGTTCTAATAACAGTTATGTGGTAGTATAAGAAATAGTGATCATGTGATGTTTAGTGGTTTAAACCAATTTATTATTTGTTTAAATAAAGTTAGTTTCTGTTTATACTTTTGATATGCTATTGTCTTGGGTTCACAACAACATTTATTATTTACATTAAATTAAAGGTATACAAAATAGTTTCATACTTATAGAAATACATTAAAGCCATGCATATAATTGTGATTCCTGGATTAAATCACATCAACAGATAGATAATCATGTATTTACAGATACTCACTATGATATGTTATTTTAAGAATTATTTAAAACTATGTCATCTTCTATGATAAAAGATTATGTAAGATAAAATAAAGACTGCTTGTTATTTTGGAAAATTATTCATGATATTTCAGACTGCCCACTATCTTGTTATATTTAGTTAAGGTCCATTTGCATTTAATCTCATATAAAGGTTGTCTGTGAGAAAGTGGAGGGACATAAAAAGCACCCTTGTCTTTCTTCCATCTCAAGTTATGTCCTGGGTAAAAGGCTATAATTAGTCTAAATTGTGGATATTTTAATTATGTAATTAAATATTTAAATAAATATCCTTTTCATAATTTTTGATAAATATTGTTATCTTATAGTAGGAAGCAGTTACTACAAGTATAGTGTTTACCTTCCATAGTTGGCCAAAATATTACTCACTCATTTATTTATCCATTCAGTCACTTATTAGGCAATGTCAAATCATAGCATGTTTCACAAGAGTTACAGTAAGACACCTGAGATCATTTACTCTTGTTAGTCTTTTAGTGAAGTATCTCATTCCATTTGTATATAGCACAGTATTGAACATTGTCATTGTGAAATATGTATTTCTTATTTATTATTTATCCTATAAGAAAAGTTCATCTTAAAGTAAAT
Source organism: Epiperipatus broadwayi (assembly GCA_028023455.1). Lineage (NCBI taxonomy): Eukaryota > Metazoa > Onychophora > Udeonychophora > Euonychophora > Peripatidae > Epiperipatus > Epiperipatus broadwayi. Next base: position 2,643,475 of record JAQFVV010012544.1, read on the forward strand.
TAATTAAATTATGACAGGTTGTGTTATTTAAAAATAATGACAAGTATAATATTTATGTTGAAATAAGAGATAGGTAGATCTAATGGTAAAACATTCCTTAAATAAAAATTTGTTTATTCAGAGAATATGATCTGATGGGAGGGTGATTCTAATAACTATTTAGTAAGAGTAAAAATGTATTCTATATCATGTTATAATAATGATTTGCATTATAATTAGATTTTACTGCTATCTGATTGTATATCTCTGTAGTATCATTCATTCTTAAAATTTATTGTACCCCCACTGTGTCTAGCTGAATAATCTCTGACGATTTTGATTATTTTCTCTCCTTTTTCTTTCTCCTCAACTCCCTCTTCATCTCTCTTTCTTCTAGTTCTTTCTCACTCTTCTATTTTCTCTCTCTTTTTCTTTTGCTTTCTCTACTCCATTCTTATTTCTCTCTCTTCTTTCCTCTCTCCATTTCTCATAGGTTACAATTCTCTCTCTCCCTATCTTTTCTATTTCTCCCTCTCTGTCTTTTCATCTTTCTCTCTCTCTCTTTCTCTCTCTCTCTCTCTCTATATATATATATATATATATATATATATATTCTACTATTCCCTCTGCTCTTTATTTATTTTAAAAGGTCATCATTTTTTCAATCTTCTCTCTCTCTCTCCTCTCTCTATATCTCTCCTCCCATCCCATCTCACTCACTCATCTATCATTAGGTTACAATATATATATATATATATATATATATATATATATATATATATATATATATTAAAGTTATTAAGCACAAGCAGTTGATATATAGTAATGATGTAACATAAGCATTTTTAAAGTGCATCTGCCAAAGATTTTAGCCTTTCACATTATATATATATTGTGACCTTCTGAATAGGCACAAGAAACCAATTTTGAGTAGTTAGCACTGTATCAGTAACAACTGATTGCATTTAACTAAAAAAAATGAAATAACCTGAATTTTAAAAATGTTTCATTAATAATCCAAAACTCTGTTTAGAAAGTACTTGCAGATAATATTTGGAAGTTTTAAGAGATTTAGTATTTTTCTTTGATAAGATAATTAATGATAAAAAGGAGGTGGCTTATCACAAAAACTGTTAGGGTATAGGTTGAATTGATCCAGATTTGTCTTATTTGTCTGTGAGACAGCAGCTGATATTTGTTTAGTGATTTTCTGATTTATTTACTTATTGATACTTCAGTCCATAGCATAGTTAGTACAATATATTTGACTCATGGCCATATAAGTCTCTATTTTGGTCAGATTGGTTTAGTTTTTATAATACAGCATATATGTGTGTGCATGTATTTTTGTGCCATCTTACAACTTCATTTTTCCCTCATGTATTTTATTAAAATACCAAATACTATGTTTTACAGTAAAATATTTAAGTTTACAGTAAATATTGTTGATAACCACTTTAAATACATTTTGAGTGATTGATGGATAGATGGATCTATGAATATTAAACAGACCAAATACACTCTTAATTATTTTGTTTGCTGAATGATTATTTTTATGTAAGAGTGTAAGAGTATTTTTATTGATTCAATTTAATTTATATTATTTTAAAAAACAAAATGATTTTTGTTTTGTTTTTTCAAAAGAGAAAAGGTTGTTGAATATTTTCAGCTAATTATCTCAGTGCAGAAGATGGGATTCACCTTTTTTGAAGTTCACCTTTGGGGAAGTAACATTTGATTGGTGGAAAAAATGGGTGTCTAAGCAATAATCAGTAATAAAAGAGGGATAATTTACAAGAAAGTGGTCTGCTTTACAACTCTCTCTCTCTACAAAGTGACTCTTCATCCAAAATCAAATGGTTAATGTTCAATTAAAATTCAGAAGTATAATTTTTTAAGTATTAATTTTCTTATATGAAGTTAGTTTAAAAAATTTTCTTTGGAAGATAAAGAGAAGGATGGAAACATAATCAGCTTCAAGCAAGGTACATCACCTTACATTTCAATTAACTAACTTAGATTTAAAATCATCATTTAAAATGCATATGTGTGTCTATATTTCAAATTTATATTGCCTAATCTTAATGTCTAATATTAAAGAAAAATTTGAAGTGTGTGAATTTTGCTAAGTTATGGGGGAAATTATGTTGAACTTTTTAACAAAACATTCTATAGACTCTATATTAAAAATTTCTTCTGGCTATAGAAAAATAAAATTCAACTGGAAGGATGGGTGTATCCAACCTAGTATAACATGCTTTATAATTATTACTGAACAAGAAATATACCTAACCATTCATGTCTCTAGAATTAAGGAACAGAATGTGTGACTTATATAACTAATGAATAACTAACCTATATTTAATGTGCATATAATATAAATATGAGTAGAAGAGCATGAATATTAAATGTGAACATTTTCTTATTGTTCTCCTTGTTTGTTATTAATTTATTATTAAAATATATTGCCATTTAAAAAATTATGTAGACTTAAGTGGATATTATGAATTAGTCAACTATTTATCTAATGGATGATCTTTGATAATTTTATTACTAGTTCCTTGATAAATATAATTATAGTCAATGTTAATTGGTGAAAAACCAGTGTTCCTTTTTACATTTGAAAGATTAAATGCTGAGTTATAAACCTATAAAACCACAAATTAATTAAACAGTAAAGTATTACCAAAATATGCAGCAGTAAATGTCAATTTGTCATTATCAAAAAAGAAATAGATATTGAATACTTTGCATACTATATTGTTAGTAATTTCAATTAGCTACCTGCTAAGGACTTTAGAAACTGTTCTTCAATTGGATTCAAAATTTGTGTGTTATCTATCCTGCAGAAAATTGTCTATTTGTCTATTAACACATATTCGTTTTACATTTATTATCATTATTTTTATACATGTCCAAGAGGCATTATTTACAGACTGTACATATGAACTTTTATTTTCCCAGCTAAAGATTTAATTGTTTATTTTCTTGTTAGTATATGATAATTAGGTAGATCAATTTATTTGTCTTTATATTTTTTTATTTATTATTTTCTTTTGCTTCAAGATCATCTTGGATACATATAATATAAAAATTATTATACTGGATAATTGATCGTAATTTTTTGTTTTATACATGTATTCTATATGCTCATAGCTAGTGGTCAAAATATTTATTTGCTATTACGAAGCTAGCAGCTAATTTAAGAGAAGTATATGCATAAAAAGTTTTTTTTTTCTTTATGTTGCCAGAGATTATGAAGTCTATTTAATCATAATTATTATGCTTCAAATTTAAAAGATTTATAGTTTGTCATAAGTTAAAATTTTATTTCAATCTATTAGTTAACGTTAAATACACAGAAGTGTTGTTTTATTTTTGCTTTGCCACAAATGGTGAGATTTATTTAATAGTAATTATTATACTTCAAGTTTAAAATATTTGTAATTCATCAGGAATGAGAAATTTATTTCTGATTTATTATTTAATGTTGTTATATTATCTATGTATTGAATATGATTTGAAATTATTTTGTGCATTAGCATGCATGTGAGCCTGTTTGTTTATATAATTGTTAAATTTAAAGTTGCTTGACTTGTATTTCTCCCATCGGTTTCAGATGATGTAATATGCCAAAAAAAATGGAAGAATTAGGAATTTATCTAAGAGTGAATTTATTTTTTTAATGTTTAGAATGAAATGTGTTGAGTGTCTATAAAGAAAGAAGTCATTTATATATTTTGTCAGGGATTGAGATAACTCTACCTTAGTTTATTTAAATACTTGTCATGAATGGATTATATTTTCTAGATTAAGCAGTTGTGTATTATGATGATTATATTATATGAAGTAAAGCAGTGTATTTCCCTTGTTTTTGTTTTTTTGGTGATGAGACAGAATCCATGCCAGTGTTAAGCCTCTGAGTAAGGTTAGGGAGTCACTGTGTTTTGTTGTTTAGATTATTAGAGCTAAGAAAGTCTTTTTGTCCCTCATGTGTCCATTTTGGAATGTTTTCCCATAATACATTCATAGCTACGTGTAATGTAGTTTGCTAATAAAAATAAAAGGTAGGATTGATTTCTTTTATAGAACATCTAAAGTAGTAGTGCTAAAGTTGTTGGTTGGTCTATGACATCATCTGTATTATGATATTTTATTTTTTAATTTCATAAGCAAACCAATGGGATATAGCTGTGTTAATTATATTATAACAAGTGGCATAATACACTAGCATGCACAAAATACTATTGATCCTGAAGGTATGGAAAAAATCTATCACTGATTTGTAAGTCTTGAATAAATGTTTCAAATCATATCATGTTAATTTATTTTAAGTTTTAAAGCATAAAATCTTCAGAATAATTGATTTTAATCTGAATGAGTAAACAAAGATAAAGAAAAAAGAAAGTATAGCTAGTTAATAGAATTGTTCAACTGATTTATAAAGGATGGTGTGACCTCTTTCTAACTCATATGTGTAGATCAATATTGCATTATTTTAATATTTAGTTAACCCAGTGTTGATTTGTTTGATAGAATGTTAGAACTGGCTAATAGCATGTGTATATTTTGAATAAGAATACAAAGAAGTTTAATTTTATGTTTAATTATTCCAGTGTTAGTTTTAATAAATGTTAATAAAGCATATCAGAATTGGTTACTGAAGTGTATATGTTTGAAATAAAAGCACAGGAAGTTTATTTTAATGTTAATTACTCTTATCTTCATTTACTCCATCATGGATATTGGAATTAGCCAATAATATGTCCACATGTAAAGTAGAAGCATAAAATATTTATTTGACAATATAATGTGATAAATGTTTTATTTATTAAAAACTTGTTGAGAGTTATTCTTTTACATGCATTCATATTCTATGTTTTCACACACACATACACATCCAATATGATATGATTGCACTATTCCATAAATTTAGTGATGAAAATGTTCAGATCTGATGATGTTGTTTTCTTGATCCAAACACTATATAAAATGCTTGACTATTTGATGATCCTCTGGGAAAGTTTATGTACTCAGTCGTTAGTTAGATGGTTATTGAAAATCAAAAGATACCCTATTTCTTCAATTGTCTAACTACTACTTTATTAGAATAATGCTAAATTTTATGTCATTACCTTTTTTTATGATGGTAATTGATAGCTATTGTAAAGTATAAGTTCTTAATTAAGTTATGTAATAAAATCCCTGAGATATTCCCTTATTGTTTCAAAGTACATATTAATTTAGATATTTAATTTAATTTATTATGCAATAAAAGTTGAATAGTGCTATATTTTGTTTTATTTAATTTAAACTTACCACACAGTAATGTTGATTAGTACTACATTGTTATTTTATTTAATTTAAACCTATTATATGATAAAGGTTGTTTAATGCATTTAGATGATGGGAGGAGATAAAATTGAACTATAACTTGTTAATTTAAATGGGTGGAACTTTATCAATTTCAACTGCTTATTTATTGTAGAACCCAGTAGATATTTTACTCTTATTGGCCCACAATATTTCTTCCTGTATTTTATTTGCATTTTTCATATTACAGAACTTTGTAGCCTCCACTGTCCTAAGCTGTAATTGGACAGTGTTCCAAAAGTCTCAATAGTAATTCAAAGTAGTCATATTAGTAGTTTATTCTATTACCAATAGAATTGGAACCATGGGTATTTATTTATAGTAGATATAGGAATGGTGTTATGACTTTTGAACACAAATCACTTGATGAAAGTATATTAATAATGATATAAGTCATTCATTAGGTTAGAGATTATCCAATAGTAAATAATATACTTTTACTATACCAGTCTCATACAAAGTAGGGACTGGTTTCTATCCATTTTTATGACCTTGTGTAGGGATGTAATCATAAACATATGACTCAAGATATTAGGAAAAGACCTATGATCCCAAGATGCATATTTCATGTAGAACTAGCATTCATCATGTTGGTTCAGACCACAATCTCTTATGCATATCTTTATAATTGTTCAGTATATATATATATATATATATTGTAACAGTCATTCAATCCATCTTTGATCACAGAGAGCACCACCAGATCACTGCATACCTGGAAAATTTGTATACTGTGATCAAAAGTGGATGAGGATGATGGTCTGTGCTGACTAGACTCAGGGAGAAGCAAGAAATCTTAAATATTGTTCAGACAATTGAGAAATAAAAGCACTAAGACAAATCGTCAGCCAAATTAAATTTAAATAATTTGAAAATTTTATTAAGAATAACATAAAAGTTTAAAGTATAGATTTGTACACAATAAATATGATTATATCATTATAACAGGTGTGTACTAGAAAGGATAAATTATCAATGTTCTGGCAGACAGACTAATTTTCTAAAAGTTAATTAGAAAAGGAGAGAATGATTTTCCTTCAGCAGACAATCCATCAAAGCAATTCTGGTTTCCTTATTCAAAAGTTCTAAAATGAAAAGCAAGGAAAGTTTCGTGCATGAATCAACAAACCAGCATGGATGAGCATTCACTAGCTTATTGACTAATGACATCATATTGCCACAGGACTACTGCATGGACAAATCACATTTAAAATCATCAAGGTTGATCACAATGCATGAATCAAAACATTAAATGAATATGGTGGACTTTAAATTGTAAAATGGGAGAATCACTGAAATCTCCAATTTAATAAAATAGTGAAATTAGAAAATACTCTGGCATAAATGATTTCAAATTAATAAAATATGAAATCTATGATTTAAGGGAAACAGACATATAATATGGGTGAATCACCAACCAAACAATTGACCAAAACTAAGCTGAGTACAATAATTAAAGGTCTCAGTAGAAGACAGGTAAGTAATTATAAAACTAGTTATGTCTGCCCAAGCATTTCAAAAAAGTGGGATAATTAGAATTATAAATAAATTTACAAACTAAATTCCCAGTCCACACTCTGATGAATAAATTTAAAGCAAAAAGATAAATGATGAAATAAATCTAGCAAACAAAATACTAAGGTTTGACCTAGATTTTATAAGTTAATTTATCAGAGAGTGTATATGAGTTGAAAATATTAAGATATTAAATGCTTTAGCAGAAAGAAATATTCTATCACCTAGAATTTAACCAGGAATTAAGAGTATCTTCCTGCTGGTGATTTATAAAAGAAAGACAATTCCAGTTTTCCAATTCTGAGATATGAAAACAATACGGTCTTGTAGGAAATCGGTGAAATGGCACCATCGAGCAGTTCTTGCCACAGAATAATGCATCGAGACAAGAACATCATATTGCCAGTAGGACAACCCTTTAATATATTATCTTTAAAGCAATTCAAGATCAATTTCACATACAAGATAAAAGAAACTGAATGATGTTTACGATCTTACATAATCTCGAAAAGAAGAAACAAAATCTCTGACTCAGAAAAACTAAAATAACAATACTATAAACCGCCAGCTAAACGATTTGGGGTTTACAGAAAGCACAAACATGGCAATTTAACTTAATTATTGGACAATAAAATGCAGATAGGTGAGCAAATTAAATTTACAAAAGGCTGTTAAAGCATTTAGCAATAGTTAGTAAAATAAAGGAAGACATATTAAGCATATAAAACTCTAATCTTACAATACACTCTTGAATAAGCAAAATGGAAAACAAACTGGAATCTTAAAACTAAGACTCGAAGACACATTATAAAATACAATGAAAAGCAAATACAGATAATAAATAGGAGATTAAATAATTATTAAAACTACAGATTTATTTTTAGATTGAATGAAGATTTAACTAAAGACTATATCCGACTATACCCTGGAAAGAATAAAAAAATGTATTTACCTTATGGTAAAGCAAAGTTTGCGTAGTTTTTCAAAATAGTGCACACTTTTATTTTAAGTTTATATTTTCAGGTGTCTTCTCATTATGATGTTGGCAAGTGTAGAGGTATATTTTGGGATCTTGTTTACTTTAGACTTTCACAGCATGATGAAAGAGTAGTGTGGAATCAGAGATCCAAACTTTGTTCAATTAGCAAGGCATGTTATAAGTTATCATATGTATAGCAATGAATTTTGACATCTTGGGACAACAAACTTTTAAAAAGAAATTAAATGTCCAAGGTGCCAATGCAGTACAAATCTCGGCAAGCTAATATAATTGCAAATAGCAAAATTATAAGATGCTGAATCACAAAGAAACCAAATTAGCTTAGTCGAGCCAAGAATAATCTCTAATGTCCCAAATTTTTGGACTTATTTATACTCTCTCCAATCTTCCGTGTAAACTTTCTTGTTGTTCATTTCTACACCCTAGGGCAGGAAAAATCTCCATCTCCCACTCAAACTAATTAAGAATTCTAACCAGGGATTATTTTATACAAAAACAACAACAACACAAAATTAAAACTCTGCCTTTAAAATTAGAATATAATTAAAATAAAAGAAACAGGAATGTAATTAAAATGTTTGCTTGCTTTTAATTAATTTGATAAAAAAAAAAAAAAGTAAAAACAACAGTAAAATAAAACTATTTTAGAAATCAATTTTATAACAAAAAGTAAAATGATTTATTTATACCTAATCAAGTATGTGTGTTAATACATGTACTCTTATAAACAATTTTTAAATGGTTTCTTGTTAAAAATTTAATAAAACCAAAAGTTAGTTTTATTTTTGTGAAGCGGCATTTGATACTTATCCATATCAATATAGTTTTTAATTGATAAGTGTCAAAGACACTGCCCTCACAACTTTAACACAAATCACTTAATGAAAATATATTAATAACTTTATTACTCATTCATTAGACTAGATTTTTCAATAATGAATAATATTTCTGTAGTGTAACTTTCACTACACCACTCTGGGAAGAGATGTAATCATAAACACATAACCCAAGACATGTGAAAAAGACCTAAGACCCAGGATGCACATTTTATGCTGAACCAGCATCCATAAATTGACACAAACCACAATCTTTAAACATATTTATAATTTTTCAGTATATATATATTGTGCCCTTTTCTATAGGTCGGTAATAGTTCATAACAGTCAATTACTAAAAATTTTAAATTTTAGAATATGCTCTTTTAATACATTAAATATAGTTTGTCAATTATGTTATAAAGTACAATTTGAGGCTAAAGCAAATACGTAGTATATAAAATTGTAGCGAATTATTTAAAAATAGTTATGTAAAGCTTTAAATATTGTTTCATATGGTTGTAAAAGCTGGCCATATTAAATAACACAGCTATACTTATTAAAAGTATATTTAAAAAATTCGATTTTAATAGTTTAAAATGTATAATTTAATAAATGCTATATTTAAATTTGTAATCATATTTAATAATCAAAATTAATATAGTATATTTTTAAAATAAACTTTATGATGGTGAAAATTATATCTAATTCTATATTTTCTAAATTGTTCTTCCAAATTTTATAATTATATTATATAATATAATAAGTGTATCAATTTTATAAATCTGGGCAGAGAAATAGATTAAAAATCGTCTGTCAAAGTTATTAATCATGTGACTTTTAATGTATACTTTCACATACACGCTTGTTAGAATTTAATAACAAAGTTTATGTATTATAGAGTTGGATATAATGATTATTTATCATAGAAGTGAATATTAAAATATTACGTAGTTATTTCCAAATGCTTAAATGATGTAATAAAGACAAATACATTCGTAATATAAAAATTAAATATTTTATTTAATTAAAAATAGATAAATTGAATATTAAGAAATGGAATAAGTTATGAAATGTTATTTTAAAAGTTATTTTAAAAGATTAAATAATTTAAATAAAGTTATAATTGAATTAAAAGTGGTATTTTAAATAATATTTTAAGTTCATTACATCATAATTTCTAATTTTGAAATTCAATTCTACTATAAACTAAAAATATGTAAATTTGTTCTCAAGCTAAAGTAAGAATTAACCAATAGGAATAGGTATTCTTACAGACTATAAATATCATCGTAACTAAGTTATCAGGGGAGATTAATAATGTATTGAAACCGGAGAAAGGTAAATTATAACTATCAAAAAGATAGTATTTTTAAAACTTTTATTTTAGTCAATTTTTTTTAGTACTTTCTTATCGTTTTATTTGCAAAAAACTAATTGATAATTTTAAAAGTATTTTTTGCAAAAGAGAGTTTTAAAATATAATAATTTAGAAACTTCGTGGAAATGATTTTCTAATTTTTAAAGTACTTACCAGTCGTATTTTATCTAAAAATTTAACCTAAGCTTCGCAATAAAGGATGGATATACTACGAAATAAAATGGATATAAGTTGTAATGCTGAAAAAATATTTGAAATATTTATTGATACAGCTTTATTAATACTTCACCGGAGAACTGTTTTGGTACATAAAAAACCACAGCTCAGACATTATACGGAGTCTAAAAAATGTATTGAAATGTATTATTTATAAGTTTATCCAAGATTTATTTTTTAAATAGTAATAAGACAATTATATCTCATGAATCATTTTATAGAATATTATATTCAAAGGAGTAAAATGTTATATCCTTTCTGAAGGTAACATTTTTAAAAAATATTTTCAAGAATTAAAAAAAGAACCCAGGAGAATATGTTACAGAAGCGTTTTTTGATATTAAAATATCCAGTCTTAGAATTATTTAAAATGTATTTAGAAAAGATTTGTTTAAAAGTACTTGAAGTTTTTTTTTTTATTTTTAAAAGAGATTTATAAAAATACCAAACGAAAGTTTAAATATATCAAGAAGGAAACATATATAAAAAAGTGAACACATAGTTGAATAAAAGATGGATCCATGGAAATACAAATAGTACTTAAAAGTTTATCGAATAATTTTAAAGTTAAATTAGATGGATTGATGCATCGGATATGCAGAGAAAATTGGTAGAGAAGATTAAGAAGCTTCACAGGATTAATTAATATTATGATTTAATAATTATCATTCTAAATACTAAAACCAAGGATTATTTTCTATAAATTTTACTAAATGGATTAATAATTATTTTTATTTTAAACTTTAACGTGCTTGGAGGAGAACATTTTTTTAAAAACTCTAGAGAAAATAATAAACATTTTGGACTTATCAGGAACTATTGTCAAGAAAATATGTAATTATAGTTTTGATTCCTATTATTTTGTTAACCTAGTTTAAATTTAAATTTTTTATATAAGATTAGGAAAAACATAAAAACATTAATTTATTAATATTAAAATTTTATAATATAACAATCTAATAATTTAGCTAAAAATATTTTAATATAAAGTGTATGGGTGTGAATTTTTTTTATATCTGCAATGCTCAAGTGGATAAAGGAAGCCTACTGAACACGATGACTAGATAAAGGTTATTGGTAATAATAATATCTATTGATAATTTATAATGTATATTTTTTTTGTTTTCTTTAGATCATCCATAAATTGAAGGAATGAAATGTAAAAGTTTTTTTTTACTTATATGTACCGCATTTCATACAACATTTTAAAAAACATTATGAGATAGGATTGATTTGAAAATATGCATACGATGATTTTTTTTTTTTATTAGTGATATAATCCAACATAACAAATAATTATGTGATTCTTTTAAAATTTTCATGTTAGGATATTCAAATATTGTCTAAGTAGATTGTATATGATTAAACATATAGAATAATGAAGTAAGCAGACTTTTCTTGTGGAACAGCTAGATTGTTTAACTATTAATGAATTTTATTTATTGTTTTGTAAATGCAGATAGTTATTTATCGATGTAAGATGTGGAAAATCTTGAGAAATAATGTTGAGATAGTGGCTTGGAAGTACTTAGTGAACAGGAAACCAAGATGATGTTTTTAAGAAATAGGATGTTATAAGGAATGGAAATAATATTTAGTCTTTATGTGAATATCAGCATAGTTAACAAAGCCCTATGACTGATACACATTTTATTTGGACAGTGTTTATATTTCTTTAAATATTTGGTGTTCTAATAAAGCTGAAGAAATAGCTTTAACATCGTCCCTGTATTAGAGGATATTAGGCAGGTAAATGTCATACCTCTTCGCACTGTGCCATGATTTTGAGATATGTTAAGAGTAATACTCTAGCTTTCTTCCTTAATCCTATGCATCTGTTTTCGCTATCTTTATTTCATGTAACTGCATCATTCAGTAAGATATGTTTAAGAGAAATGATAAATAATTTAGAACTTAGGTTATGCTATCGTTTTGTATAAGATTGGATTATTTGCTTAGAAGGAATAGGACGTTATAACTTAAAATTGAAGATCCAAAGTAACCTAAGGAAAGAAAAGAATCATAGAATATATTTTGAATTTTATTTCGGAAATGAAATATATTTTTTTTTTAAAATAAAGTATCTAAACAAAGATATTTTCTTTAAAGTGATAATAATTTTAAATGCTTTAGTATTATTATTTTTTAAGAGAAAAATAAATATTGCATATTTTTAAAATACAATAGTACAAAGTAAATTATGTAAACAATATGCATAGTATATTTTTTGTTTATTGATTAACAGAAATATATTGATGATTTCACTTATATCATACTAAAGTAAGGCTTAAAGAAGAATATATTATGATTAGTAAACATTGTGTGATAAATACTAAAATCTAGTACTGAATTTTGGATAATATTTTGTGTAACATCTTTGACTTTGCAAGATGAAATTTTTTTAATATTTTGAGAAATCCATACTCATTATAAAATTTTGTTTTCTATAGAATGTTTTCTAAATATGAATTTTTAAAATAAGATAGTTTAATAATATTAAGGATAAAATGCTGTTGCTAATAAAGTAGATAAATATATTTGTAATAAGTTAACCATAATGAGAAACCAAATAGTAACATTTTTTTTTAATTTTGTCCTAAATCTAAATAAAGATATAATTGAAATATAAATTATTTTTTTTATAACCCAGTAGATCAAACTGTAAAGTAAAAAAGTTAAGGATATCCACTGTAAATAGTGTAAATAAATTGTTTATTTATTTGTTGTTAGTAATAAACTTTGTTAAATTTTGTTATTTCAAAAATTTTGTGTCCGAGTTATTTATTTCTCCACATCGCTGCATGAAATCACGATATATGCATAATAATCGAAACAAGTATATAATTTTGCACAAAAAGATAAATAGAGAATTATTTAAGAATTTAAATATTTTATTGGTATTCATTTAATTAAATAATCATAATCTTACATTATTTTATTGGTCATAAACCAGTTATCACAATATTATATTAAATTATATGCTATCAGTTGCCACACATATTTTGTTTGTCAGATTATTAAAATGCTACCATGTATTTATTATATCATTACATGAAGATATAAGATCATATTATATTATTTCATTATTTTATTATGGTAATAAAATTATAGTAAAAAGAAAAGTTATACAGAATTAGTTAAACAATGAAGAATATTATTATTGTTATTTATTATTATTAGTTTCAGTGTAGTAGATTATGACATAAAATCCCTTCTCATATTTTACTACCGTATTTTTATTAACTTAGAATAAACTTTATGAACCTGAGATTATTTTATTTGAGCTAGATTATTACAAATAGAAGATTAAGATTTAATTATTAGTTTAATCTTAGTGAGTAGAAGTTATTAAAGTCATAAGAATACTATGAGTTTGTTATTTGAAATAGTAATAAAGGGGGGATAGTGTTCTTATGCCATTGAGGTAGTATCCTGTGGGATATTGGCTCAATGTAATCTATCTTGTCACCTGTATTTTCACTTCAAGTCTCATGAAAATATTAAATATTTATTTAATTTATTTTTATAAACTGAATCTTATTCGTATTTTAAATTTGAGCTAGTGAAATATTTTAATTTTAATGCTGAATATTTTAGTTATTAATTATTAACTGAGATAGAACCCGTTTTATTTCATATCATATACTATTCTGAAGTGAGGATGCATGAAATTACAGGTTAAAATATATATATATGTATATATTGAAACGGAAACCTCCAATCCCTTTCCGTTTCACCATCAACCTAATGACCTACTCGTCTGAACTAGTTGCGAACCTATCTTAAATGTAGAAATGTCATATGTAAAAATGTTATATATAAGTCGAGCGGGAAAACTTTGCTACAATGGCCGCTTGAATGGCATCATCCATTTACTTACGAAAACACACTATAATTAGACAGGTTTGATAAAATTATAGCGGAGAAATGCTCATAAATTATTATAAAATGTTTTATAAAAATTCAGTCAATTTTTAATTATATTCGCTATAATATTCGTATGTGGATGGATAATTTAAACCTTGGAATAGCGGCAAAATGATTTATATACATATTTAAGTTAAAATAAAAAAGATATACTATAATGTAAAATGTTTTCTTTAAAATATATTTAACGGCTTTCTGATTTAATGTTTTACATATATAATTGAAACTAAAGTATTTTCTTTAAATTTGCTTTTTTTTAAACAAATAATTTGGTAAAAACAAATATGTTAAAAGTTATTTATTTCAGTAAAATAAAAATCCGTTTATAATTAAAAATGAGAATTTCGTGTAAACAAGAAGTCAATTAGTGATGCACCCGGGTAAAAAGTAAAATCTAGTTTACTGATTGATTTTTGTTTGCACAAAAGACTTTATCATTAAATCAGAATACCGTTCTTTCTGCTAGGCCTTAACATTCTATAACACCTAAAAAGGAATTTAATTAATGAAACTGAATCAAATTATATAATTTATATGTTTTAATAATTTTTTAAAGTAAATTAAATATAACACCTCAGAGACGTTATCTGTTGCAGAAATTGGATTATATTATTTTATTTAATTAAAAGTCAATTGGTCCCGAGGCAAACAAAATTCCAAAAAGGTGTTAAGGTTTAGTGGAAATGGATAAATAGGCCTTATTTTAAGCGGGAAGATAGACTCCATCTTGCTGTTGAATAGCTGTTAATATCAGAAGTCAAAATTGTTTAATTTTACCATGTCTGGCTAAAGTCAGGCAAGAATTGCTGCAATTCCCGTGATGGAACGCCGAGTTCAATCCATCAAATGCCGAAGCAACAACCACACCAAATAAAAGATGTCATAAGCCACTAAAAGAACTTGCCTTCATTCCAACACCATTTTAAATCGTCTCACAACTGAATAAGAACATGCCATAAGCCGCCAAAGAACTCACCTTCGTTCCAGCTCGAATCTATCCAGTCCAGCTATAGAACTATTATAATATTATTTAAAATAGCAGAGCTCTGTGAATTTCAAAAACAATCATTATTTCTTCAAAAACAGGTTAGCTAACCATATTATCGAAACTTCTTTCTAAATTGTTTTCAAATAATCTTTAAATTTTATAATATGAAATACTTTTGTCAATTTCTTTGTTAATTAATATTTTGCTATATAATTTAATCACTGCAGTTATATTTTGCTTTTCTTTTGCTTATTTTTAATTGTTGTTAATTATGCCTATGTTTCGAAACAGCGTGCACTTAATTACCAATATGTTTTTTTAAAAAAGATATCATTTAAAATCTCCGTATTATTATTTATATAGCGTCATTTCGTGCGCTGTTTCGAAACCCAAATTCATATTTTGTCATTTAGTAAATTAATTAATATAAATATAAAATGTGGCTTTTCAACCTTTAATTATTATATTACTAAAGATTAAACTAGCCTGGAGTGCAATCATAAGTATATTTTTTTAGTAAAGTATTCGTAAGTCCCCTATTAAATATACTTTTCCCCCTTTTAAAAGTTTAGTAGTTATAGATAACTAAAGAGATTGAACGGGATAAAGTAAAGTTGGTATCTATATATATTCCTGTCAGTAGCATATCGTATTTCTCATGCTACAGAAGAGTTGGCTCTTTTGATCAAGCTGATGATCTAGTGTTCATTTAATATATGATCTTTAATTTATAATATCCTTCGGCTTGGCGGATGTGGGAATTATTAATATTTTCTCATTGTGCTGTTCTTTTTGATATATATATGAGATGGAGCCACGGTAAGTCCAGCCCATCTTCTCTTATGGGTAGTGCAGTAGTGAAGTCTGAGCTACGGGCCAGATTAGCACGTAAGTCCCCCGCCTCTGAACCAAATAAATGTTCCCCATTAGCAGCATGACGACCGGTTATTGGGTAAACCGTTGTTTGTCACAAAAACCCTAAAACTATTCTTCCATCCACAGAGCCACTTTATTATTATACTTTACTTGTGCCTAGCATATTAGTAAAATCGTTATAGCCAACTCTTTCCTCCCTAATATGCAATCTTCGGCATTGAACCGAAGCATTCTTGAAAACCCGTTCGATCTTAAGCTATCTGGGATGCTTTATAAGCCCATAGTTAATATACAAATTGATTATAGTCAGATGTATTAAGTTTCACTCCAGACTTGGTTTGATTTTACGTAAAAGAGCCACTCGAACTGATTATAAAAGGACATAACAAATAAGTTAATGTAGTGATTAGTTGTATAGCAGGATATTTGGCTCCATTAAATCATAGCCACAAACCTATTTGCCAACATCAATTATTGTTCAAATAGTCTAGAGAATGTTACTTTATAAATGAAATGCCTGTGTGCATTTGCCAACAACAATTGTCAATAAATATATTTTAATTCATCATATATCAGTTTCTGTCTCATTATTAAATCAATCCAATTCACTAATTGCCCATAAGTATTCATTAGTAAAGCCCCTATTATTTAAATATGTTAGATTTTATCTGTGGAATGTCTAGTATTTAAGTTGTTTATATATATGTTTAAGTCCATGAGTCTTATTGTTTTCTCTGATTTGCTAGTGGGCCAGATGAAGAATTAAATCTCGTGTGCTACCATTGTTATGTTATCCATTGGGTGTTAGATCTGGTGCTTGGAGAGTGGGTTCGAATCAAGGCTGGTCCCTGACCTAAATCTTGGGCTTGACTGGGTTTGAAGTACATTTTGTGAGTTCCAGCTCATGTTAGATGGATAAGCATGTTTTGACTGGCACAATATATATGTATAAACATATTACTACATTTTTAATTGAGATGTGTCAAATATGCTACCCTCACAACTTTGACACAAATCATTTAATGAAAGTATATTAGTAATTTCAATAGTCATTCATTAGACCAAAGATTAATCAATAATGAATAACATTTCTCTAGTGTAACTTTCACTACACTACTCTTACAGTAGAGGGATGTAATCATAAACATATGACCAAACATCTGTAAAAAAGATCTATTATCCCAAAGGTTCACATTTCTTTCTGAAACAGCACTCATCAGTTGGCTCAGATTACAATTTCTTAAATCTTTGGTCATTTTTCACTATATATATACATATAGATAACATATTACTACAGTTTAATTGATAAGTATCAAATGTGCTGCCTTTACAACATTGACACAAATCACTTAATAAAAGTAAATTAATACTTTTATTAAGCAGTCATTAGACTGGAGTTTATCCAATAATGAATAATATTTCTGTAGTATATTTTTCACTACACCACTCTTACATAAGATAAGGACTGGTTTTTATCCACTTTTAATACCTTGTGAAGGGATGAAAACATATGACCAAAGACTTATAAAAAAATCCATGATTCTAAGATGCACATTTTGTGCTGACCCAGCACTCATCAGTTGACCTGGATCACAATCTCTTACACATATCTTTATCAGTGTTCAGTATGTATATATATATAGCATATTAGTCTCTAGTCTAATTAATAATAAAATTATTAATACACTTTTATTAAGTAACTTGTATCAAAGTTGTGAGGGCAGCATATTTAACACTAATCAATTAAACTGTAGTAATTCTCTCTCTCTTTCTATCTCTATCTATCTCTCTCTCTCTCTCTCTCTCTTTCTATATATATATATATATATATATATATATATATATATATATATATATATATATATATATATAAAGATAAGTGTAAGAGATTGTGTGTTCTGGTCCAACTGATGAGTGCTGGTTCAGTATGAAATGTACTTCATGGGGATCGTAGATTTTTTTTTACATGTTTTTGGTTATATGCTTATGATTATATCCTTCCATGAGGTGATAAAAGTGAATAGAAACAAGTCTCTACTCCATGTGAGAGTGGTGTAGTGAAAGTTACACTACAGGAATATTATTCATTATTGGATAATCTCTTGTCTAATGAATGAGTAATAAAATTATCAATTAATATTATGTTTTATTTTATTTAAATACAACAATAAAAAGAATGTTTCTATCTCTTTCATTTAATCTTTTTTTCCAATATTGCCCTGACTTGTTTGGTTTTTAATTAAAATTACATAATAAAATATAAAAGATTTTTTTAACCTTTTTTGGTTCAATAATCATTCTATACAAGATTAGTAAATTCAATTTTTTTTTGTTATAGGCAAATATACTCACGTGAATTTTTTAAAAAGAAATTAGTTATATATATTTCAAACCCTTTTGCTTCTATCTGGATTGAATTCCTTCATTAAATTTTAATTTAATAAATTGTATAAGTTTTATTTATGTCTTTATTTATATATTTAATCCAAATAAAACATTCTTATATATTCCACCTATGCACACACATACATGCACATTCAAAAAAAAAATACTATTAAATCATGGCCTTTTCTTTTTTAACCAATGATTTTTAATTTTAAAACAATTTTGAATAACCCACCATAAGCTTATTATATCATCTATGGCTGAAAATATTTGCAGACATCTGTTTCCAGTACTACAGTATAATATCTTAGATCATCCTTTAAAAGTAATTTCTGCTTGATTAAAGTTGTACTTTTAATTATCATATCGATTTATAGTCATACATTACACGTGATATATACTTTGTAATCATGTATTCTTGATAATCAACAAAATGTATGTTGTTATTTAAAAACACACTAAAAATTAATTGCATGATATAAATATTTTTATTCAAATGTATACTAGTTAAGTAGAGGAAAAGTGCCAAACTTTAAACTATATATATATTTGCACATAACACCTGTCATTATATCTTTACAATTTTTTTTTTGGTCATGTAGCTACCTACCGTTACACTTCTTGCACATCTTTTAATCAAATACAACAAAAGTTTCATTTTACATAAACTTATTGTATATATATATATATATAAACACACAATACAGCCATAACGTATAGATAAATAATCAGATTTTTTGTATATTACAATGCTTTGTACTCATGTACCATATCACATATAAAGAAAGAATTCAATTAATAAGATATTGTTTCTCTCTCCTTTGTATGATAAAAACTGTAGAAATTCACAACCAATAATCAGTTAGCACTTAATTTGGTAAATAATATATAAATCACTTGGTATTATAGATAAAACATTTTATTGTTAACATGTATATAAATCACTTGGTATTATAGATAAAACATTTTATTGTTAACATGTTAAATAAATTGGTTTAATAATTTTCTATGTTAGTTCAAATGAAAGTAAACAGATTTAAAGCAGTATAGCGAACTAAAAATGGTTATTTTGATTTCCTTTTACATATCCATATATTTGGCACTCCATAATCAGTTAGATGAAAGGGAAGTTAAAAACAAGTTATATCTATTACATTAAAACATTTTTCCTTTTAAGAAATCAAAAAATAAATATTTTAGTTACTTCTCATTTTTAGAACTGAAAATATAAAGTAAGTAGTATACTTATATTCGTTTATCACTTTTAATACATATTTTATCTTATTTGTAGTGATATAAAAAGTATATTTTTACATTTTGAATTTTTATTCATCATGAAAAATATGTGATGTTTTTTAATTATATGATATATTTGTAAAATCATAATCTCTAAAATTTGGTCGAGTGAAAATATAATTCTACTGTTTACCAATTTCAGAAGAGTGTTTGAATATATCTAATATCTATATATGTGTATATATTAAAATGAAGACTCTTTAGAGTAAATAATGGGAACATATGCTTTGAATTCTTTCTTATGTATATATAAATATTTCTCTTATAATATTAAGATCAAACAAATGTATAAATTAAAGAATTGAATGATTTCTACTACCTGGATGATAGCTGAAGAATCCCAAATAAATATCAGTATAATGTTAATGTTATTAAGCAATATATGTTTACACATACTCTCATATATGTACGTAAACATCTATTATATATGTGTACATATATATTAAGTAAAAAATTTATATGAGTAAATAATGCAAACATGTATTTTAAATCTTTTCCTGTAAATGTCTGTATGCTGATAACATCAGTATTGTACAAACATTTTGGTTGGAACACATTATTATTTAAATAGTGAAGGGTAGTCAAATGATTGTTCTCAGTATGAATGTAACAATTGTTTGAATAATCTTCACTACTTAGACAACAGCAAATATGGTTAAACTGAAACATATGTAAAAATTGATAGTATTTATAGATATGGAAGATATGGTTGTAAAATAAAGTTCATTATTAACGTAAAAGACATAATATGATTTTTTTAAAGCCTGAGAATATATAAATTGGAAAATTCCCAATGTCAACTCCACATGTTCTTATTGTTGTAACTGTTATTACTATGTATTTATTTACATAACAAATAAATGTGGACGGGCTGTTCATTAACATTCATAGTCAGACATTGTGATGAATTTAATGGGTTTTACTTAAAAAAAACCCATGGTTTTTCTTGTCAAATGCCAAATATATTGATGTTTCTTAAAAGTAAAATGAACAAATGGTTGGATGAATGGTCATTATTTTTATACCTACAATTATGATAGGCAAGATTATAGTACAGCCTTCTTTTCAACTAAGCTATAAAGTTGTTAGCTAATGAAATAGTTGGCAAAATAAAACAGATAAGCAAATAATTCCTTGATTGCATATCTAAGATTCCATTAATGATGACTTTCATTTAGCTACTGATATTCTAGTGAAGAAATATTGTAGGAATTAAATGAACTGTATAATATTAAATGGAACATTATTGGTCTTTGTGAAATTAGAAGAAATAGTAAAGTATGAATTGATTTAAAAAGATGGACATGTACTGTACTACAAAGGCTTAAACATTAGAAATACATGTGGAGTAGGATTCATTATATATAAAAAAGTAGAGTATTGCAGAGATTGATAGTGTATCAGACAGGGTACCAAATGCAGATAATTCATTTTTATTGTGGCGAAGCAGTAGTAGATTTTTGCATGGATGTACAAAACTTTTTTGATCAGAATAAATATTATTTTTAAATTGTCATAGTAGACTTTAATGCTAGAATTAGTAAACAATGGAACAATGAAAATGCTGAAGGTAAAATTGGTTATGGTGATAGAAATGATATTGTGAAGTTTGTGGGGAAAGAAAAATTTTATATTTAATTCTTTAAGAAAAATGTTAAATGGACATGGAAGAATCCAAATAAATGGATTATATTTTGACTAATAAAAAATATGTATTGCAATATTGTTATGTTCTTAATAAAAACAACATAGGAAGTGATCATCAATTAGTGAGATGTAAGATACAAATTAAAGTAAAACTAGAAAGACAAAAATTATTACGAAATACAATATTCACAATTGATAATCCTAATTTTCAGGCACATTCCAATGAATTTAAATTGGAACTTGTAAATCATTTTCAAATTCTTGATTCAGATTTAAACAAAATCAATAGTGAGATAACTTATATACTTTTAAATACTACAACAAAGATAGGTGTTACAAAAAAGCAGCAAATGACCAGGAAAATTTCTACAGAGCTAAGACAATTTATGAACAGAAGAAATAATATGAAAATATATAAAAATAATGCATTAACAAGGATTAAATATCTTGAATTGTGTAAAATGATATAAAAGGAATTCACAATGATATAAAAAATTATAATTGTGATGTAGCAAGAAAAGCTATTAATTAAAGAGAATTAAAATTTGAAGAATGTAAAGCAACATCTTGGTATTGGTAGGAAACTTATTTCTGCAATAAAAAAGCTTGAATTATTACTAAAAAGAGAAATGACATCATGAAAGTATATAACAATAAAAAAAAAAGAAAAGTACTTCCTACAACTGCTATATCTTCTGAATTGCCTGGAACTTTAATTAAAGAAGTGAAACAAAGGAAAAAGCTCCAGGTAATAATGGGATTAGAATTGACATCTTAAAAATGCAGGTGAAGAAATAGAAAAATGTTGGTAAAGTTATATACCAATTGACTAAATAAAAAAAAATGTACCATATAATTGGGAAAATGCAATATTAATACTAATATTTTTAAAATGTAATAAAGAAGATATTAAAAATTACAGACTTATCGGTCTTTTATCATTACCACTCACCTGTAGCAAACTTTGGATTTTAACCAATCAATCAAACAAGCTAGATTTAAAAATGGTTTTAGTACAGTAGAATGTATCCAAGTATTGAGAGATATTGTAGAAAGGATCAATGAATGAGAATTGCCATTATGCTTTGGATTTGTAGATTATGAAAAGCCATTTGCTTCTACAAGCAATTTGTTAGTGATTAAATCAGTGGATCATCAAAGTATAGACCCAGGATATTGTCATATTTTGAAGAATATTTGTAAAAATGCAATAACACTAATTAGAGTATATAATGATAACAGGAAGATTAGCTATGAGAAGAATTTATGAAACAATGAATACCTATCTCCAAACTTTTTGTAAAAGTTTTACCAAGAAGTATTTTATGGATTCAAATGAGAAGCTAAGGGAGTAAAAGGAAATAGAGATTATTAAGGTCATCTAGATTTTGCAGTTGGTGTTGTTCTTTTTGCAAATAATGTTTTAGAGATGTAGAAAATATTGCAAGAGTGTAAGATTAAAAGTAAATGTCAAAAAGTCTAAAGTAATGTTCAATAGATTTTCTCTAAAAAAAAAAAAGGGA